>OX442416.1:10817684-10953732 GCA_949361645.1 Spongilla lacustris | reverse complement strand
TTAAAAAAACAAAACCTAACAATATTGAGTAACCATTGTCCGAAGAACTCTGGCTATGTATGAGGTCATAAGTTTGAAATCACTTTTTAATAATTAAAAAGATTCATTGCCCTATTTACCGGTATATAGTTTCATTCATAATCACATGGCAGCTATAAAACCCTCTTGTGCAGCACGTCATTGTCTTAGCATGAATAAAATTTGCATCCACTATAATTTTGCAACTACAACCCGGGTGACTTAGAGAGAGGGGTCACGTGATCCATACACTTTACCGTTACCATAGATAATCTATATATGCTGTTACTGATATTATAATATTATGGATAACACCTTTCGCGTGTTTATAGCTTTAGCGGGAGTTTTCCTTATAGCTGGTTTTGTTGGAATCCGTGTCCCATTTTATGAAAGGTAAGGTTTCTAGAAAAACGTTTTAATGTAGAAATGACCCTATAAACCTTTGTGGGCGTGCAAACACTGTTCTGTAAGTCCTATAGTAGAAATCTGGAGGGAACTGGACACTACTATTTTTTTTTTTTGCCCTTCGTCCATGGCATGAAACAGCGTTTTTGAAATACTGTCAAGTTAGATTTAATTATAGTTTTAACCAGGTTTGACTGAAGGTTCATCCTCTATAGCCAGTGGCACGTAGCGGTTATGTAATCCATCCGCAGCTGTGAAACTTTGGGTCTGGGTACGAGACTAACCAGACCCTATGTCGTTGCATTGTACTGTAAGCGATAATGCTTACGTACGTTTGGGTCTGGGTACGAATAGGTTAGGGTACCGGTGTGTAGCTGAAAAGACTATCTGTTACTTGCGGGCGTGTAGCTCACTCTCCAAAGTTACGATACTTTCACGGTGGAGCAGTTTGGTATATACAAGCTTTGCTGAACTAGGAGGAATAAGAACTACAGCAAAGCGTTAACTACTAATTATTATAATTAATAATCTTCCGACTGATACAGGCTGTTAATCCTACACTGCAGTACGTTACAGTACGTATGCATTATCGCTTGCATGCAGTATATAATACCTGTGCACTGATGTGAGTAGGTCATAATTCCATCGAAATCATACTCAAATTCTGTGAGTTATAATTTCCATTGATAATAAAGATAGGTCTATCGGTTCAGTACCATTTGCTGATTATTTGATTTATTAAGTGTTCATTCCTATAGACACTAGAAGAGAAGCTGATAAATGCAGCAGTAGAAGGAAATACAGAGGAAGTTGGAAAACTGCTCACTGAGGGTGTTAATGTTGACATTGTTGATAAGGTGAGCCTTCTATTACTATCTATAACGCATTCTGGCTACATGGGGCATTGTCTCATACTATTACATGATCATTCAAAGCGCAAAATCTAAATCACCCAGCTCAAATGCTGGAGGGAGGCACCCACATCCACTCACTGTGCTCCATAAATATGGGTTTGAAGGGAGGGGGCCGGGAGGGAAAATCAGTACAGTATTGGTGATAGTGAATTTACTGCTGATTGCATGTCATTTGCACAAACCCGCATATTGACTTACATGAAGGTTATGGTAACATATTCACTGCTAGGGCTGTTCTGTTGTTAAAAGCCTGAGCATGACAAGAAGGTTATTGGTTCATTGTGGCAAACCACGATGCCACTCTCTCTAATAGGATGGATACACACCACTGATGTTGGCATCACGTTGGGGAATGGTGGAATGTGTACTATTATTGCTTAAGCGAGGTGCTGAGGTCGACCATCAGAACACTGTGAGTAGTGTCAGACCAGTCCAGGGAGGTGTGTCCTTCTTGTAACTATGTATTGCATGTGCAGGATCATGTTGGTGAAATTACTTTTTAAAATGTATGTTGTTATATAAGTAACCTGATAGAGCTGTATCATGAATAGCACATATGTAATGTACAGTAGCATAAATTATGTGGGAATCTCAAGTACTTGTTCAAGTAGATATGTTGTCACATATCTGTTGTACAAGTACCTTATTCTTCGTTTCAACAATCACCACACCATTATAAAACCACACCCATGCATGGTTTACCAGAATGAAACCTGATGACGCGATTCAACTATGCACAAATGTATAGCAGACTAGCTCATTCTGATGATGAGAATTTACAACGTCAATCACTGTCACCAGTTTCCATTTCAGTTGCTATAAATGTAGTGGCACAAAATGATAATCTGTGCTAAAAAAATTTCTTCTCACTAATAATACCATCCCTAAAAATATGAGGCACCGTACATAAGTTATGTATTAAATAAGGTAAGGCATTGCAAAACATGATAATATCGATCATCAGAACATCCACTATCTTAAGACTTTGTCTCTGGCATCACTTTCGTATTGTGCAGGAATGGTTTATACCACACCTGTCCTATCTTGGGGTACCCAAGTATCTAAGGTGCATGCAAAATTTAAACACACCTACTCCAGAACTAGATATATGCTGTTATTTAACAGTCACAGGTGGGCTCCAAGTGTCTTTGGACCTGCCATTTATCAAGATATAATTCATGCAGACTGGGAAAGTTGTACAATTCCACCTTTAGGAGGGGTGTTCTGTGTATAAGCTAGAAAGTATGAGATGTTATTGGTTGGTGGTAACACACAAATGATGCATGCATGCCATTCTCTCTAATAGGACGGATACACCTCACTGATGTTGGCATCTCGTTGGGGAAATGTACAGTGTGTAAAAACATTGCTTAAGCATGGTGCCAAGGTCAACCATCACAACTATGTAAGTAGTAATGTTTCTTAGTTATGTGTGTCCTTGTTGCCTGTGAATTGGATATTGTGTATGCAGGATAATGACAGTGAGATTCAAAAGGTTTTCTACATTAATTATCCCATGAGGACTAGCAGATATACATGTACCATACAATTGCAGAAATATTTCCATTTCAACCTTGTCATGAAGTATTTCGGTTTCTGTTAGTGTATAAAAAGAGCATCTGGTATGGTTTTCACTCACTGAAATGTGCTTGTTCAAAAGAGGATTTTAAGGGGTGAAGATCTTCTTACAATGATTGAGGGTCTCATAAGGGGTGGAGGGTCTTCTCGTTAGGGATGGAGGGTCTTCTCATTAGGGATGGATGGTATTCTCATAGGATGGGGGGTATTCTCATAGGGTGTAGGTTCATCTCATTAGGGGTGGAGGGTCTTGTCTCATATTGGGTGACGGGTTTTCTCCTAATGGTTGGAGGGCCTCATAAAGAGTAGAGGGTCATCTCATAAGGAGTGGAGGGTCTATTTATAAGGGGATAGAGCTTCTTCTCACAAAGGGTGGCGGAAGGGAAAACACTTTGCACTACATACATTGCACATTGATAATCCCTGTAAAAAATTTTTTTTGCATTATTGGGAAGGGCACAAAGAAAGGGACTTACAGCTAAAAGAGAAACACTTACATTGAATATTATATAGTGACTGTGCATGGCAGAGACAGTTGGTTATGTTTGATCTACTGTGTTTATGTACATGATACTTCTCTCTGGCAGTATGGAATGACCTCACTGATGTGGGCATCAGTTGGGGGAAAGGAGCAGTGTGTAACTGCATTGCTTAAGAGGGGTGCCGATGCCAACATTCAAGACAGGGTTAGTTCCAAACATAGCAGTCTATAGTGTCTAGTTTGTGAGTGAGTCCTTGTAATATTCCTGCATGTCTGTCTCAGACATACATATAAATCACAAGGACTCACTCACAAAGAGACACTGCTATGTTTGTATCTCAGGGTTACTGTAGTATGGTATTAGTAGAAGTTATGAAAATATTAACACATGGTGTTTCTGTACGTTGGGGTCAGAAAAATTGCATTAATACTATTGTATTTTTATGCTCTACTGCATGCTTTAATACATGTATAATGACATAGGTGTTTGTAATTATTCAATCATTGCCTTATTGAAAATAAATTATGGATGGATCAAGCATACAGTTATAACATTGATTAAAAGGGCCAGCTCTCTTGAGAAATATGCTTGAATTGTTCTGTAAATTTACTATGATTTATAAAATAATGCATAGGCACATTTGTTAAAATGCTTTAGAAATTTAGATAGATACATTTAAAGCATTCACCTGCTTGTATTTGTTTATATGCGTACTGTTGTCTTCGGCATTTAGAAGAATAATCAAAAGTGTATTTTGCTTCGTTTTAAACACCTATATAGGGCAATTTAAAAATGAGTATACCTGCAGTTGAACTAGCAATCTTCTCTTGGGAACTTATATGTTGGGCCATGTGGGCTGAAAATGAGCTACAAATAGTATGTAAAAACATTTTTATGTGATTCTCTCTAACAGAATGGATTGACTGCATTAATGTTAGCATCACGTGAGGGAAATGCAGAATGTGTAGGAGTATTGCTGGACAGAGGTGCAGCCCACATTGACCATCGGAATGACTGAGGTGAGTTGACAATGAAATGCCTCTTTGTCTCATTGTTGAATGGTATGCATTAAGGTCAAACATGCTACATGTACGGATTTTGAACTTTCAATCAGAATACATGTACATGTATGTGTCTAATAGGCTTAATGTCTATTGTCCTGAATGTCCACCCGGGGGTACAATTGGATACCCGGGTGGACAGCAAAAAAAGTTTTTGCCGTTCGGTCGATCGGGCCGAGATAAGTAAGGCTTAAATCCTTTCGGTACTCGTAAAATGACCCGTGCTAGCGGACCTATCCATTACGCTCCGACCGATCCGCAGTTCCGCACGGAGCGTAATGGATACAGCTCGTTCTACATGTACCAAAAGGATTTAAGCCTTGGTTATCTCGGCCCAATCCTGAAAAGACTTGTACTATAAGCCAGTACCATTAAATGCCACTAGGTCCCGGACGGCCATAAATTTTTTTACTGTCCACCCGGGTATACAATTGTACCCCCGGGTGGACATTCAGGACAATCTAATACTATAATTTCCAACGTCCGTACGTCCGTACGTCCGTACGTCCGCGTAACCACCTATTTATAAACTCCGCCTAGCCTCTACAATTGTGGGTTTGAACACAACTAGTAACGCGTACCTAGCAACCAATAGAAACGACCACTCCCATACTAATGACCAATGGCAATTGACCGGTGTTCATTCTTAATCGTACAGACCGGAAGTAGTACATGTACATGTACATAGCGTACGCGGGCTATTAAATAGGTTGCGTAGTAACCGTATATTACAACAGGTGGTAGATTACTGTATGTAAAAAAAAAATCATTCTGCACTTCTTATAGAATCACTTTCGTGATTTTTCATTGGGTAAGGCTACTTAGCGACCACTAAATGGCAATTGACCGGAGTTTATTTTTATCATTTCATTGCTCACGCTGGCTATTTAATAACCGTATATTACAACAGGTGGTATGTAAAAAACATCGACTTCTTTACAATCAGCTCCGTGATTTTTCACGGGCTAAGTCTAGTAGACATTAAAGAATCACAATTGATATATATTCCAATATAGAAAGGCATGCAACTTACATGTAAGTGAAACAACAATGCAGTCAACTATTGTGATACACTGAATATTGATGAAGTCAATTGATGCTTCAATATTGTGACAAGAAGATTGTAATTTTTCACGGGTCTCAAAATAGACAGTTAAGCATGATCTTGAGAAGCTGCTAAATTAAAAACGAAGTGATAATGGCTGTGTGTCACTGTGTTTGTAGAATAGCACATATAGTGCATAGAAAATGTATAACTGGTTTTTCACTCTATACAAATAGCTGGTTTTCAAGCATTATAATAGTATGGCTGTAATTCAAACAAGTTTCTCCAGAGAGCACTTATAACTAATGCTCTAACTACACATACACAAGTGCTATTTTAAAAACTAGCAGTTTTGTTCATTGTTTCATTGCTAGTAAACTAAGCAGTCAGTGTTGTTCATTGTTTCATTGCCAGTAAACTAAGCAGTCCGTTTTGTTCATTGTTTCATTGCCAGTAAACTAAACAGTCAGTGTTGTTCATTGTTTCATTGCCAGTAAACTAAGCAGTCCGTTTTGTTCATTGTTTCATTGCCAGTAAACTAAACTGTCAGTGTTGTTCATTGTTTTATTGCCAGTAAACTAAGCAATCAGTGTTGTTCATAGTTTCTTAAACTAAGCAGTGTACTTCATTGATAGTAAACTAAGCAGTGTGGTTTGACAGTAAACTAAGCAGTGTACATGTAGTTCACCAGTAAGCGAATCTTTGCCAGTAAATTAAGCAGTGCATGTAGTGTGCCAGTAAACTAAGCAATGTTGTTCATTGTTTCATTGCCAGCAAATGTATTAGTTAGTGTAGTTCATTATTGTCAATTGAGCAGTGTACTTCATTGTTTCATTTCCAGTAAACCAAGCAATATCATTGTAAACTAAGCATGTACATGTAGTGTGCCAGTAAACTAAGCAATGTTGTTGATTGTTTCATTGCCAGTAAACCAACCAATGTTTTTCATTGTTTCATTGCTTCACTGGTTTGCATGCATGAACATGAACATCCAGAGATATGGTTTACAAAAATGGACAACAGAAAGTCAAATGGCTGTGGCTTGAAATGGACAATGAATCACTTTTAACATCAGCAGTTGACACTGGTCATAGAATTATTTTATTCCTGGGCCTGGATGCAGGCAGTCCTTTATATACAGTGTAACATGATGTAATTATGGATACATGTTTACCACATCTGGCTTAACAATTTTCATATAAAACATCTGTATGATACATGCAATTCCTAATCTGAAACTTTAATTGCAATGGTTTTGTTACATGTATATTAGAATACTGGTGCTTTGAATAAACATCATTCATTACATATTGTGGGTGGAGTCCTACTATGTTTATATGGACTGAGAATGAGGCACCCCACTACCAATAGCATTACTGTGTTACTTGTCAGTGGTAGGTTTCCTCTGTGATGACTATGTAGAAAAATCACTGCACCATACACAAACCACATGCACACACACATGTATGCAGACCACACCCACCCACATCACAAACAGACACACATAGACATACCACACACACCCACATCACAAACACACATGCATACTTATACACTACGGCGACTTAGTTCTGATGCATATGTCATTCTCCCTCTACACATTCCAGTTGGGATGGACCTCACTTATGAAGGCAGCAGAGAAGGGACATGCTGACTGTGTAAGACTGCTGTTTGAGAGAGGTGCCCAGGCTAATTTGAGGAATGTGGTGAGTAGATTGTATAGTTCTTATTCTATTTCAATGTTGGGTAGTGATGATACTTTTCATCAGTGAGGACTGTGTAGTGATGTGAGGTTTAGAACTTAACCCAGAACTAAATTTTAGATAAAGTAGTAAACATATCTTCCAGCTGTGATGAGGCTCATGAAGGGAGAATAGCTGATAGAGCTGCTGGAAATCTAGTTCCGGGCACCACCGTATAGTACATACTGGTACATGTATAAGAGAGACCAAGGTGTCATGATCAAAAGTATTGATTTAGACTCTATACCCTTAAATAATTTTGCCTTGGTTGATGGTTCCAGGCAGCATGTACAAATGTGCAAGGAATGTAGTACAGAACAGGTGTGGCTGAGGCAGCCCCCACCAAACCATGGCCAGCTTCATGCAGGCCCACCCTATGTTACCCAGCTCTTATCTGAGGGTATTGCCCATCTTCAGCAGTTGCCAGGATAGTGGTAACATGTACATATACATGTACATATCAGATATTGAGGTAGCATTCTAGTGTAAACATTGCCACTATAGATTGATTCATGTATAATCTCAGTTATGAATCTATGAACTGCAAATAGCATTGTTATTTTCATTCTAATTAGTGTGCATATATATATATATATTTGCATATATAATATATATATATATAATTATATATATCATTACTAACTCTGTATCATTGCATGCTTCATCATTACATTATCATTACTTTAATTGCCTTACCATGATACTTTTCATAAATTTATCATTGCCTTTATCATTTATTTCTTTATCATTATATGAACTAAGTCTTACGCCTTTGTCCTGTCCCATGTGGCAATCATATTTTTTTACATCTATAGGATGGTAATGCAGCATTGCATATTGCATCAAAAAATGAAAAACGTGATTGCATCATGATTCTTCTCTCCATACCTGGGATCCAATTGAATGCACGGAACATGTATGGCCTAGTACCTGAGGTACCTAAGGACCTCCTCAATGTTCACAACATGCTGGAGAGGAATACCAGCAGTTTTATCAAGGTGGTCCTATGTGGAAGCATAGGAACAGGGAAGACTACAATGGCACAGGTATAACAAGATAATGTTAGAGGGAGGTATATTATATGTTACCAAATATGCTACTATGTACTCATCTTCTGTCTGGATGATAAGAAGCCTCTCTCGAATGGTGATGATTATAAGATAATTGTACACACCTATATCACTATAATATCCCATAATAATTATGTGCTCCCAATAACCTTGATATATGCTTACCGATTCTTCTATGTAGATTATAATTCATCTTGATCAGGTGTTGAAAATGCGTGACAATCATAAGGTAAAGTGTACATTTTAGTACACAACAGAGTATCTGGTGACTTTGGGGATCGTATTCATATAGTATGAGAAGAAAGATAACTTCCGATATTTGATATTGTATAAAGTTCAGATCCAGTTTATTACCATGGATCTGATTGGTACATTGGATCAGATTCAGATATTTGCCTAGATTTTGTACTCCAAATCCGATCCACTCTAATCTGTTAAACAAATTTTATCAACATAATATTATCATGCAATTTTTCCTTTAATAAGTGCTGCTTGTGCACGTGCTTGCAGTACTGTTGCTAGCAGTGTTAGTGCTTTGGCTGCTGATCACACCTTGCTGCTGTGTATCAAAAATACATTTCACAACATGCAGAATATACATTTTAGAGAAACCTTATCCTTTTTAATAGCCGACATAGCCATAACTTTTCACCCAAACAATAAATAACCAAGCAGCAACTGATCATGCAAGAAAACTTAACATAATCATGTATATATTTGTGAACTCAATGTATTGTTCATTGTACAAGACCTATTGTTAAGGCAGCCTGGTCAGCTGGCCTGTTCTGTGTATGTGTATATATGTGCATGTATATGATGTGAGATGACCTTTGAATGAACTTGGTGTCACACATAGTTACACCAAGTTGCCCGTTACGATATTATAATTATATATTAATTTTTATAATTATTATGATATAGACTGACAAGTAAGGAAGGTTATTTCACAGCAACATTTCCACCCCCCTTCCTAACCATAATACTCTTACCTAGACCCCCTGAAAAAAATAATAGCATATTCGTGATGCTCACAATGAACTCTAAACAGTTGGGGAGGAATGGTATCTTCTGGTACGTTTTTTGACCCCCCCCCCCCCCCCTTTCCCATCTTGGTTCCAGACCCATTTAATGGTGATCTGCCCCCCCATCTCACTTTATACCTTAGTTTTGTTACCACAACGGATTTTATCAGCTTTGTAGAAACCACTGAAATACTCTGCAGCGAGTAAACAGGTACACACACCACATACATCACACACATTACACACACTAAGGATAAATGGGTGCCCAGCACATATATGCACAAGTGGCTAGCCCCACCAGGCTAAAACAAGACATAAAATAATAACAAAATAAAATGGCGATGTAGGATTTGAAGACATCGATTGAGTAGAAAAAGGAATTGCGGAATTACCTACATTACATAGTAAATTTACCTGCCTGAACATGTTATGAATGCATAATCTCTAAGTTTCCTTTTTAAATAGTAAATTGGTGTATGCACTTTGCAGTTAGCTTGTTTGTTATTTTGATACAGTTGAACAAGATATTTTTATTACTGCTTTTAAACTCACTGTAATGATTGAATAAAAACACTATATACACTGTATATGAAATTGTTATTTTTACAACTAGGGCATCTAGTGATTAGAACTTCATTAAATTAAGGACCATTTTATCATTGCACATCACTATCAACTCATTAATCCTTTCTACACCTGCATTTCTAAATCCAGCTGACATTATTAGTTTCTAAAAAGTGTACTCAGGCACTAATGTATAAAATATAGGTTTGAACATGTACTTCAAATAATGCACAGTACATGTCAGTCTCTTATTCTGTACACAGCCCATCCCGTTCAGGCATTCTGGTCAAGTAAAGCTCCATACAGCTGGAATTGTCCCTCATCTAATCAAGAGCCAATGGGCTGGCATCATGCTGTTTGACCTTGCTGGTCATCGACAGTACTACAGTAGTCATTGTGCTGTACTAAAGGCCATCTCATACACACCTTCCATCTTCCTTCTACTGGTCAACATGCATCTTCGCTTCAAAGATATCTCCTCAAAGCTGTACTACTGGTCTGCGATGATTGATGATGTATGTCACAAATGCTCAAAGAAGTCATCTGTCATTGTGGTAGGCACCCATGCAGATGGGATACATGACAGAAGGCGCCTGAAATCCATTGATGAAGCTATTGAGACAGTCTGTAAGGATGCCTTAAAGAAGCACACCTTTGCTGGTTTCATTGCTCTGAATGGAACACATATTGATGCAAAGGGCATAGAGCGATTTATGTCATTACTGCATCAAGCCAAAGATAGTGTAAAAGTAGAATGTCCAGCCATATCATTGGATAGAAATGCATTAATAACTTTTCTTAAGTGTAAGGTACCCACCCACCAAGAAGTTATTTCTCTATCCCAACTTCTGACCCTTCTGAAGCAAGCCGAACCAAAGGTTCTACTACCAACAGATGCCAATAAAATCATACTCCTCCTGAAGAAGTTGTCAGAAGAGGGGTTTATTGTGTTTTTAGAGAGCACCATACATATGGAGGATAGTTGGGTACTTCTTCACCCAGAGACATTGCTGGAGAAGGTGAATGGAGTGTTGTTTGCTCCATCATCCTTCAAGGAGCACCTCCCCATAGTCAGCAACACTGGAGTGATTTCTGTAGCTATTCTGAGGCAACACTTCCCTGAACCAACATACAACATTGATGTTATAATTAGTTTATTGGTATCACTCGAACTGTGTGTACCAATCACCCTCACAAATGTGGACACCAATATGGCACCTGTATGGTCCCCCAACAAACCTACCACAGAGCTAGGTCCTCTCATTTTCATTCCAGCTTGTGTCAACGTAGATATGCCCTCCAGTGTTATTGTCACCGAAGAGGGTCCATTTGGGTGGTTGTTATGTACCACTAGCATCAATGAATTTTTCACTGCACGCTATCTTGATGCCCTTACCTCAAGGCTGATTGGTCGCTTTGCTTTGCCAACCGGTAAACCACCATTAGTCCCACTACATGATGTGTACAGTTTGTCATGTACCATCTCCACCTCTAATGGGAGTAGCCCTGTTTACCAGTTGTCAGTTATTCAAGTTATCAAGGAGACTTGTGCTGACTTCTGTCCATCACATTCGCTGGTAGAAGCACTTAGGTGTCCACCAGAGGCCACCCTCGACCACATATCAGCAATTGTTGAGATTCGCCTGTTAAAGGCAGCTATTGAAACAAAACTACAACTGTCATGGATTCTACAGGAAAGAAGAAAGTTTTCTTGAGTGAGTGGATTAAAAAAGAACCATTACTGTTCAATCTAATTGGAATGGAAATGAAAGCAGGTTAGAGCTGTGTCATAGTATACCAGTAGTTCTTCACTATTTCAGTTCATGTGCATCTTTGTTGTTTTACCACCACACAGGCCTGCATGTGTTTGGTGGGGTTACATTTTTATGCTCATTTCTCTTATGCTACAGATATCTATGTGCCATCTACAACTTCTCCAAGCCTTGTGGATGATGATTCCACCAAGGTTCCTGCCAATTGGAGTGCTGTTAATGCACAGTTAGGTCCGCCATCAGAGCAAATTTGCATGCCCAGTGATAGTGATCAGTTGAAAGATGCCCTGGATTTTCCATGTTCGGATACCCACTTGGTGAGGATTGCCAAAGGTCTCACTGATTGGGAGATGGTGGCATATGCACTTGGACTATCACAAGCAGAGGTGGAAGAAGTGGACCGAATGTACGAAACACTCCCACTTAAAGGAACTAGCATGCTCTTAAAATGGAAGAACAAGCTGAAAGGGGATGCCACATACCAAAGAATAATTACAGCATTCAGCTTCTTGGAAAGGCATGATATGGCAGATCGAGTTCACAAAGTATCAACCACTCCCTCAAGTGAGTGTGCACATCTCTCGTCACTACTCAAAACATTTTATATGTACACCAATCCTAATCCTGATATTTGGTCACCATTTTTAAGAGGAAATTTACGTACATCACCCAACCTAATAAAAGTACAAAGCCAAGGTCCACATATCAAAAGGGTCCCTATTTTACTAGAACATATCTTTGATGAGGACAGTTCACAAAAGGAGGCAACAAGTAAGAAAGTGATCTTGATAGAAGGGGCATCTGGGTCAGGAAAGAGCACGTTGCTATGCCATATGCGCCAGAAGTGGGCATCAGGTGAGCTATTCCAAGAATTTAATTTCGTTGTATATATCAAGCTATGTGAATATAGTACTGCCGAGTCACTTAGTTCTGTGGCTGACATACTTCCGTTTAGCAGTGATATGAAGGAAAGTGCATGGGATGAAATTAATGCTGCTAATGGAAAGGGAGTTCTATTTTTATTGGATGGTTGGGATGAACTTCAACTGAGCTTACAAAGAAATTCTATTTTGAAAGACATTGTTAATCTTTCACCAAAGCATTCACTACTACTCAGTACAGTAGTGATTACTTCTCGTTATATGTCCTCTGATGAGATACGTCACTTGGTAACATCTCACTTGGAAATACAAGGATTTACTGACCTGGAGATAAAAGAATTTATTATGGACATCAGAGGTAATGATGACGGAGCTACACATGCTCTTATGACAGCATTAGAGTCACACCCATCTTTGTTAAGCAGCTGTCACCTTCCATTAAATGCAAAAATAATGTCATATGTATTTAAAGCAAAGCCAGAAAAACTACCATCCACCATGTTGGGTACGTATAAGTTACTAATTCTTGAATGCATTAAACGCCATGTCAAGAACAAAGAGCCTCATAGGGACCATTGCATCACATCTTTGGAAAGACTCCCAAAGGAGTTAGATGTGTCGTTTTATTCTCTCTGCAAGCTAGCTTGTAAAGGTCTGATGGAAAACAGAGTGTTATTTTCAAAAGATGAATTATGCTCAATTCCTGATCAACTGGGCCTCCTTTATGAAGAAAAGCTACACGAGGAAGATGGACAACAAATAAAATACTCTTTCTTCCATCATATTATACAAGTTTTATTAGCAGCGCTGTATATGTCAAAGCTGCATCCTGATAATCAATTGGCCTGTTTCTGTAGCATATTTGGGCAAATAAGATTTGATCAAATGATTCTGTTCTATGCTGCAGTCACCTCTTTTCAACTTACGGGAATCAAAAGCATTCTTGATGCAACAATTTTCAGTTATAGTAATAGAGATACTTCCAATATGAATGATGATGAATTTATATTGGCCTGC
This sequence comes from Spongilla lacustris, assembly GCA_949361645.1. Taxonomy (NCBI): domain Eukaryota; kingdom Metazoa; phylum Porifera; class Demospongiae; order Spongillida; family Spongillidae; genus Spongilla; species Spongilla lacustris. Next base: position 10,940,161 of record OX442416.1, on the reverse strand, counting down.
AGCCCAAAACTAGATTTATGTCAGGCACCCACTGAAGGTTCAGATAATTGTGATAAACATTATTTTTCAGAGAATAGAAAAGATAATGAGATAATTAGATCCATCTGTGAAAAAGGGGACAATCTGATTAAACAGAAGCTTAGGTCTGATGAACAGGAATTGGAAAAAATTACTAAAATGATATGTGACAATTCTAAGGCCGATGTAGAGGTAGAGCGAGAAGGGATTTATAAAATGCTCAAGGTCAGTAAACAATCAATAATGCGCATTGTATCATTCTGCCATTTTTATTTTATATAGGTACTTGTAGCCGAAACTAAACCGTCATATAGTTTTGGGAAAGAAATGCTGTTATTAGCAAATTGCTTATATGAAACTGCCAATCCGACACTGTATGAAATGACTAATGGATTGGCACTTAAAATTATCAATGTGCCACTTTTGCCATCTGACTGCTTATTCCTTGGATGCCTCATAGCAAAGTCATGCAATCTGTCACCAAGTTGTATGAAGTCATTCACTGTAGGGCTTCGTGGTCAGCCACTCTTCCTGGAAAAGCTTGAAATTTCATCCTACTCAATTGATGAGCAATCACTTTCAATTCTCTCAGAATGGATAGTTGATATTAAGGCACTGAACTTAATGCTATGTAACGTAGGATGCAAAGGCCTGACATGCATTCTATTTTCACTGAGGGGACGATCAATAAAAGCACTTGGCTTGAATAGATCCAATGTAGAGGTTAATGAAAGCAATGGCTACTTGCTTCAGGAGTTTATTTCCTGCACACCATCTTTGGAGAGTTTAGATTTATCAGAAAATCTTCAAGTGAGTGATGTTGGAGCATACTATATTAGCCAAGCACTTGAATTTAACAACACTTTTAAACATCTTGACCTATCTAACTGTGGAATCACATTAGTTGGAGCAGTGGCATTGTGTGATAGCCTTGAAACGAATACAGGCTTAACTACACTGGATTTACGTCACAATGACATTGGTGACCATGGAGAATATCTTTGTCATTGTTTCATGGGCAAGAAAAAAACAATTGAGATATATTTAGATGCCATTATAACAAGTGAATAGCAAAGCGTTACATACAATATATTAATGGTATTGTACATTTATAATATAATATTATTATTGTAATTATATTACAGAACTGAGAAGAAGACGGAGTGTATAGATCAGGTGTTACTGTAGGTAGTTGTGGTACTGTGTAAATAGTATTAGTGTGCATCGTGTAATGTAAATTGTATTCTATGTATTGTGAATTATTTATTATTATTATTCCATACAACATATACATAAGATACATCTGAAAAAGTTAAACACCATGTACAACCTAACTATTAACACTATAGCTACAAGGAAAACAATACATGTACACTAGACATGGACTGGGCAAAGGCCTCTTGCCACAGATCTCACCAAGCAGATGTTTAGGCAGCCATATATGTCAGCCAGAACACTGGACTTGGGGCAGGAAAGATGGATTGCTAAATAGGTAGTCTGTCTTGAGAACATGTGTTGGGCCTCCTTCCCCCAGTTACTGTATGTCTCAACTGCCATTGGTATACACATCCACGACACTTTGGGTCATTGGCAGCATGCTTCCTAGTTTCAGCAGACAGAACTGCGACATCTGCAATTCTACTTGAGTCTTTCAAAGAGACTGGAGTGAGGGGAGAAGTGACTGTTGTTGTCCAGAGTCATCACTCTGGATGGTTATTAAAGACATGTAGACTTAGTGGTGTTTTGATGTGCTATAATATCATGTGTATATTCACTATGTTATCTTGTAATAATAATAATAATAATAATAATAATAGTCGCCGTGCTCACCTTTCTGTGAAGGTTGAAGTGGGATATGGCTTAAGTAGGGAACATTTCACCTCCCATCCTGCAGATGTTCTTGTTCGAAGTTGGGACAGAGGAAAGCCTGCAGCCTTTGATGTCACAGTTGCCTCACCTCTAACTCCTGCTACTCTGAATGAAGCTAGTGTATCTGCAGGGGCAGCAGCCCATGTGGCTGAAAACAGAACGCATGCTGCAAATGATACAAAGTGCCAGGAGTTGGGGTGGTCATGTATCCCCCTGGCAGTCAAAACATATGGAAACTGGGGGAAGGAAGCACAGTATGTATTTTCCCGCTTAGCATCCCTACTTGCTGTTGGCCAGTCAAGTCCCAAACCAAAAATGGTTGCAGAAATTTATGGCCGCCTCAACCTCTCACTGGTAATATCAGTGGCAAGGGCCATCATGGGAAGGGAGATGGCCCATGGATAGACTTATTGCAGGAGTTAAATAAGCTTTACATTGTGCTAATAGTTTCATTTGTGTATGTTTTGCTTGTAATCTGATAAATTAATTATTATTAATAGTCCACATTTCGAGAACCACTCCCCCTAGTCTATCCTCTGAGGCTCTACGTGCCTTTGATGGGGAGACCAGATCCTGCTTCTCAGTCTGTCTTGCTGCAGATGTCATGGATGCCACCTGGCAACAAGCCCAACTAAGCCTCTCCTTTGGTGGGCTTGGACTCCGCTCCCTTGCACTCCCTTGTAGCTCAGATTGAATTTTCATCCTACTCGTTTGATGAGCAATCACTTCAATTCTCTCAAAATGGATAGTTGATATTAAGGCACTGAACTTAGTGCTACTGACAGCACTGATACTGAAAAATACACGGCGGAAGATGAACTGGAAGCGTACCTGGTGTGTCCTGATGAGGCAAAGGAAACTGATATCTTGATGTGGTGGAAAACAAAAAGCACTTGGCCTATAAGCTGCAACTGATGGCAAGGCAGTATCTTGCAGTTCCTGCAACTTCAGCTGGGGTGGAACGTCTGTTTTGCAAGGCAAGCCTCGCACATGGTGATTTAGCTAAAGCCATGCATGAAGGAGGAAACGTTAAGCTTTGCCTTATTTGCATCCTACAACTATGCCCCTTCAATGTATGAAGGTTTTCAAATGTAGGGAATTGCTAATGAACATTTTAGTGTTTATTTGCTTGTATCAACACTTAGTTAACTTGTGATCTTAAATGCACAATGCAGAGAATGGAATGGTCTAGCGCGAGCGTGCGGGTATATAAGAAGTTCTGATCGAGTTATTGTCTATTGTGCCGTGCGCGTGCACCCATGCATGCGTATGAAAACATGCACAGGGCCCAGACAGTATTTTGAAAGGAGAGCAATGTTGATTTGATTACGTCAACAGACTGGCCGTTATAGTTAGTAAACTATTGCGTACATCTGGGAAAAGCGAAGGGTGCCAGCATAAAACGGTAATCGATTTCCTACCGATTTTCTGCATATGAAGGAAACGAATATCGACTAATCGCGACTAAGTAAAACAGAATCGGTTTTTTCGACTAAAGGAAAGTCTGAAATCGGTAACCTGCTACTCTACTAAGTGCATAGTCGACCGAATAGGTAATCGCGAATAACCGGGGACTCTGAAGACCCTGTATAGATGAACGTTGCATGTACATGTGTATACCCTTGTAATTGACGTGAACAAACAAATTGTTGCATGTGTACAGGCCGCTGTAAGGCCACCATTGCATGACGTTTATTTAGTAGTTGGTGAATTAATTTTTGTTCACATCAACATTAAACAGTACATAGTATTCACAGGGTCTGGTGCGTGCTACGCCACACCCACTGGTGGGAAAATTCAATGGCGGAGGATGGGAATTATATCTATATGTATTTGAGGCATTTTGTACCTGAAAGGATCTAAGGGGATCTTTCGAGCAGCAGCTGCCGGTTGGACCTCTTTAGTCATTTTGTTTTTTATCTCCGTAAGCTAAAAATCTTACTTGTCTCATGCTTAGTGGTGCTTTGGGCGAACAAATAAGAGCGTGCTTTTCGATGAAAACATGCTTGAAACGCTAATAATTCTCCTCCGGCCTCCGCTCATTATATTACCACCAGTGGGTGTAATGCAGCTTTGGAAATTGTTGCATGTGTGTGCGCAATGTGTTCAATTGTAATGCAGCTTTTCCAAGGTTATTACCTCAATTATGCTGACGGATAGGTGCTTTCGCAAACTAATTCAATTAATTTCCTGACGGTGGTCAAGTTAACCGTGTCGCCTAGTTAGACGGTTTTGACGGTTGACCGGCGGTGATGCGATCCGCGTGATTTATATTTATTTTTAATATGATAAAAGAATGCACAAATGGATGCGCTGAAAACACTTTGTGGTAAATTGTATACAATGCAAGTGCAAGTGCGCAAGCAGTTCAGAATCCACTATCGGTCGCAGTTAATGCGGACGATGCAGTAGCAGCAGCACATCAACACCCCCATGATGGGTACGGTGAGGATCAAAGCCACCATCATAACAATGGATATCATTCGCCTAAAACGTTAAGTTAAGGAGGAAGGAATGCCTGCTTTATACAGAAATTACAGTACACATGTTATAGATCGACAGATCTAAGCTTATACATATATACATGCATTTACCAAACTAGACGACTCAAGCAAGTACGTTCACACTCGTCCACACATGTATATGCAACACACACATGCATACATGCACGTACACATCATACTCAGCTCCAGGCTCTTTTTAAAATTAAAGTTAAAGGGGGGCAACCCGGGCAAGGTCTTTGTGCTGATTCGCACGCACGCACGCACGCACGCACGCACGCACGCACGCACGCACGCACGCACGCACGCACGCACGCACGCACGCACGCACGCACGCACGCACGCACGCACGCACGCACGCACGCACGCACGCACGCACGCACGCACGCACGCACGCACGCACGCACGCACGCACGCACGCACGCACGCACGCACGCACGCACGCACGCACGCACGCACGCACGCACGCACGCACGCACGCACGCACGCACGCACGCACGCACGCACGCACGCACGCACGCACGCACGCACGCACGCACGCACGCACGCACGCACGCACGCACGCACGCACGCACGCACGCACGCACGCACGCACGCACGCACGCACGCACGCACGCACGCACGCACGCACGCACGCACGCACGCACGCACGCACGCACGCACGCACGCACGCACGCACGCACGCACGCACGCACGCACGCACGCACGCACGCATATACATGTATATACATACATGTGTACGCGTGGATGCACGCGCATGCACACACGCGTACGTTCTATCATCCATCTAATACTACATGTATAATTTCCAACGTCCGTACATGTATACGTCCGTTATGGTTTGGAATCCGTGCCAAAAATGAGAAATTTTTTATTTTTTCCTAACGTATCTCGCATAACTCTAGATGGTTATTTTTTCCTTGATGGTTTTTTTTTTCAAGTGCGATAAACTTCTCGTGATGGTTAATTTTCTTCTAATGTATCTCGCATAACTCATGATGTTTATTTTTTTCTTGATGGTTCTTTTTTTCAAGTGTGATAAACTTCTCGTGATGGTTAATTTTCTCCTATCGTATCTCGTTCGCAGAACTCGTGATGTTGTTTTTCATGCGAACTTTAGTTTATCCTAATATCCGACAATGGAAATAATTTTATTTTCATGCGAACTTTAGTTCTGTTTTCGCGATGTTTAATTTTTCTCGCAGAAGATGTTTTCATTATGGTTATTTCTTTTCCAGTCCGAAAGAAATTTCGTGGTGGTCCTAACGTTGCACGAGTATCGTTCCCTTTCTAGTGTAGTTACAAAGACCGACAGTACATGTGGAAGACTGATTATTTCCAACATAAAGAGCACCGCAATTTTTGTGCGTATGAACTAGTGCATGATCCGCTCATACATCATTTCCACCTCAGGATTCAGGCCTTGCGTTACAGAGCTATTGATAGATATGGAATCGTTTTATAATGCCACTCATGCCCTGTTACCACACTTATACACAGCAATTCATTATCTAATGTACCGAATAGGTTGTAGCTTAATTCAGCTTAATATCCGCACAATTTTTGAATCAATACATCGTACACAAAATAAATAATAAAAAACATAAACCACTATTAGTCCTGCGAAACATAATGCAGAACTTCTACTACTGAAAAAAGCTAAAAAAAGTATCAATTCCATAATTATGGCTCCTAGCCATTGGATCCATCATTAAACAAAGGTCATCAAGTTCTTCTGCTGTTGAGGTAGTTGTAATTGGTGGAACATAAACATCTCCATCTCCATCCTCCTGTGGCAGAGACCTTCATAATCTATACCATATCATACAACTGAAAGACAAGATTTTTGCACTAAATGGTAGGCACTATATTTGTTACTAAAATGTTGAAATGCATCGTTACTTATAACTGATGAACGTGTAATGTACCGAGCGTACATTTGTCTAACGCGGTGTATTTATTCCCAGTTTAACATCTCTTTTACATTTGACAGTGCATGCTCGTAGTTCAGGTCCTAAGTTTGGAGCTTTGTCTGAAATTTCCAAGCTCTTATTCTTCTTCTATGAGCGTCGAAGTGAAGTTATTTGATGGAGATGCGTGGTTACTATAATTGCATGCATATCTCAATAGCGTTTACGTCAAAGAAAAAGAATTAGACCCTGGAAATTTGGGCCAAGCTCCGAAGGACCTGAACAACGAGCATGCACTGTCAAATGTACAAGGGATGTTAAACTGGCAGAACATGAATAAATTTATTTTCTGTACACCGTGGTAGACAATGTACCCCGGGAGGACGCCCGCAGCTTGAGATAAAAATTGGACATTGCATTGGATGTATCATTAATAAACATGCAACTACATCTTTTAAAGCACTACAGGTGCAGTTGGTACAATGCCACGTTCATATGGACTAGTGTAGTGACTTGGGCAGCACACATAAAGCATAATAAAAGAACATGCAATATTAATATATTTTGTGTCCAAATCGAGGGGGGGCAAAAAACAAAGTGGAAGACACCATCCCCCAACTTTGTAGAGCTCATTGAGAGCATCACGAATATGCTATTCTTTTTTTCAGGGGGGTCTAGGAAAAAAAAGTTATGAGGCATGAAAGTTAGAGGGGGGGAGGGGGGGGTCTTGGCCAAAAAAAATTTTTTGAAAAAAATTCATCACTTTTCTTAATTTTTTTTTTTTTGCACTTTAGCTCGCACTACAGTAACATAATGATGGAATCACATTGTTTGTAGGTTCATGGGTGTCCAATTCGTGCAAAGATAGGGCTTAACTGCCTATCTAGTGCGATTGTAAGCTATTGTGTCGTGGAAAGCATATTATCACGTGACTGAGACGCGACTCGTGGGCGTTGCCTTCGTATAAGCGATGACATCAATTCACTACCCAGTACTGTAGTGCAACAATCGAAGCGTCGCAAAGCAATGTAAAGATAAGGACTATACTAACGCTAATAAGACACGGATAAACCCGGTACTAAGTAAAAATGCATGAGCTCACGTCACTATTAGATCACACCTCACGCGAGGAAGCCCCGCCTGCTATTGTTTAAACGAGTACTTTACCGAGTCATGAACGATAATGCGTGCCGTTCTTCAAAATCTTGTTGAAATAATACCGCAAACCTTAATTGATGGGCAGGGATGTAATATTCGAAAGGCCTACAGCCCGTACATTATGTCATGGCACGAGAGACTGAGTATCGCGATATTCTAAGGTACAAGTGAAACAGCATCTCCAGCTTCAAGCGACGAAGTGACAACATCTACAACAGCAATCTGCAACGAAGCCTGCTTGCAATTTGTAATATTATCTTCATTGTAGGTGTGGTCAATTGTCAATTACGTAATGATTTTAAGGGGCGTGCCCGGAAAATGGGCGTGTTCGAAGGCGGAGGGGGGGGGGGGGGGGGGGGTTGACCTGGCCCTTGATTTTAAGAATTTTTGGGATGGTGTCTATAACTTTTTTTTTTGCCCCCCCCCCTCGGTCCAAATACTTATTTTTCCAAGGGTCAAACTTCATTTCAGCACAATATATAATCCATAGACAATAATAATAGGTCAGCAAACATTAATAACTGGTGATGTGTTAATTTCAAAACCTAAAGGTATTATACTGAAGTATACCATTCAATTACCAACGATTGGTGGGGTGGGGTGGGGTGGTTCTCCTTGTATATTTCAATATTAAAACAGACAATTACGTGTACATAACGAAGTTAATTTTAATACTACGATAAACTAATGGAAAAGCGTTCACACTTTTTCTAGTGTTAATAATTAATGGAAGGATAATATTAGCTCATATGCATGGTTTTACAGGAACACCTACATGAAGCTTTGTACATTGCCCTTACTCAGCAGTGCAACTTGTTTTGATTAACAAAGACTATATTAACAAAAAAGAATAACCTAACCTCATCAATACTGCTGATATCTGCATTTGTATGTAACATTCCTTCCATCCACAGCTGCAGAGGACTTAAGTTATCTGCTGTACGAATGGAGTGATTCATCCATGCCCCTGTCCACTGTTGAAGATGGTAATTAATGCGTGGAACATAAACAAAATGGAGGCTGAAGAGGTGTATCTCATTATCTGGATCTAAAACATGTATTGTCTGCATGTACAAAAAAAGGTCGTGGTAGAATTTTATAACACCGACATAAACATCTCTCCACAACCATTCTATACGCTGGTTGTGAACACTTTTGCCCACCAGCATGGATCCCCTATTTGGCCCTCGCTGCGGATGGGTCAACATGAACCAAGCAACTGCAGTATTCTCTCTACCCTTGTCTGATCTAACACGTTGTGGTAACCCATAAAGTTCTATAGCATCCTTAAAGAGGTTCAGAACTGTCTGTGACTCATTGTTAGAACTGCAACTGAGATAAACAGGTATTCGGCTGTATCACCATGAATTACCATTTGCCACCTATACATGTAAACAAATAAGCATTCTTAATTCAGTACACATAGCATAACAGCACAATTATGATAATGCATAATTACATAATATTACATTATATATATAATTATAATTATAATTTATACATATACAAGTACTGACAAAATTACCATTCACTTTTAATAGTTGTTATAAAAGTGCTCTCCATTAGAATCACAAAAACTTCCAAATAATTAATTCTACATACTGCATGTATTTGTGCCACCATTTCTCTAAGGTACATTTTATTTCTGTTCCTTAGGTCCTCTCTGTACAGTAAATGCACAGAGCATTACCCCTAGAGGAGAGTCCAAACCTTTTCAAAATGAGAACATACGTAAAAGGGTCCTGTAACTTATGATTTGTCCTGTTCATTAAATTATACTCTCTACCTGTTGTACAGGTACAGCTGTGCAAAGTACGTAACTTTTTCCTGCTTAATTCATGTCAGTTGTTTGGGCAAACCGCATTCCATCAAATGTATGAGAAGACGGTGCACAAATCATTGTAATGAAAGAGTTCAAATTAAATAATAAAGAGCTAGGAATAATAGTGGTTAAAACAGAGAGCATATTTATAATATATACAGATGAGAAATTTTCTTCGTGTCAACTTCTCATACAGAGAAAACATATTACTGATGTACCACATTAATTGATGCATGCATTAAATTTACATAACACAATCAACATCATCAGAATCAACAACATTTAATGTATCTTTATCACAATCATACCTTATGAGCTTATGGTTTCCATCTATGTGCCACAAAGATAGAGGTGAACGGACTGAATAAATACACCTTACAATTGTTTCGTTCCACCTAACAGCAAGACTGGCTGGAGAAATTCGGTGAAGAATATCTCTTATTCGCTGCTGCTGCACATGAATGTTGAGGTGTTGCAAGTGGCCTGCCATCATACGATATCCAGAATTTGGAAATAATTCGAACACATTCCTTACAACTTCATCAAGCTGTGCATCTGACAATATACAATATAAATCAGAAACACAGAGTCCAGCAGCTTCCATCATTCGTCTGATTGTGTGCACAGAAACACCAAACAACCTTGCTATGTGAGGAACTTTAAAAAGCAACTGCAACATATATGCAAGCTGATCTATGTTGATTAAAACTTGAGGTCTTTCTCTATTTCCAGTTCGCATTACAGCTACTTGGATTGAAGCATTCTCAGCATCATTTTCAGCAGCATCTAAAATTACTAATCCTTCAGCCACTAGATCAGCTACTTCATGTACACCAGCAGCAACTAGGCATCTTTAATTCAATATATACAACATCAATGCAAAGTTGCTATGTGCAGATCATTAAAATCATATTGTGTAAACTTTGAGACTTAAATCTGCCCATCAACAAACATATTTAAGAAGTTTAGCACAGGCTTTCTTTCTCTAGGGCTAGCACCCTTGTTTCTGTGAGTTACTACTGAAACTAAGTATAATCACCATTCCATTACATTCTCACTCCCTATCTCTCCACTACTTAATCCTGCTACAGATGTTCCACAGAACACAATTAAGTGTTAATAAAATGAAGTGAATGGGACCTGGGATCACTTAAGGATTGGATTACCAACCTGGATATATGCCTACTCTTGGATACATAGCTTCCAACAACTGAAACAATTTAATAATACCTGTCAGCTTCACACCAATGTGTATTTTAGTGTGTTTCAGTGCATGAACAAGCCCCACACACTGGCTCACACATGCATCATTATACACATGCACACATCAATTACAGAATCATACAGCATCTTCTTGTGCACAAGATCTACATGTAACTGACATGAATATAACCAGGCACATGTACCTGTACAGTATAGTTCACACTGTAATATGATTGCATCTTGGGTATGAGAAGCTTGGTTCTGTAAAAGTTGTTGTTGTACCACCTGACAAGTTCTCAGCGTGATAGTACGTAAAGCAGATTGCGGTGAAGACATCTAGGTAGATTTCAATATGACATAAACAACACATTTCATAACAAATAGGCCTTAACCTTTTTATAGTACATTTCTTAGTTTGCATAATGCTTTGTGTACATGGTTTATGACAAGTAAACTTTTTTCACGCAAAATGCAAAAATGCAGCACAATTATGAGCATATGCTGCATGTTATACTTAAAAGTAAACGAATGCAGCTTAAAAGTGGATGTACTGATCAATCATGACATAACACATAAGTCTAGAACAATGCTTGAATAGGAAAGTAGGTGCGAGGTCCAGCTGCATACATGGGAATCCTGCTAACATACACAATGTGGTGCATGACCCAGGTGCTGTAGTGGTCAAGATATCACACACACAAATGCACACACAAATGCACACAAATGCACACACACACAAATGCACACAAATGCACACAAATGCACACACACACACACACATGATACAATGGATTCTATGTCGCACGTTCAACAATGTGCACGTGTGGCATGTATGAACCTATTTGTATGAAGACATGATTTACTGACCATTAGTGTAAGCTTCACAACATAGGGTAATATTGTCTTCTCCTTTAAACAGCAAATACTTATACAGGAATCTAAGCCTCTTCCTGGCAAAGACATCATTAGCTAGCTATCTAGCTAACACATACACACACCATGCACACACACTAGCATTCTGCAAAAAACTTCCAGATGATCTGATCATCAGAACATGACATAACACCTGAGTCTAGAACAATGCTCGAATAGGAAAGTAGGTGCGATTACAAAAGCTGCACACATGGGAATCCTACTAATGGACACAATATGGTGTATGAACCAGGTGCATGAGGTGGTAGGACATCACACACAATGCGATGCACGTGTGTGTATGTATGCTATAGGTAGCTAATCAGGCCCGGTACACAGTGTCAACACTTGGTGCGGCCTATATTATGGGCTTGGCATCCGACCCTCCCGCGCAACGTGATGAGTTTGAACAGATCTCTTTCATATACATTACACACAGGTCATCGCAATACTTCTGAATGGAAATAAATAATAAATAAAATTAAAGCTTTGCATTCATGCATATCTGTGTGTGTGTGTGTGTGTGTGTGTGTGTGTGTGTGTGTGTGTGTTCTGTGTGTATGCTAGGTAGAGAAATTAGTCTGCTGCTAGCTATGTATGCCCTGAAGGTGATTTGGTTATTTTACCTCAGTCAAGGTTTTTGCGTTTTTAAAATTCTTATCACAAGATTTAGGAGTGAGTACTAGCTCCTGCTGTACTTAATGACACTAGGCTAGCTCAATGTCATTTTCACCCTTGTGTGTGTGTGTGTGTGTGTGTGTGTGTGTGTGTGTGTGTGTATGTGTGTGTATGTGTGTGTGTATGTGTGTGTATGTGTGTGTGTGTGTGCATTTGTTTTTGTGTGAGTGATATCGTTTTTTTTGCTTTTAGGAAGGGGGTTCAAGTGGGCAAGAAGCACCTCATTTACGTCAGCAAAAAAAAACGCTCCCACCTACAAACTGACCGTCGGCAAAGACGCTTGGGTCGAATTGATCCACTTGCTTGTGTTTCCCGTTGACGTTGTGTATGACCTGTCACCCTGTTTTTGTCCTATCCTGAAATGGTCCTAGACCTAGGACCATTTCAGGCAGCCTGTTTTGGTCCGGCGGACTATTACAGGCTTTGCTTAATTTGGTCCCAGGACCAAAACAGGCTGCCTCATTTGGTCCTACGCTGCTCATTTTGGTCCTATATAGGCGGACAAAAGCAAGCAGCCTGATTTGGTCCTAGGACTAAAAAGACTGCCTAATTTGACCCTACGCTGCTGTTATACAGGCGGACAAAGACAAATCCAAACTGATTACTTCACGCAGAATAAGTTTAATTGCTGGACGGAGCGGACCGGTTCTTTAAACGTACATGTACGTATATGTAAGCTGCATACAAAGCATGTACCCCACCCATAGCTTAGTGGTATATGTATTGTGGAAATATGACACTACAAAAACCAGGCTGATGGAGTAGCCTGTTGAGGAGAGTCTAGGCATAGCGATGGTGGAGTGGACTGCCTTTTACCACCTTTCCATAATATTTATTTAGCTCCTCGGTACCATTGAGAAATAGATTGGCCCTGGCATGTTTAGCATCATTCTGCTGATTTTGCTTTTTTTCTAAAGACAATAAAAGAGCAGATAAAAACAAGTTAAGTATACCAACATTTTATACCTGTGCAAAAAGAATGTCTTTCTCGACGTTTTGCAACATTTCCTGCCTTTCACTGCACAACACTGTCATGTGCTCAGGAACATTTTCCTGGTTGGCAACACGAAACAGCATTGTTGCGAAACGTGTAGTGTAGTGAGTGGACTCAGATGTGATGTAAGTAGACATTATTCATCCCACTGTTCTTTCAGTCCTGTAAGTGCTTTAACAAGCAGTTTGATTAAACATTTCGTCAAGACTGTTTTATTGCATAATATTATGTAGGCAATGATATAGATAAACAGAATCATTCTTTGTAAGGGTGCACCTGTGGATAGTAGTGTACTTACATTCTTGAATTCTGAACCATTATCAGTATTCATGACTCAAGACAATCCCATTCGCATAAAATTCTATTGTAATTTTTAAAAAATAATATTTCAATTGATATCGAGAGTTACGGCAGTAACTCTCATATAGGATTTGTGCCATATCATGAATATCATTAAAAGAACGCGTCCCGCGTATAACTCACAAACCGAGAAACGGATAGTGTAGCTCTTTATTGCTATCGATCCACAATGGAAAGACGATCATTTTCATGTTTTGTTCAAGTCGCCAGACCGTTTACTTTAAGAGAACAAAAAAGCTCGTAGTTCTCGTTCCCAGACCGTAATTTGTCCATAGTCGTCGTCGTCGTCTTTATGGGTGAGTATAACTCGTGATAGGAAAGGTTTTAAAGAGCGCCAGTTACACCAAAAATCGTAGAATTTTTGACAATACATCTTCTGGTATCAGATATATAAATAAAGCATGTAACCGATGTTCTCACGCGCCAAGACTACGTAATTGCTATACATAGCTATATTTAAAACGTTTCCATGACAATGTTTTACGTATAATAAGAATTGTGTATCGTGGGTAGGTACTTGGATATTTTTTTCAAATTGATATTTTTGCAACAATTCGCATGGTTCTAAAAAGAGTAAAAAATGTGCATTCCAACGGTATATTACTTATCATATCATCTTTTTTCATTCGGTCAATACGGCAGCATAAAGCGGTACTTTTGAATGTATTGGAATTGAATGACCACGCAAAAATAAATTGTGCCGGTTTAACTTATATTCGCTACATTGATCTTACCAAATATGCTACTGCAGCCAAATATAAAAGGAGTAACTGCCACACATACCTGCATATGAAAATCCTTTTTAGAAGGTACTACAGCCGATATTATGAATAAAATCATGCCAAATATGCAGGCTGCTCATGGTAGCGATATAGAAACTTATAGCCAAATGTATATATCATGTTCTCGGAAACAAAATTTTACCATTCAATGAAAAAGGCATTTCACATGTCAGGAAAATCAACAAAAATAATATTTCCAGTAATACAGCTGTAATATGCATATTTTTTCATCTTCCCCTTCTTCCTCGATGTCTTCCTGCATGTGTCCAGTAACAGTTGGTGGCTTTGGGAACTTTACCAGTACTTTTCACTGAAATAATGTGTCTATGATGCAGAATAATTTGTTTTTGCTCAGCAACTCTGTTGGTTAAGGTATTTTTGAAATGGTTAAGTATTGTTGATCTTACATATAAAAATGAATTCTGCAACTGAATACAGAAATCATATGAGTCAAGCTATATCACTGATGTGAAGCATAGTCTTCTGTTTGACCAGAGGCTATAGCACCCAATTGCAGTACATACGAAGTTACTGGCACAGTGTGCACACTGATATGGAGGTCATTGATGTCCCATGCATCAACTGTTGTTGAGTCCCATGAAAGAGTGAGATTTTTATTTGCATACATTACTTCACTTACCTGAATATCACTGATGATCCCTAATTTACACATTGATATACGTACTACTATGAGGAAGACTATCAATAGTTGTACCCACCAATTCAAAAAGTATTGCGCTAATCAGATTACACACATGTGTTATGGGTGCTCCATATTGGAGGCAATAGTAAATAGCCTTGCAAGCAAGCAGTGCTATATGTCTTGCTATCATTTCTGGTCATGATGATATTTGAGCCTGATAATCGATGTAGCAATTCTTCATTACTTACATGTAATTCTATGTTTTGAATCAAATCAGTGATTTTGTTTCGCAAATCTCCTCTGTGTTATCTTACATCTCTTGTGTACAGACAGCAACTTTTTATATATACAATAAACTGCTGGTATGTGCCACTTATGAATTTCTTAATTTAGCTGTTTTATTAATTTTAAGTTTAATCAGTTCTTAACATAAGGTGGATTGCACATTACATTTATCCAGCTCTGTATTCAAAACTGGTAGAGGAACAGCTACATTTTCAGCTGTGTCAACAGACACTATAAACTGCTCATTGAGAAATACCTGTACTTCAGCCCAAATTTTGACATTATGACGTATTGCCCACCGCAACACATCAGGTGTAGTGTTGAGACTGCTTCCAGCAGAGTGCTCAATAATTATATGATACTTCTTGTATTTTCTAAACGTTGGGATGCTATGTTAGTGTGGATGTAAAAACACTAAGCCCCTTTCGTATCATGGGTGCTTACAGTTAGTTATGTTCATTAAATGTAATTCTTAAAATGGTAAAAAAAAATTCTTTTCAAATCATCAGCAACAGTCTTCATTATCCATGCAAGTACACACAGAAGTGTTGAATAAAAATATAGAATTTCATAAACATAGTATTAAAATACGAATAATAAGCTCACATTGCATGTTGCTATGACAAATTTTGATTAAATTGGTTTGATTGATACGTGCACTGCGCTAAATCAGAATCTCGAGATATGCAAGGCGCTTTTACTACATAAGCAGCAGAGTCTGAAAATAATCTAGCTAAAGAACCCACGGCAACGATAAGGTGCGTTTTATATAGAACACCTTTTTAACACTCTCTACCTACGTAAAAAAAAGTGAAAAACATATCTTTGTAACATTAAGGCAAATAAGTATGACGTCCCACTGTCATAAAAGCTATTAGCTTTCACGATAATCGCGTACCTTAAACCATATGAAGCCGTTCGTGGAGGCTTCGAGACAACACCCTGCGCATCGTCTGATTGCCCTCATACTTAAATGAGTAATGCAACTAGGTGTCCTTAATGCCTTCATATGTATTTCATGGAACCCATTCAATGCGCTACAAAATTCTATAACCAGCAAACCATACCCTTTTTTGACACGCCCACAACTTACTACTGCGAATCATTTCACCGTATACAACGAATAGCTAATGCTAAAAGAAGCCATGGGCTACCTTTATAGAATATAGCAAGCACAACAGAACTCGAAACCAGCACAAACAATCGATCGCCACAAATCAATCCTCTCCGGCAGTCAAAAATTACGGCACAATTTTTGGGAAACAATTTTTTACGGTAGTTACGTGATTTATCCAAGTACCTATCGTGGGAGTTTCGTTTGTGTTTTTAGTTTTGCTCACCATTTTTAGCTAGCGAAGTTGTTTTTGTCAAAATGCCTTAATGGCTACGAAACGAGAGAATTACCTCCTAAATCGAGACTATAAGTTAGAGTCCTCCCGAGTTCGGTACGATGCTGATGCTGAACAAAGGCGGGCGTCTGCTCGTGACATGTACAGAGCAAATCTGGAGTCGAACCGAGCTTCTAAGAGGTGGCAACAGGAAAAGAATTCTGTTGCGGTGCGAGCTTCTAAGATGCAACGTTATGAACTGAACTCAGAGGGAAAGCTTGGTGGGCGAGTTTCGAACTAATGGAACAGCTGCAAATGTAACATAACTGTAAATATTGTGTTGCTAGGCAATAAACATGGGAATTACAAAGGCTGGATTTTATCGTACAATCGTATTTACTTCTACATTGTACTACATGTACACCTATATACTAGTAGTCACTTATTAAAAGAATAATGAAACAAGATATAAAAAACATTCTCTCTGAGAAAGTTAGTGATATATAGGATTGCATACAACATGCATACAACATGACAGGACGGATTATGTTCTATTGTCGCCATGACGCCATGATCAGAACATTGCCCACAAAATGGTACTTTCAAATACCATGATATTCGTCTATAATGTTATGTAGAATCGCCTACTCTTCTGAAGCGGGACCTTTAATTTACACAGTTAAAGTTCAACTATGTAGCTCCGAAACCTGGCTTCCCTTAGTTCCCTACGAACCATTAGTACATCACCATATTACACATGGTGTAAGATGTCAATTGCATATCCTTTAAATTGTACAGAAATGATAGCCAGTTATTTGAGGGCGAAGACTGCTCAAAGGGTTAGTGTTTTCTACCAGTCCAAATACGTGACCATTCTAATTGCAAATCAACATGATATGATGACTACTGATTCCTATGGATACTATTATGAACAATGCAGTGTGTAAGTATCAATGATGTTGCATTTCCCATTGCACCTTAACATGTCTACTTATTCCTTGTCACCATGGATACTATTATGAACAATGCAGGGCGTAAGTATCAATGATGTTGCATTGCACCTTAACCTGCCTACTTATTCTTTGTCACCATGGATACTATTATGAACAATGCAGATGGTAAGTATCAATGATATTGCATTTTCCATTGCACCTTAACACGCCTCCTTCCTTGTCACTATGAACAATGCAGGGTGTAAGTATCAATGATGTTGCATTTCCCATTGCACCTTAACATGGCTACTTATTCCTTGTCACCATGGATACTATTAAGGGTGTAAGTATCAATGATGTTGCATTTCCCATTGCACCTTAACATGTCTACTTATTCTTTGTCACCATGGATACTATTATGAACTATGCAGGGAGTAAGTGTCAATGATGTTGCATTTACCATTGCACCTTAACATTCCTACATATTCCTTGCCACCATGGATACTATTATGAACGGATGGATACTATTATGAAACAATGCAGGGAGTAAGTATCAATGATGTTGCATTTCCCATTGCACCTTAACATGCCTACTTATTCCTCGTCACCATGGATATTATTATAAAAAATGCAGGGTGTAAGTATCAATGATGTTGCATTTACCATTGCACCTTAACATGTCTACATATTCCTTGCCGCCATGGATACTATTATGAACACTGCAGATTGTAAGAATCAATGATGTTGCATTTCCCATTGCACCTTAACATGTCTTCTTATTCCTTGTCACCATGGATACTAATGCACAATGCAGCCTGTAAGTATCAATGATGTTGCATTTCGGATAACACCTTAACATGTCTACTTATTCCTTGTCGCCATGGATACTATTATGAACAATGCAGATTGTAAGTATCAATGATGTTGCATTTCCCATTGCACCTTAACATGTCTTCTTTGTCACCATGGATACTAATGCACAATGCAGCCTGTAAGTATCAATGATGTTGCATTTCCCATTGCACCTTACATGCCTACTTATTCCTTGTCACCATGGATACTATCATGAACAATGCAGGGAGAGAGTATCAATGATGTTACATTTCGTGTGGTATTTCACCTTAACATGCTTATTTATATATTGTCACCTTGGATACTATTATGAACAATGCAGAAATAAGGTAAATAAGTATTAATGACACTATGTTAAGTTTGGCAATGATGTCATGACAACCAAATTGATGCTAAAGTATAGGAGTGACGCTTATTCCAAACAGGTATTGGACACACTGAAGGAACCTTTTGGACATAATGACTTGCTGCTGCTGCTACTAGATATGTAGTGACCTCATATGTGTAGGAGAATAGAAGCTGGTTAATACTTGAATTCTGAATCATTATGAAATTAATCAGTCATAGCATGTCAAGAACCTACAGATATTCACACGCATGTTACCACATTAAACAAACTAGTTAGCTAGGGCTCCATCATCAAATATCCTCCATTCAATTAGAGCACACCCTCACTTGATACTAGCTGGAGGCTTGCAACATTAGTTTGAGTTGAAATGAAAGTACAGCTGATACCACTAAACACAGCAGTCTACTTTAAAGTAGATGCTCTAATAAGGTTTAAAGTAGTTAAACCAAGTTAACCGACGAGCAGCATCACACGCTCGTGGGTGTAGGGAACGTGGATATATGTATACGCCATCGCGCATGCGCAGGTCAGTTCGCTCTAACGGTCGCGCAAAGGCAGGGTACTATTTTTTTCCCCCTCATTCTCCGTACATCGTCTGGGAGAGATGAGGTGATCATCCGGGCAGGTATCTGGCACCGTATAACGACTGGTGGAGTGCCATCGCACCACACCCCCAAACTTGCCTAGCCACGAAGCCCGGGGAACGGCCAATAGTAGAACATCCTTAATAAGCTACTAGCTCATCGACCGTACGCGTATCTCTATCGAGCGTTAGAAGGTTAACCTATATCTGAATGGCATGTGCTGGACCTAGATGGCAACATTATCATACTGAATGCTTGCACATGTTGAGATCACTACAATCTTACCATATCTTCACATGTGCATCACATGACTATGCTTCACATCACATGACCATGCTTCACATCGCATGACCATTCTTCACATCGCATGACCATGCTGATGAACATCTTGACCTCGTGATAGGGTGTCCTTTTGTCGCTACATTCCAAGTTAGCTCTTGGCTCACTAGTGAGAGTACAAACAAAATGAACCACCAACACGGACACATCCATCACACCCATACATATCCACCACATCCTCACATACCCACACATATCCACCACACCCACACATACATACCTCACATTGTTTAGTTAACATGATTGAAATTCAATTCAATTTACAACGGTGTGGTCAGTTATGTGACGACTTCTTTACCTGAATCTGTAGCATTTCTACTGTTTGCCCAGCTTGGGCCTGGGGACTCAAACTAAAGATGGAGGAACATGCAAACCACTGAATTAGGCAGGAGACTACCCACATGAACCCCTCCTTTCCCTATCCTTCCACATCTCACCATCACACCACATCTCCCACCCTTCCACACACCTCACCACCCCCTCCACACACATAGATTGAGATTCAGCACTACTCTCACGTTTATGTGCCATCACTCACACCTTATACAGCTTCTAGCATACCCAGCATGCTTTGCACATGGAATGTCATCATAGGCATTCAGACCCTGAAAGTAATTAACTTACTGCTCTTCCAATAGATAGCAATGTTTGTTTGGATTTCAGGACACGTGATGCAACAATCACCACTTCCACACTTTGGTAGGTAGAGAACTGTACTCATGTGCGATCACAGTAATGTGGTGAGGGGGGCAAGCCTAACTCCGTGGAGGATAGACCAATTTTCTGTGCATAGTTGTAGATGAGCTAGGTAATATAAAATACTACACTATAACATGAAGCACAGAGTACTTACCAGGGGCGGACGGAGGAATTCGGAGAGGGGGGTGTCCAATATGAATATAGATTAAGGGGCGGGGGAGGTGGTGCTCAAAAAATTTACGGGGTCTGGGGCTCCGCCCCAGAAAAATTTGGCGAGTAATGTATTAAAAACACAAGGAGTTTTTGTATCGAAAAGTGCCACGCCAATGGCGAATTACTTAACGGTATATGTATGTACATTAGTACCGTCCCCATACATCGTGTATACCGGGGATCTGGGGCGGAGCCCCAGAAGCTGAAGCGTTGATATTAGCGATCTCGAAATCGTTTAAAAACAGGCCATTAAAACTATTTAGCGAATCATGTGGCTAACTACATAGGAACTATCTTTAATTATAATTTTGTTTATATGAGTACTGAAATCAAGTCTGCCCTCCACCCCACTTACTTTTAAAAACGAATTGGATTACGTTTAACGCTGTAATAGTAAGTATTACCAATGGGCTACTGTACACAAACTCTTTCGCAAAATGTTGTAAAGCTATAATATTATTATTAATATTTAAACTGTACTAAGCCCCCCTCCGTCCCCACAAAAAATGGCTCGTGTTTAAACGTGCGTATCATCGTAACCATTAATGCTCACAGGGGAAAAAAAGCAACGAATCATTTAGAAATCATTGCGTGCATGATTGAACAGAAAATCACACTAAAATCAATAGAAGCGTGCGATTTTTGTGTGATTTTCTGTTCAATCACGCAATGATTTCTAAATGATTCGACGTTTCTTTCCCCCTGTGCGCTAGCTCGTACATGTTTCAACATTTCTGGAAAGAAATGGTGCTGTAACAAGATTTTGATGAACGGCACGCAGCAGCGCTCGAGATTACAACAATACGCTCGTGAGCCATTTTTTTTAGGTAGGGGCGAAGGGTACTACCGTTATTCCAATTCAAGGAAAATACTGAAAATTCGGTAAATAAGTTCTATACATGTTACTTGTACGTTTCGGTTTGATTGCGTAATGACGGTACTATTATTACTATCACGTAGTTTATATGTGCGCGATGTGGGCTAATTATATTCATCAACGGTTCCAAGGGGGGTGTCCGGACACCCTGGACTCCCCCCCCTGTATCCGCCTCTGACTTACGCTTTATTCTTAGAATCGTAGTTTCGTACCCAGACCCAGATTCTGAATAGCTGCCGGCGGATTACATCACCGCTACGTCTGGCGCTGAGATCGAACTTTTTTTGTTCTGTACTGTGGATCCTCGAATGTTATGTAATCTTCGTGTCAAGAAATGTTGTGTCGTCATAATCTAATCATCGTACCGCTCGTGTCGGGCTCAAAAAAGAGCACCGCGCGCTTAGTAAGACTGCTGTGCGAATTAGTAAGAACACAACAGGCACATGTCCTTTTATGACTGGCATGAGAAACGGTGTACCATAGTTCTAGAAATCACGTAGGAATGACGGGCTGTGATCTGTCGCGGGATGGTAGGCACAGACGGTCTGGCTTCCGCCTTTGCTCCACAATCCTGCATGCTTCTCCGTTTGCAATTCATTCACCTGCATCGGGGTGATGACAATACTTTGATTAGCTTGAGAATACAGCTTAACGGCTGTATGGGCGCAACAATCCATTGACAAGTTTCTCCAACAGTCCTCACCCTGTGGTAAGTGTGCATTATGCAATGCAATTTTCATTTTATAATCCTTCTTTTACCAGGGTCATAGAGACTACTTTCATTTTTATGGGTGTCAAAACTCCAATTGTGGGGCATTTTACCCAGAAACAGAAGCTCCTCTGAATTTCAAAAAGAGACCATCAGCAATCTACCTGAAAGCAAAGGCAGCAGGCAAGTTAATGCTGCATAGTAATTATCACATTCCAATGGATTGTTCAGAGCTATTCATCAACCACGAGCAACCAGGAAGGTAAGTATATATCTGTCATTTATTGCATCACCATTATCCACATGTCTTTAACTCCTATCATAAGTAAAAACATGTATCATCCTATTAACCCATGGCCATCACTGCTGCAGAGGAATACTGCTGCCCACTGTGACGTTCAGCTTGGAGAGCACACACATTCTGATGTACTAGCACTTACTCATGTTAACTGGATTAAACAACTTATGACATCACATGATCAGGTATAGTCTTTCCTGATTGTAGTATTAAAGGTTATAATTTTTCTCATTTAGTTTCAATGCGGAATCTATTGGCAATGTAACTGTGCCTATTCAGACTGATTTAAACCCTTATAGTGTCTGGTGATGTTACACACTTCTGGTAGATCTGGGGCCTGGTGTGCACGCGGCTGTCACATGATACAACCCCCTAGGCGTGGCCTGGTTGCCAGGGAAACCTGCATTCAGTGGTTACGAGGTGGCATGTAGGTTTTTAAGTGTGCCTTGACTTGGAGATTTTTTTTTTTTTAAGTGTGCCTATTCAGACTGATTTAAACCCTTATAGTGTCTGGTGATGTTACACACTTCTGGTAGATCTGGGGCCTGGTGTGCACGTGGTTGTCACGTGATACAACCCGCTAGGCGTGGCCTGGTTGCCAGGGAAACCTGTGTATAGTGGTTATTAGCTGGCATTTAGGTTTTTAAGTGTGCCTTGACTTGGAGATTTTTTTTTGTAAGCCCGGAGTGCCAATTTTAACCTATCATGTTCACATATCACAGATATCCCAAGCCACCTACAGTCACGTGTACTAGACAGAGCCTGGTGCTTTCTTGAAATGTAATGCAGTGACTGTATTGCGGAGGTAAGTATGTGTGTGTGTGTGTGTATGTGTGTGTGTGTGTGTGGCTGACTGTCCCTGACCGACAGTCTTCACATATCACAGATATCCCAAACCACCTACAGTCACGTGTACTAGACCGAGCCTGGTGCTCTCTTGAAATGTAATGCAGTGACTATTGCAGAGGAAAGTATGTGTGTGTGTGTGTGTGTGTGTGTGTGTGTGTGTGTGTGATTGTTGATTAAAAAAAACACATGTGCTGTGAGGGTATTGCAGTACATGATACCTATCATGTTCACATATCACAGATATCCCTGCAGACATTTTCAGAAAAACGCAGCACGAAGCATGAGGTGGGTCACGTTTGCGTGCGTGCTTTATATGCTTGTGCGCACGTGGTGTGTGCGTGCGTGTTGTATAACATTCGCCCTCTCTCCTACGTGCAGGAAATGTTGAGCTATTCGAGGGTGAAGATGTGTTGAGTTTGTACTCTTGCGTTTATCGGTTTTAATAATCACTTTAAGCGTAAGATGTTATAAATTTAATAAATCAATGGCACGTTTAATGATACAAATAAGTTATTGCTGCACCAATGAATAAATTGGGCCTGGGTCTCGATGTCACGTGAGCTAATTACCTCAACGACGGATACCCTCTCTCTTCTCGAGTACCGGAGAGGCTCTCGCACAACACGAACGAACCAACAAGCGTGGGTCATCTGGGCAAGTGACATTATAATTGGTGTGCGCCTGCCTTTATCCTTTTAGTCTGACCAGTAACTTATTAAAAAGATCAATGTGCTATAAAGTTAATAAATGAATTTACATGCACAGTCAGTCTTCATCGGAGCTGTTGACGTCATTAAGAACGTAATCATGAATGTCGCGTATGGGTGTTCTGAGTGTGTACGTGGCCGACTTCTGGTCTGTCACGAATATTTCGGTCCGCGTCTAATTTTGGTCCGCCCGGACGAAAATAGGCAACCGGAAATGGTCCGGGCGGACTAAAATTGATCGCCTGATTTCATCCCTCGTGTCACTTTTTGGTTCCATCATTGTAAATGTGACACGACGACGATCTTCTGGAGGAAAAAAAAGACGAATCGGAAAGGGAGAAATGTGGTAAGCTATTAACTAAATCTGTTAGTTATATAGCCTATAGTGAGAGAAAGCACAGAAATGATATACATGACGAGCTGCGTTATATTTGGCTATATCTACTGCTAACCTGTTGAGTTGCTATCTAGCAGTTGCTGAATAGAGACCAGCTGCTTACTGTGTTTTCCTTTAAAGTTCATAAGCCTAGCTGGCACGTAAGGCGTGTGGTTTCGGATTAGTTGGGCGTAGCCCGATCTTCGCTTACTAGTACTAGCAGAAGGTCGGGTACCAAACCCACACAGTTTTTGTACAGACGTATTACAGTAAGGTGCTCACAAATAATACCACATGGTGCAATAAGATAATCGTGCTCTTATCTGTAATTGGTCTTAAATGCGAATAACCACAAGTGGGCTTTAATTCGTACTGATAAACAACCGTGTACAATGAGCAAAAGTATGCTGCCTCTACTGGTAATTAGTTCCAGTACTCTATAAGCTTTGAGAATGTTTAGCTTGTAGTGTGGCTTTGGCTCAGGCATGCATGCGCACTGCAAGGTTGAGAAGTACAGGATCATCTAACTTGCCAGCAATTGAATGGACCTTCAGTGATGAAGCTACAATTTGTGCCACTGGCAAGCAAGCATAAAAGAGGCTTTTACCAAAACCCATGGGTAGAATAGCAAATACATCCCTGCCTTTAATTAGAGCCACAGTTCCTTCTACCTGTTAACCGATTATACGCTAAATTTTAATTTGCGCGCGCGTATAACGTAACGCGGAATTGTTTTCAACAAATAATCGTTTATTGAGGTGTGGTTATGGTAGTTATTGCAGCAGCTGAACGGAGCGAGTTTTGTATGGACGACCTTTGTTTTTTGGAATGCTGACTGGATGAACTATCTTCCCTTGCGTATGGATGGGCGCGATCTATTCATGTTCGCGCGTGCGATGGTGAGAAACGAATCTGAACGTAACGCTACCTCGTCTCTTAGTGTTTGAGGTACGTTGTAAACATATGCTATGTCTTTGTTGGGTACAATGACGACTTTCTTCAGTGAATATAGGCTATTTAGAAAGGGGGGAGGGGGTGGGGGGGTTGTTGCAAACACAGCCGTGTATTCTATTTATAGCCCGTCCGCTTGTATCCTGATCGTTAGCTATTTTAGCTATAAACTTACACATGTATTGTTTGTTTGTTTGGTACCTTTGTGGCATGATAAAAGTATATCTATTTGATGTACGTCCACATGTACTCTCACTCTCTTCATACAGTGGCACCGCTATGCATCCACACTATCACCTGCCCATACACTCCTTTTCACACTCCCCTTGTCACCCATTTGCCTTGTACACACACCACCCAATGCACGCACTCCATGACACACCCATTCTAGACATGTCTTTGTCACACCCTCCCCCTTGTACACACCCTCTGTAATACATTCATTCCAATGCACACACATCTACCACCCTGCAGTCCTCTCACAGCATGTATTCCACTTGTTAGCACCCTGTGTGAACTCTGGCACACTACAGCACCTACACATAGTGATGTGAAGGTGTGGAACCCTTGCACACACACACACACACTTCATTGATTCTTCTATCATGTGCATGCACATCCCTTGTCATATACACCCTTGTACACACCACCCATTGTGCACTCTTTATCAATCCAACTCCTTGTCATACTCACACTCCACAGCATACCCACCTGCCAATTGCAATCCCCTTGTAAGGGAGTGTGTCACTAGTGTGTGGGAATCTTTAGTGTGTGGGAATCTTTAGTGTGTGAGGGTGTGTGAGGGAGTGTGTACAAAGGTATAATGTGTGTGTACAAGGGGTGTGTGTGTGAGGGAGTGTGTACAAGGTATAGTGTGTTTGCAAGTGGTGTGTGAACAAGGGGTGTGCGTGATGGATTGTGTAGAGGGTGTGAGTGTGTGTGTGAGGGAGTGTGCACACAAGGGGTGTGTGTATGAGGGATTGTGTTGTGCGTGTGAGGGTGTGTAAAGAGGGAGTGTGTACAAATGTGTAATGTGTTTACAAGTGGTGTATGTACAAGGAGTGTGTGTAAGGGAGTGTGCGTGAGGGAGTGTGTAGAGAGGGTGTTTCCGAGGGGTGTGTGTGTGTGAACAAGGGGTGTGTGTATGAGGGATTGTGTTGTGCGTGTGAGGGTGTGTAAAGAGGGAGTGTGTACAAATGTGTAATGTGTTTACAAGTGGTGTATGTACAAGGAGTGTGTGTAAGGGAGTGTGCGTGAGGGAGTGTGTAGAGAGGGTGTTTCCGAGGTGTGTGTGTGTGAACAAGGGGTGTGTGTATGAGGGATTGTGTTGTGCGTGTGAGGGTGTGTAAAGAGGGAGTGTGTACAAATATGTAATGTGTTTACAAGTGGTGTATGTACAAGGAGTGTGTGTAAGGGAGTGTTTGTGTATAGGGTGTGTGAGGGAGTGTGTAGTGTGAGGGAGTGTATAGTGTGTGTGAGGGAATGTGTAGGGTGTGTGAGGGAACGTGTACAAAGGAACAGTGTGGTGTGTGAGGGAGTGTGTGTACAATGGGTGTGTGTATAGAGGGTTTTCCGAGGGGTGTGAGTTAGTGTGTAGTGTGTGTGAGGGTGTGAGAGCTTGCATAGAGGTGGGTGGTGTGCATTGCACTGTGTAGAATGGCAAGAGTGTGACAAGGAGATTTATGTGTGTAGATTAGATGTGTGTGATAAGGGAGTGTGCAGTGGGTGAATGTGTACAAGGGGTGTGTGGGGTAGGCATGCTGTGCACCCTCTACACAATCCCTCACACTCCTTGTGTGTACACCCTCACACACACCCTCACACCTTCACACCCCTTAAACACCCTCACACATACTCCTTGTATACACACCACTTGTAAAAACACCACACCTTTGTACACACTCCCTTTTTCACACACCTCACACACACACTGCACACTCCCTCACACACCCCTTGCACACACACCCCTTGCACACACACCACTTGTAAACACACTACACCTTTGTACACACTCCCTCTCTACACACCCCGTGTACACACGTATACTCCCTCACACAGCCTTGTACACACCACCCATTGTGCACTCTTTATCAATCCAACTTGTTGCTCACACTCCACTGCACACCACCTGCCAATTGCAATCCCTCACTGCATGTACACATCCACCCACTGCACACACTCCCTTATCACACACATCTAATCTACACACAAACTTTGTCACACTCTTGCCATTCTACACAGGGCAATGCACACCACCCACTTTACTATACTCCTCACACACCTACCCTCTATGCACACCACTCACACACCCTCTCCACACGCCTCTTGTAAACACACTACACCTTGTACACACTCCCTCTCTACACACACTCCCTCACACACTCCCTTACACACCCTCACATACCCTTGTACACACACTCCCTCACACACACCACTTGTACACACACCACTTGTAAACACACTACACCTTGTACACACACTCCCTCACACACCCCTTGTACACCCTCTACACACATCCCTTGTACATACCCACACCCTCTATATATACCCCTTGTTCATACCACCCTTTGAACGCACAATCCCTCACACATATACTGAGTATACATAGCATTTTTTTTTTAAGTTGGCAACTAGCCATAACCTTTCATGTCAGATAAACACATAGTCATGTACTACACTACGTTGCAGAGACTGCCATTGTGTGTCCTTTCTGCAGATCAACAGGTTCATCAAGCTCGTCAGGCTCGCTACAAAAGCTCTCCAGGACATCGTCATCCTTATCTAAAAGTTTCCAAGACCTCTTCACAGTCCATCCTGCGCGAGCGCTTTGTCATCCTCTGTCAAATTATATTATGATTGGAATGTTATTCATTGCATTTATTGTTTACTTTGTCCACAGTTTAGCAAGAATCCCACAATAGCAAGCCCACTCGTTCGATAATAAAATGAACAGTATAGGGACTGGTGATTACCGCTTTGCAAGTTTCAGAACCGAACGAACCACCGACTGTGGACGGCGCTTCATGTACCGTAGTGTATACAGCTGGACTCAAATTTGAGTCTACCGCGTTTTACGCGTAATAATTGTTGGACTCAAATTTGAGTCTTCTGCGTATAATCGGTTAAGGCTTCATTGAAGAGTAGCCTTGTTCCATGGCTGTCTCAATCACACACTGCACTACGGTTCTCTCCATACAAGTCTCTTGCAACAGCTGTACATTGAATGAATAAATACTTATGTATGTTGATTAGATGATAATTGCCTGCATTGAAATGCTGCATTCTTATTGGACTGCAATCCCAGTTGCAGCTTGTACAAAAACTGTGCAGGTTTGTTACCCCACCTTCTGGCAGTATGCGAAGGTTGGGCTACACCAAACTAGTCTCTGATCATGGTTTCATCAACCATATAGGCATAGGGCGCTATTAAATAAATTGTAAGGATAGCAAAAATATAGGGAGTCACTCTACCCAGCTTAATTAACAATCCACTATGTATGAAATTTATTCTGTGCATAATTTGAAAAGCCACAGCCAGTGACACTTACATGTAATTACTCAAAACACAGATTGTAAGCTGATTTGTGACACTATACTAAGAAGCATAAGACCCTACCTCTGGACTTTGGAACATAAAAAGAACAATTCAGAGGATAAGAGAATGATGCACATGGAAAGGGCTTAACAAAGAAGTCATTAAACTGGTAGGCTCTGTGTCAAAGGAATTCTGTAAGACTGGTAGTTACTACTGAACTGCATCCTGTATATACAACATGGTATCATATAGCAATAGGTATGTCCACATGGGTGTTTGTATGTGAGTATCAAATGTTGGTATACACCCTTTTTGTTAAATACATCATTACTTTGAGTGATTATTTCTCTAGGTCAGTTGAAGCAGTTCTTACACCCAGCAAAGAGGCCCAATGCACTCCACAAGGTTACAAGATATAAAAAACATTCTCTCTGAGAAAGTTAGTGATATATAGGATTTTAAGGCAATGATGGTGTAAAAAGGAAGGGAACAAGGGATTCAGTGGAGATATAATAATTATTCCTATATTTAGCAACATAATTGTAATGACGTTCTATACAGTGCTAAACATAGGTATAATTAATTGTACTCCACTGAATCCCTTGTTCCCTGCCTTTTTACACCATCATACAAGTGCATATCTAATTTATGCCATTACTTGCCTATGTGTATATTACATGCACATGAAATTATTATTATTATTATTATTATCATTGCCTTCAAATCCTATATATCACTAACTTTCTCAGAGAGAATGTTTTTTTTTATCTTGTTTCATTTTTTTTTTTAATAAGTGACTACTAGTGTATAGGTGTACATGTAGTACAATGTAGAAGTAAATACGATTGTACTATAAAATCCAGCCATTGTAATTCCCATGTTTATTGCCTAGCAACACAATATTTACAGTTATGTTACATTTGCAGCTGTTCCATTAGTTCGAAACTCGCCCACCAAGCTTTCCCTCTGAGTTCAGTTCATAACGTTGCATCTTAGAAGCTCGCACCGCAACAGAATTCTTTTCCTGTTGCCACCTCTTAGAAGCTCGGTTCGACTCCAGATTTGCTCTGTACATGTCACGAGCAGACGCCCGCCTTTGTTCAGCATCAGCATCGTACCGAACTCGGGAGGACTCTAACTTATAGTCTCGATTTAGGAGGTATTTCTCTCGTTTCGTAGCCATTAAGGCATTTTGACAAAAACAACTTCGCTAGCTAAAAATGGTGAGCAAAACTAAAAACACAAACGAAACTCCCACGATACACAATTCTTATTATACGTGAAACATTGTCATGGAAACGTTTTTAATATAGCTATGTATAGCAATTACGTAGTCTTGGCGCGTGAGAACATCGGTTACATGCTTTATTTATATATCTGATACCAGAAGATGTATTGTCAGAAATTCTACGATTTTTGGTGTAACTGGCGCTCTTTAAAACCTTTCCTATCACGAGTTATACTTACCCATAAAGACGACGACGACTATGGACAAATTACGGTCTGGGAACGAGAACTACGAGCTTTTTTGTTCTCTTAAAGTAAACGGTCTGGCGACTTGAACAAAACATGAAAATGATCGTCTTTCCATTGTGGATCGATAGCAATAAAGAGCTACACTATCCGTTTCTCGGTTTGTGAGTTATACGCGGGACGCGTTCTTTTAATGATATTCATGATATGGCACAAATCCTATATGAGAGTTACTGCCGTAACTCTCGATATCAATTGAAATATTATTTTTAAAAAATTACAATAGAATTTTATGCGAATGGGATTGTCTTGAGTCATGAATACTGATAATGGTTCAGAATTCAAGAATGTAAGTACACTACTATCCACAGGTGCACCCTTACAAAGAATGATTTTGTTTATCTATATCATTGCCTACATAATATTATGCAATAAAACAGTCTTGACGAAATGTTTAATCAAACTGCTTGTTAAAGCACTTACAGGACTGAAAGAACAGTGTGATGAATAATGTCTGCTTACATCACATCTGAGTCCACTCACTTACACTACACGTTTCGCAACAACGCTGTTTCGTGTTGCCAATCAGGAAAATATACCTGAGCACATGACAGTGTTGTGCAGTGAAAGGCAGGAAATGTTGAAAAACGTCGAGAAAGACATTCCTTTTGCACAGGTATAAAATGTTGGTATACTTAACTTGTTTTTATCTGCTCTTTTATTGTCTTTAGAAAAAAAGCAAAATCAGCAGAATGATGCTAAACATGCCAGGGCCAATCTATTTCTCAATGGTACCGAGGAGCTAAATAAATATTAAGGAAAGGTGGTAAAAGGCAGTCCACTCCACCATCGCCATGCCTAGACTCTCCTCAACAGGCTACTCCATCAGCCTGGTTTTTGTAGTGTCATATTTCCACAATACATATACCACTAAGCTATGGGTGGGTTACATGCTTTGTATGCAGCTTACATGTACGTACATGTACGTTTAAAGAACCGGTCCGCTCCGTCCAGCAATTAAACTTATTCTGCGTGAAGTAATCAGTTTGGATTTGTCTTTGTCCGCCTGTATAACAGCAGCGTAGGGTCAAATTAGGCAGTCTTTTTGGTCCTAGGACCAAATCAGGCTGCTTGCTTTTGTCCGCCTATATAGGACCAAAATGAGCAGCGTAGGACCAAATGAGGCAGCCTGTTTTGGTCCTGGGACCAAATTAAGCAAAGCCTGTAATAGTCCGCCGGACCAAAACAGGCTGCCTGAAATGGTCCTAGGTCTAGGACCATTTCAGGATAGGACAAAAACAGGGTGACAGGTCGTACACAACGTCAACGGGAAACACAAGCGAGTGGATCGATTCGACCCAAGCGTCTTTGCCGACGGTTTGTAGGTGGGAGCGTTTTTTTGCTGACGTAAATGAGGTGCTTCTTGCCCACTTGAACCCCCTTCCTAAAAGCAAAAAAAACGCTTCCACCTACAAACTATGGCCGCAGACAGTAACGTAGACTTCATTCCAGAAATCATAGCAGATCGGACTGGATGTAAAACACAGGTCACGGCGAACTTAGATCTGCACTCGCTTAGACTTGCCATTAAATGCACACTTACATCGCTATCACACCCATTCCAAGTGCTCCTACCTTTTAATATCAAACTGAAGAACCTTTCCCACCTACTACTCTCTAATCATTTTCGTATAACCCTTACATTAGTACGGTAAAAGCATACCATATAAAATCATTTGGCTGCAATGTAGGATCAGCACTTAACTCTCCGCTTGAATCCGACCATTTCATCTTCTTGGCTGGCGGTGCTTCCATGGTAGAGTATTTTTAACCCTTTGACGTAACCGGAAGTTGTTGCGCCAGAGCGTATCATTTGCGCCTTCGGCCTTTTCCCCAAAACGGCACGAGCTAATCTTCTCCACGTAAGTCACAAAGGGGTTTTAATATCCCGATATGGGTATTTGAACTCATTCCGCTCGGTTTTCATACTGCTTGGAAGTTCGAGTTCAAATGGTTGAGAATTGGAACTTCTGCTAAGGAGATCCGGACGACTATATTGTCAGGGTCGGTCTTGCTAACATCGTTTAGTGTTCCTAATTGCGTTAGACTTTTTCTATTTGCGGTTGACCACTTTAGCCATACTAACATACCAGCTGTTCGATGAGATGCGTATCAAATGGAAACGAAGAGAAAGCACATCGCGAAAGGAATAGTAAGTTTTGTACTGTACGGTATCATGTGGTCCAAATCGTACGGTTGTTATGTTATAGTGCTATAACAGTGAGGTACCCTGGTGTGAGGAGGGAGAGTGCTGTGAGGTGGAAACATGGGTGTAATTGTGAGGAAGGGAACAAGGGTCTGGTGTAAGAAGGGGGTGTAAAGAGGGTACATAGGTCTGGTGGAAGGAGGGAACATGGGTCTGTTGTAAGGAGGGAACATGAGTCTGGTAGAAGGAGGGAACATGGGTCTTGTTTAAGAAGGGAGTGTAAGGAGGGAACATGGGTCTAGTGCAATGGGGACACATGGGTCTCGTGTATTGAGGGAACATTGGTATGGTGTAAGAAGGGAACATGGGTTAGTTGTAAGGAGGGAACATGAGTCTGGTGTAGTGAGGGCACATGGGTCTGGTGAAAGGAGGTAACATGGGTCTGAGTAAGGAGGGAACATGCATCTGGGTTAAGAAAGGCTCTCTTTTAATGGTACTACCTTTCTATATCTTTTCTAAACCACACCTATAAATTTCATCTCTGCAGTATCATAAGGACCCTGCTCAAACATTATGGCATGGGAACGTGGATTCACAGTACTGCTGCAGAAATAGTGGTGAACATATAAAGATTGGGTTTCCTCTGCCTCTGCAATAGCATTTTATCATTCTTGAACAGTTAAAGAAGTCAAGTACATTACTAACTTACCAGCCATTTCAACAGTGCCTGATGTGGTGTGTCATGATGTGCTTGTGGTAAGTGGGTGGGGCTATGTTATGTTAGTGTGTACGTACACGTATTAGCTCCTTGCAAATAAAATATTCTGAGACAGTGCTCTCCTGTTCGGGCGTCTCGTCACATGGGACTAGATCCTCGCAGGTTTCCATCTCTTCGCTTAGCGATATGGAACCTCCAAATGAATCATCGTTCAACTTTCTATTGTTCATAGTGTGCATCAATTAGGGTCATGGAAGGAGCTGATTGAATTAAATATAAAAGCACACTTTACAATCTTTGCGTCTCTGCCGACTTGATTATTAATAGTGTTCACCAAATGCTCACGTGACCAAAACAATAAAAGTTTAATAAAACTCGCAATAAAGTGGCATTTTAATAGCAATGTAAAAGCATACACAATACAAAAATAAACAAATTGTCATGAAAGCTGAGAAATAAAAGAGGTTGTTTTCTTGGAAGGCTGTTTGTTTAAAAACACATATTCTAGCACATCAAATAAATCCTGACATTCATCCACATATTTTATGTTAAAAACATAAAATATAGCAATATAAATAGGCACTGTGTCTTCCAAATTTGGACTACATACTTCTTGTGTGTCCACCAATATATGTGCAGAGGAAAGACTAGAATTATTGTTGAAACATATCAGTGGTTGCGGAAATGTTATATCTTGTAGACTTTCCTCTACCTAAAGTGTAAATGAAATGATTATGTTAGTACATCTAAAAAGACGATATTAAACTTACGGACATCATGTGCACAATAGAGTTGTGGTCAAAAGTAGAACCTTTTCTTTTCAGCAAATAGAATAACAACACTAATGACAAAACACTGTTATCTGAAATAAAAGCACGATTGAAGAGGTACATAATGACCCAAATCTATCTCACCTTGATCAGAGCAGGAGCCAAATTGAAAATCAGCAAAGGCTTTTTGTATGCTCGCACACTTTGATTTTCTATGGGCTAGTTGTATAACTTTCGGGTAAAAATTGCTCCATTTTTCAACTATTGATAACTCTTTTTGTTTTATAAGATCCAGTTCTAGCAATATCTAATAGGTAAAAGATGTATTTGATATATACTAAACACATAAAGAAAACTTACACCAAAAGTGGTTTTCAGGGTAGGATACAACTCTATCAACTGTGCAGATGATGGTGAACTGTGTGCTATATCAAATCTCCGTGTTTGAAACGTTCTTTTCATTAAGGACGTTATTTTGTCTATGTTAGGGTTATCCATTGCAGCACATATCTGTAACTGTTCGACATTTGATTTGTACGAAAATTCATCGTCACCTTTTGGGTATTGATCCGTTTCTTCAAAAATAGTGACATTCTGTGGTGTTCGTTTCTTAGATGTTAATTTTTGTCTGATTTCTTCACATAAGGCTTGTTGCAAGTAGAGCTATAATCAATGTAAATATAAATAATAATATTAAATAATGTATGCACTGAACTCACTTCACTGGAGAAAGTACTTAGAAATGGCCACTTTTGCAAAATAACATCAACAACTTTCTTACATTCCGCGAACGTGGGATGGGTACTGTGAGTGAACAATGCTTCTGCTATGTAGGATATCAATTTCTTAATTTCACATTTCGTTAACTTCTTTTTCAATCCATTTACAACAGATTTCGGATATTTTGTAGGAAGTTTGATTTTGTCTGGGAAAGGTTG
Organism: Spongilla lacustris; assembly: GCA_949361645.1. Classification (NCBI taxonomy): domain Eukaryota; kingdom Metazoa; phylum Porifera; class Demospongiae; order Spongillida; family Spongillidae; genus Spongilla; species Spongilla lacustris. The sequence goes on along the minus strand of OX442416.1, from coordinate 10,905,323 downwards.
TACTTTTTCCCCAATGCTGAAAGCACCTTTGATGAAATCATGCTTGCTTGTTGATGCCTACGAAATGAAATTGAAAAGTGTAATTCATCATATAATACTTGAGCTTACCATTTGAATAAATATTACAGTAGAGCCCTTTTCCTTTATAAAATGAGAACATAGAATAATGTGACATATACATCCCCTTAGGATGCTATATGAATACACTGACATAGCAACTAATTACCAAATGAGTTTGCTCTTCTGCGTCATTGCCATCCTGGATCAGCGGAAATATACCAGTCTTTAATAACATTACACATACACTGTACAAATATACATAATAATTGTATATACGCATGCCATGTATATATATATATATGCCCAAAAAATATATTGTCACATTACCAAATCACATTGCTGTTCTTCCCTTCCAGACGCCACCTGCATGATATAATGATTTGTCAAGCAAAAATATATATATTAATCTACAACATTATACCAAATCACTTCGCTCAATCATCTCTTCGTGATCGCTTCCAGATGCCATCTGAAAAAAATCAAAGTTTTCTTTATTTGGTGACAAAGTAAAGGGCATAGTAACTGATAACGTAGCGAAGAATGAATGTTATAAGGCAATTATATTTTAAAATGCAATAAAATTAATAACTATATAGCCATATTCTTACCTGTATGTGGTTTTCCACCGAACCATCGTCAAAAAACTATAACAGGAAAACAAACAAATCACAGACCTGTGCTGGCGATCACCGAAATATAAGGTGATAGCTTGCTAAAGTTACTGCATGATCAAAGAAATCTATATGTATATGCATACCCAAGTTGGGCGTAGCCTGACCTCATTCCGCCAGCTTGGCTTTTGCCGTTAATTTTAAAAAAATCGTGGTGTAACCCTGCTGGGAACTGTGCTCACCTTCCAATCGTTCTTCATCTTTCGCTGCAAAGTAACCAACCAGCCTTGCTCTGCTAAAATCCGGAAAAAGTTCTACCAAATCTTCTATGGCGCTCTGAGCCACCATGAGAGAACCCTGTTTGTCGAATTCGCCATCTATTTTCAGCGATGACAATAAAGATTATTCTATACAATACGTAAATGGTTACCTCTGAACGCCGACTCGAATTCGTCAAACCCATTATGTCTTAACCAGCCACAAACGTCTTCGACACCTGAACTCATGGTTTTGGATTGAATGACTTGCGCATGCGTATAAATGCAGTGCCAATTTGAATACCAGATATTGTACAACCATGCATCTAATGATCGACAATCATGATTTATATTGTTCATATAATATGGCCACAGCCTGCAATAAGTATTCGCAGGCTTTGAATGCCGGACAGCACAGATATACATAGGTCCAATGGGCACTCAAGCATATTATTGTCCGTGCCCAGTGTTTTTTTGACGTGTCACGTCACGTCTGCGTCGATCAATTTGGTGACGCGTCGCGTCACGTTGGCGTCAACAAGTAGTTGACGCGACGCGTTGTATTACCGTGGTCCGTGGTACAAGCACTAATTTACAACACTCAAGAATAAAAACTATTTATTGAAAATTCAAGAACAAAAAAGTTCAAACAGAACAAGTTCCACGTTTAATCGTTGGTGACGGGAACTTCAACTTCTTCAACGACATCCTGCAATTCTTCATCCTGCAATTTGGACCCCAATGAATGCACCAGCCTTCACACCTTAGAATCTTCATTCTTTTTTAACTTGGCACACACGCTTTCCAGATGAAATTTTGGTCTTAAAGTGAGAAGCAGCCCACTCGGCTTGGCTCTTGAATTTGAAACGCTTCGCTGGGGGAGTTGCCATTAAAAGTGATTCTGAGAGCAAAAGGCAGTCGATTTTATACGGGAAAAAAAAACGGGACGATTTTTAAAAAATTTAGATCACGCCACGTCAACGTCACCCAAATTTTCGACGCGTAACGTCGGCGTCGCTGATTGGCCGCGTCACCTGCGTCACCTGATCACTGTCCGTGCCTAGTTAGTTGCTGTGCGATTTGTTGTAAAAGTCACCATGGTGAACATTCTAGCCTTGGATTTAATCATTTTCCATCTAAGGATCATCCCTGAAGACTAAAATGGATAAAAGGTATAATTGGTTGGCCGTAGCCAGACCATCGCGATGGTCGGGCTACGCCCAACTACTGGATGCCCATAGTACACTTACGAATCTGTGGTGACCATACTTTGTATCTGGTATGTATGTGTCATTCCCATGTGGGATCGAGCACTTCAGTTAGCTACGCTCAGGAAAATATGTTAGTCTCTACTAGTACGGGTCCCCAGACCTAGCAATGGTATAGACTTCGTCCCGACTGTGTTCTCATTTAGGAAGCAAGAAAGATTGAAACACTTACCCAGCCATGCATGTGCAGTGGCCAGAAAAAATAGAACCGTCTGGCTTAGCTATCTATCATCCAAGCTTCACGTCATCGTGCAACATCAGGTGAGCGCTGGCTAGGGCTTTGACCCCTATACCACGCAGTCCGAATGCCATTACGTAAACAGAAGACTCGAAGAAATTGCAGGCATCGAGCTGCTGGCATGAAAGCAGCTGCTCCTGGGTATACATGCCAGTTCTTAAATGAAAATTATGCCCATACTCTTTCCTAGTTCATTTGTTTGGGTACCAGGCTAACTCTTTCCGTGGCCACAACGACGTACATATCGCAATGGCTGTTAGATTCCAAGTAAGGGACACAACTTGTAACGACTCTGGCAACCAGATTTTAGTACGCCGCGTCTATTAGCATATGTACGCACTTACCAACCAAATTAATAAAACATGAGTATCACGTGATCCGCTGGACCTCAACGTATGTAGTAGTCCTAAAATCATGCATAGAGACTAAAATAAACTTTCCAATAAAATGTTTGCTTTGAAATAATAATAATTCAACGTTCATTTAGGTTGCCCGGGAAAGGAACGTGATATACATGTACATCAATTAAAATGTGTAATCAGTTTGGTAACAATACTTTATACCTCTACTCCAGCAGCAAACAAATATAAACACAAATCACATCAAATCTAATCAAGTTTGTTGAGAAAAGTTTTTAACTTCACCCTGTATATGTCCTTTGGAGGCTGTTCCTTAAAGAAAATGTAGTCTAAACAGTAAAAACGATTACTACATTCATTTGTAAATTTTATTTTAAAAACATAAAAACTGGCTAAAAATGTGGGGACTGCTTCTTCAAGCCCCATTTGAAAAAGCAACCGGCCATCAGCCATCAAAGATGCACTTTGCTTAGCCTTATTGTAGACAATCATGGGCTGAGTGTAGCCATGTGCCTCCACGTCAGCCGGACTTTCTGTTGTCTGCAAATGTAATGAGATGATTACAACATCATTGTATACCTGTGGAAATAATATACCATCATTGTATAAAGCACACGGCTGTGGTCTGCCTTTGACCGTGTGTCAGGGAGAAGGTAGTACAGGAGTACCAGGGCTTGAATACTGATTTCTGAAAAAAACATTAATCAAATATTAATATTGTAATATACAAATGCACCCTCACCAGGATCCGATTTTCCTTCCAATTCAGAAAGCTCAAATTTTACACATAAATTCAGATCCCGCTCCCTTTCTGCCAGTGCAACAATTTTAGGCACAACCTCCTTCCAGGTTTTGACCATATGTAAAACTCTTTCCTGGATTGAATCCATTTCCCTAAGAAACTGCATACAATGAACAGTGTTGACATGTAAATACCATTGGAGATAGAAAGAAAATAGTATAAACTTACACCTTCACTGCTCCTCAAAGGTGGGAATTTCTGGAGGAGACTCGATGCATCGTCTGGAGTTGACATTACATCATAGCGTCTGATGTTGAACGTCATCTTCATAAATGTGGCGGTTCTGGCCGCATTGTCTTTTCCAGACATTTTTTGAAGTTATTGATCTGTTCACAGTACATTTTACGCTCTTCCAGTGTTGGACATTTGAAGTCTCTGCTGAACGGAAATCTGCTCGATGGCTTCAAACTCTTTCCAGTTCCTGTATGTCTGCAACCTGATTTCCCGTCTCTGTAGCTGAGCCTCTGACTGATTAATCTTCTGAACAATTCCTAAAATACGAAAAAGTTTATACATAACTGGCATGCATATAGTAGACTCACCAATTTCCCTTTCCCTTCCAAAAATGGCCATTGCTTCAAAATCAGATTTGCCACATGAGTCCTTTCTTCAGGGGTGATCTTAGGCGTGTGTACAAAAATTGATCCAGCTATCTGTGAAAACAGATGCTTTTGCTGCAGATATGTCAGTTAGCTATTTTCCAGACCCTCCATCACATCACGCGAGTAGTTCGCCGGCAACTGATAGTTGCTCGGTAATGGAACAGGTTTTCTCTTTCCGCCTTTTCCTTTCAACTGTGTCATAAAAGATACAATACAAAATGATTGTTTTTTTTAAAGTGTGCACACCCCTACCACTTTCTGAGACATGTTGCAAGAACCCTCGCCCTGGCTCTAAACGTATATTGATACCCCGCACTTAATATTAAAAATTTAAAATACAATGCTAACTTACAACCTCCAATCCTCTGTTAGGCTGTTCATCATCGATCTTGCAGATGTAAATAAATATACAATAAACATAAGTCTTTATTTACAGTACATGCAGTATATTTATAAGTATTTCTATCATGTATTTTTTTGTTTTACATATATAAATGAGCCTTTTCAATGTTACTGATTCCTAAAGTACATTTTCAATCTTGTATGTACATCCTATATACAAAGACATTGCAACAATGTAATATAAAACATTACCACATGAATATCATCAAGTGGATTCGTCGGAGATTTCATCTGAGGTAAAGAAAGACAGCAATAATGACTGCCAATATAAAGATATAACAAAACTAAATTACGGAAGGTGCAAATTAGTTTTGCCCCAAAATATTACCAATTCCTCTTCATCTTCAGAGTAACTGACAGTCGCTTTCAATTCTCCATTGACTTTCTGGGGAACTTTCACAGGTGAATCTACATCCGACTAAATCCAAACGACATATGAAAGACACATAGCCTCAGTATAAGCATTACCGTATCAGTTGGCTCAGCAGGCACTTCCTTTGGTTGAGATACCATCTGAGGTAAACAAATAACGCCATAATGACTATGCCTAGACGTGAATCTGTAGTGCTTAGGTCAATTGAGACAATAGGTCTCGTTATCAGCTTACCCGTACATCATCTCTCAGTGTCTCATGAGCATCATCAAAAAACTAAAATAGAAAACAAATCAGATATCGCACGACTGCATGCATTTCTGATTACAAATGTGCAGATACAGCTTATACGATTAAATGTTTATTTTCTGGTTGAGTACCTTCCTTGAAAAGCGGGTTATTATTATTATTAAACTTACATATGTAACTTATCCAATTAGATTAAATAGGAAAAATATGCGAATTCGCATTAAATGTTATAAAAATACAGGACTTCATATTCTCTATGGTAAAATACATTTGGAATCTTTCACTTGCTTTGTGCCAGTATTGCAACGTTTGATACCCCTCTTGGTTCAGCCCTATACCTATTTGTGTTCGTTACACCACAAATTACATGCTGATTTTTCCGCTTGATTCGCGACAATGTTATAATACACTGAGTATGAGCGCGACGCTATTATTTGAGTGAACGGAGTTTGTTTCTGCTCAGGAGGAGGGGTGAGGGGAGGGAGGGAAGGGAGAGGGAGGGGAAGGAAGGGGGAAGGAGGCGGAGGGAGGGAGGGGGCGTAGGGAGGAGGGGTGGAGTGGGGGAGGGATTACATTTATTTGATGCATGTCGCGTAGCAACGGCAACGGAAAAGCAACACTTAGTGAAAAAGTGAGTTTGTCACTGTCTGCGAATCGTTGAAAGGAGTCTAAAGAGTCTACTTGTGTCCAAAACGGCCCAGCCAAACGCTCAAAAAACAAACACAGAGTATTGCGCATTTATAAATAGATATGCGAAGTGCCATTATCTCGGAAACTGTCCGATTTACACTTTGCATTTCTTTTATTCTCTCTAACTAAACATTTTATCGAAGTAGCCTTATAAACATGAAAATAATCAAAGTGATCCCCCACAAACCTTGGATTTTTAGAACCCTGTTTTAAATGTGATCAATTAATCGTCACACATGCACCATTTTGTTCAACCAGTTCGTATATGCTTGCGATAGGGTGCCAGGTTCACCATTCGTGCTTAAAAAGTTACGGGTCACAAAATCTATGTCACCATGCATATACTCTATATATATATATACACGTGCTTACCTTCCAATTGTTCCTCATCTTTTGCTGGAGCTTGAACAGCTGTCACTGTGGCACAATTATGTTATACCATGCAGTATTATTTGCGTATTTTTTAAGTAATACGATGTGCAATACACCATTGTATTCTTTAGAAATACATTTGCGTAAATTTTGAGTAAACGTGCAGTATACTCATCAAGAATACACAATGCGTATTTTTTTCATCCGTAAATTTTAATGGCAAGGTGCCGTATATCATTGCCGTTAACCACCGTTACACGCGCATTTTATTTCCGTCCTTGCTACCCTCGTTCCCAGAAAGTTAATACTTCGAATACGCAAATAAAATTAATAATTTGACAAGTCACATGATACGATAGTTTTATAAGCGGCATACTAGAAATGATCAGTAACTTGGCGGTGGTACTGCCCCGTCGATCATCCAAGGCTTTGCATCCTTGGGTGGTGAATTAGGAATTGGAGATCCCAATATCCTCCTCTTCCTCGCGTTCCTCCCTTCTGCTTGAACGCACCTTTCATCCAAGGCATCTAGGAAAGTGTTGAGTTCACTTGAACGCCACAACAGCCTCTTCCGTTTTAATGTCTGGGCATCCACGGTTTCTTCCTCAGACATCATCCGTGGTTCATAGTCCTGCCATTTGCTTAGCTCGTCTGCTTCCACGAGGCGAGACCTGCGTTCCCAAACCTAAAAATATGGATTGAAAGCGGTGCTGTTACAAAATACTGACCCTCTGCTGACGAGATCTTTTGTTGCGGCGTAGCTGCTCGTCTCCCTTTTCATGTAAGCCTCTTTTCAACGTTCTCCTGTAGGTTGCAAGTCCTCCTGGTAACCGTAATTTATCTGTGTTACTAAGGTATCAGTTCTAGCTCTCTTGAGTCCTTTACTTACGCTTGATGTTATCCAATCCATGTTTATCGATGTCTAGCTCGGCGCAAACAAGACTCACAACCTTTTTGTTGTGCTCACTTTCTGGACTAAAAATTGTGAGTGCATGTATTAATATCAATTAAAGAATCCAGTACTTACTCCTCATCAAGGTGAAACTGCTTTCCTTCATCGAGGTTGTTGTATACGGTCCAAATTTCATTCTGAAATGATTGCCGGAGTAAACATATATAAGCAGAAACCTAAATTAACTTACTTGCAACGACAGCGGATTTCTTCGAAGACGCTTGCTTGCAGCAGGTGTGGCTGTCTCAGAATTGGCGGAGTGGTGTGGAATTGGCGGTGACTCTGAGTGCTTTTCCTCAAAAGCAGAGAACCTTGTCAGCAGTTCAGTGTATTTAATGTTGACTTGCTCCACTTGTGCACTCATTGAAGCCTGCATTTCAGCCAGCATCTTGTGCATGTCGTCTCGGCGGTCTCGCAGTCCATGGCCATTGCCAGTCGGTAGCGTTTGCCCAGGCTGCCAAAAGTATTCTACATCTGCCGGCGCCCGCCTCTGCTGATAGAACATATCAGCAGGTACAGCGGAGGTGGATGGTGTAGTAAGTCGTCTAAGCCCCTGCCCATGAAAACAAATTTTTTTAATGACAATTTAATTCCAATTACGTACGATAAAGGCTAGCTTGCTAGTACTGTTGATGGCGACGCCTCTCTGCTACTGGAGCTGTTGTCTTCGGTAGCCATTGTTCGTCTAGACGTCTAACAGAAAATAATAATTGCTAGTCACCTTATAAGCAATCATGTGAATGTGATGTATACTTGCCCGTGAGGGAGTAACTGCTTCTATCCCAGCGCTGCTAGTTTCCTCATTCCATCGCTGTGTTAACCACATAAGATAAACGTTGTTTGAAACAAATATAATAAACAAATTCACCCTTCCACGTCCAGTCCCTCTGCTGTTCATTCTCTCGCCGCAAGCTTAAAATCCGCAGGTGTAATTCATTTGTATTTGGCGCGCTAAATTTATCACGTATTCATTGCTTGAATTGTAATTCGAAATGTCTGCGTCAAAGCCTAAAAAAAGGAAACGAGTTGTGTGCGAGAAATGCAATCAGGAGCTTTCATACTCGTCATATTTGTGCCATCGGAATCCTTTGTACTGTCCAAAACCAACTGCCTCGGTGAATTCGATGCTTCAAGGTACAGAATCATACGCGGAAGAGCGGGCAGAGGCGATCGCTAATGAAGGTGGAATGGATGATACATGTTTACGGCACATTTCGGCCAGCAATGTATATGCGCCATTGGGTAATGTTTTGCCATCCGGCAATGGCAACCCCGCAAATGATTGTTCTGAAGACTTAGATGACGATTCAGTAAGCTGCGATGAAACAAATGACACTGAACACGCAGGCGATGACCCTGAAATAGTGGATAAAATTGACGAAGTGGATAACTCTGTTATTTTTGCAGAAGACAGTTTAGATCATTCTCAAATCGGAGATCCTCTACTTTTGTCCTTAAACTCAGGTGAAACGTCTTCATTACCAGAAATTTTGCATGAAACAGACAAAGAGGCTCCTGGTAGTAATAAGAGCTGATGAAACTGGCATAAAATCGGACGTGGTTGCTTTCAATAAAATGGTTGTCACCTTTCTAATATTTTTCCAGCCGGTGTACAAAGTGTCAGACAGAGCTGTGGAATGTATATTGTTTTTTATCCGGAGTCTATTTAAACGCATTGCAAAAATCATCAGCAATGACAGTCTTAATATTATTGCTCATCATCTACCAACTACAATTTATCATGTGAAGAAGCTATTTGGCTTTTAAAAAGATCAATTTCGAAGATTTGTTGTCTGTCCAAAATGTTCAGAGTGCTGCGAATTCACAAGTAAATCTGATTGTATAAGAATTTGCTCGACTGTGAATAAATTTACTGGGAAAAAATGCTGTGCACCATTAGAAAGATAAAAAATAAAGACAGCTACAAAATGGTGCCATCAAAAGTATATGTATACCAATCACTGAAAAAATCTCTAACTAAATTCTTCCAAAGGGAGGGCTTCCACAAACTGATTGAACATTGGAGATTTAGAACAACCACTCCGAAAAATGAGTGACATCTATGATGGAAGCATATGGAAAGAACTTAGTAGCCCTAATGAATTTTTAAGCGTTCCCTACAGCCTGAGTCTCAAATTAAATGTGGACTGGTTCAAACTATACGAACATACTAATTACAGCGTTCGTGTGATATACTTGACAATTGATAATCTTCCACGAGATAAAAGATTCTTGGTAGAAAATGTCATCATAGTAGGGTACATTCCAGGGCCTAGAGAGCCGAAGTTAAATATCAATTCATACCTAAAGCCTCTTGTGGATGACCTTCTGGAACTGTATCATGGCATTCAAATAAAGACGCCAAAATCAATATTTTCATTCACCTCAGTTAGATGTATGCTTACATCTGTATCTGCAGATGTTCCTGCAACACGAAAATTATGTGGATTCAGTTCGCACTCTGCAAAAAAAGGATGTTCGAAATGCCTTAAGACATTTAATTGCTCTCATTTTGGGGCAAAGCCAGATTACTCTGGATTTGACAAAGACACATGGACTTTTAGAGACCTGAAAACCCATCAAGCAGTACTGCAGCAGTTGAACAATGCACGCACAGATGGTGAGCGGAAAATTATAACTAAGGAATGGGGCATTCGTTATTCCGAACTAAACAGGCTACCCTACTTCAATATCGTAAGGCAGCATGTAATTGACCCAATGCACAATTTGTTATTGGGAACAGCCAAACACATGGTATCCATTTGGAAGGAAGAAGGTCTTCTAACTAAAGATCAATTTGAAATAATGCAAGAAACAATTGATAATCTTCTTGTGCCAGCTAATTTGGGCCGAATCCCACACAAGATACACTCTCAAGCTTCTTCATTGACTGCAGATCAGTGGAGAAACTGGGTTGCAATTTATTCAACATATGCTTTGCACACTATCCTACCCACTGAACACCTCAAATGCTGGTCGGAGTTTGTTAAAGCCTGCTCTATACTTTTGAATCCTGTAATTACTTTGCAGGAAATAGAAAAGGGAGATGAAATGCTGTTAAACTTTTGCAGAAAATTTGAAGAACTGTATGGGAAACAAAAATGTACACCAAACATGCACATCCATTGCCATTTAAAGGAATGCTTGCTAGATTATGGTCCTGTCTATGGTTTCTGGTGCTTTCCTTTTGAACGTTTCAATGGTATTTTTGAAAGCTTTAAAAAAAACTGGATATGCCCAGAGCTACAGATAATTACAAAATTTATACAGTACCAGGACGTCTTGGGGAAGACGTTTGGCTAAGCAGTCTCCGGGAGGAAACAAAATATATGGGCTCAATCCAGCAAACACATACAGACTACACACCTGGATTGTTAGAATTATCAGAAAAGTTAACCTACTCCTTACCTGAAATTAAACCAGATTTACACAGCATCTGTAATGTTTCATCAAGGAAATATGAGAAACTGTTTGCAAGTACAGAGGTTCAGTGGCTTACTGAGCTGTATGAAATTTTATACCCAGAGGAAATGGTGAAATTTTGTCCAATGTGCTATGAATGTTTTCATGATGCCTGTGTGGCTATGGGAGAGAGCTATACATCAGAAATGTCAAAAGGCAATTCATCTTCGTGCATTTCGGCAATCTGGTCAACCAGCTTAAATGGACAAATATCTTTGTCTCCTGCAAAAGAACAGGCTGGAGTTATTGAATACCTTTTTACACACAGTGTTGTTCTCCAAAACAAAGATAATATCTTAAGAACAAAAAGTTACCAATTCATTTGCTCGTGTTCGTTGGTACGAAGATCATCCTTACAGCAACATGTTACCATTTCCGTTGAAAGTCTATGCATCCACAGTTAAAAACAGTGGAGCACTATGTTTTCTCCCTTTATGCAGAATTATGTCTCGATGTGCCATACAGAAAACAACACTGAAGTTTCCTTATGGATTAGACAATGTTGTAGTTGTTTGTCCAGTGAATAGGAAGATTCATATGCTGCACTAAATTAATTAACAACGTATGGTTGTTGAACACTTCTATCAGTTGTATATTGGATTATAAATTATAAGTGAAAACCATCATTTACACTATACATGTATATACACAAACCAATATGAAATAAGAGTATTTAAATTCCAACAAATTACAAGTTGGTCTGTTATTGCACTTGCTATACATCACTACATCACATTCATCTGTAAAATATGTGAGGAAAAAAACAAAAAATTAAAACAATTGACTCATACATAGTTACATACATGTAGTTTACAAAGTCAAATATTGAAATTTGTGTTTTACATGTATTGTAAAAAGTCGTTATTATGATTCCAATGATAATATATGGATTGTGTAATAAACAATGATGTATGGTTAAAAAATATCAAGCAATGAAGCTGGCAGAGTCGGGGAAGGGCTTCCTTCCTCCTTCCCAGCCCAAGGCCCCAAAGCCCTACGTATCGGCATATAACAGGGATGCCCAGGTGAAAGGAGGGCCAGACAAGTACTTCTGTGAGGTGTGCTACAAGCACCTCAATGGCCCCTCAAGTCCCAAGTCCACTACTAGCAAAACACACTCTATAGCCACAGTAGTCATGACAGCAAGACTGTTGTCATGACACAGTGCTTTGGGGTCACTCAATGACTGCTTTGGAGTGTGTTGCCACCACAGTGACACTGTTGGTATCCACCCCTCTGTAGACCCCCAACCTTTATATACACAAACCACAATCTCTCACCCTTCTTATATGCCACAGGAATAGTGATGTAGGCCATGCCCCAAACACACCCAGAACTAGGAGACCATCATCCACAACACTTCTGCACTCCACTTGTGCGCTGTGTCCATACCCCTGGGATGACGGCAGGCTTTCTGCCTCTCAAGTCCCCACTCCACTACTAGCAAAACACACTCTATAGCCACAGTAGTCATGACAGCAAGACTGTTGTCATGACACAGTGCTTTGGGGTCACTCAATGACTGCTTTGGAGTTTGTTGCCACCACAGTGATACTGTTGGTATCCACCCCTCTGTAGACCCCCAACCTTTATATACACAAACCACAATCTCTCACCCTTCTTATATGCCACAGGAATAGTGATGTTGGCCATGCCCCAAACACACCCAGAACTAGGAGACCATCATCCACAACACTTCTGCACTCCGCTTGTGCGCTGTGTCCATACCCCTGGGAAGACTGCAGGCTTTCTGCCTCTCAAGTCCCCAGTCCACTATAGTGCTTTGGGGTCACTCAATGACTGCTTAGGAGTGGGTTGCCACCACAGTGACACTGTTGGTATCCACCCCTCTGTAGACCCCCAACCTTTCTATACACAAACCACAATCTCTCACCCTTCTTATATGCCACAGGAATAGTGATGTAGGCCATGCCCCAAACACACCCAGAACTAGGAGACCATCATCCACAACACTTCTGCACTCCGCTTGTGCGCTGTGTCCATACCCCTGGGAAGACGGCAGGCTTTCTGCCTCTCAAGTCCCCAGTCCACTATTGGCGAAACACACTCTATAGACACAGTAGTCATGACAGCAAGACTGTTGTCATGACACAGTGCTTTGGGGTCACTCAATGACTGCTTAGGAGTGGGTTGCCACCACAGTGACACTGTTGGTATCCACCCCTCTGTAGACCTCCAACCTTTCTATACACAAACCACAATCTCTCACCCTTCTTATATGCCACAGATGTTGGCCATGCCGCAAACACACCCAGAACTAGGAGACCATCATCCACAACACTTCTGCACTCCGCTTGTGCGCTGTGTCCATACCGCAGGCTTTCTGCCTCTCAAGTCCCCAGTCCACTATTGGCAAAATACACTCTATAGCCACAGTAGTCATGACAGCAAGACTGTTGTCATGACACAGTGCTTTGGGGTCACTCAATGACTGCTTTGGAGTGTGTTGCCACCACAGTGATACTGTTGGTATCCACCCCTCTGTAGACCCCCAACCTTTCTATACACAAACCACAATCTCTCACCCTTCTTATATGCCACAGGAGTAGTGATGTTGGCCATGCCCCAAACACACCCAGAACTAGGAGACCATCATCCACAACACTTCTGCACTCCGCTTGTGCGCTGTGTCCATACCCCTGGGAAGACGGCAGGCTTTCTGCCTCTCAAGTCCCCAGTCCACTATTGGCAAAACACACTCTATAGCCACAGTAGTCATGACAGCAAGACTGTTGTCATGACACTGTGCTTTGGGGTCACTCAATGACTGCTTTGGAGTGTGTTGCCACCACAGTGACACTGTTCGTATTCACCCCTCAGTAGACCCCCAACCTTTCTATACACAAACCACAATCTCTCACCCTTCTTATATGCCACAGGAATAGTGATGTTGGCCATGCCCCAAACACACCCAGAACTAGGAGACCATCATCCACAATACTTCTTCACTCCACTTGTGCGCTGTATCCATACCCCTGGGAAGACGGCAGGCTTTCTGCCTCTCATGTCCCCAGTCCACTATTGGCAAAACACACTCTATAGACACAGTAGTCATGACAGCAAGACTGTTGTCATGACACAGTGCTTTGGGGTCACTCAATGACTGCTTTGGAGTGTGTTGCCACCACAGTGACACTGTTGGTATTCACCCCTCAGTAGACCCCCAACCCTTCTATACACAAACCACAATCTCTCACCCTTCTTATATGCCAAAGGAATAGTGATGTAGGCCATGCCGCAAACACACCCAGAACTAGGAGACCATCATCCACAACACTTCTGCACTCTACTTGTGCGCTGTGTCCATACCCCTGGGAAGACGGCAGGCTTTCTGCCTCTCAAGTCCCCAGTCCACTACTGGAGGAGGGAGGGAAGATGAGCAGTACACTATATCCCTGGGACTTGACACACACAAACATACACATACACTGTACATTGTACACCCACATTTCCAGAGTGATCCACCCCTCATCGTGGTACTTTCTGGCTGGTAGGATGGTCCGGTGTTTCTTTTCCTCTTCTACATGTCCACCTAATAACATCGGCCAAGAACATCTGGCACACACATTTGTGAAGGTCATTCCCGTTCATAGACAAGCATTTATCAGTTACCATTGAACAGCATCATGCACGGAAATGTACACACACATATAAACATTGATCTCCCCCACCAAACTTTAAGTTCCTAGCTACATGTATGAGCATGCATACAATTGCAATGTACATGACACACACATACTCCTACGCACACTGGCATACACATGTACGTGATGCACACACATGCACATACATGCACACACATGCAAGTACACACACATACACATACACTGTATGTGTACATAGCACATGCAATCATACACATATATATCACATGCACATGTGTGTATATGTGTTTTTGTATGTGTATGTGTATAATTTATTTGTATATTCATACATGCACACACACAGAAACACATTCGATGTGTGTGTTGGACAACAGATAATGCGAGTAAAGTGCACTCTTTGGAACCTTTCCTCACAACCATGTTCCCCACTTGTGCCACAACCATGCTCCCACCTAACACCACTCCCATCTTCCCTCCTAACACCACACCCATACTCAGGTACCTTCCCTACTTCACTATCATTTTACCCTTTATATTACAATGGTACTGTAAGTAAAATAACAACCGTACGATTTGGAATACTTGATACTGTACAGTACATAACTTACTATTCCCTTTCGCGAGGTGTTTTCTCTTCGTTTCCATTTCATGCGCATCTGATCGAACAGCTGGTATGTTCGTGAGTACATGTATGGGTCAGCCGCTGAAGTGGTCAAACGGATTATACTGCAGATTGGATACCCCCCAACGCAAATAAGAAATGTCTTACGCATATATGAATACAAAACGAGTCATAGCAAGACCGGCCGTGACAAATTATATGACTGTCCAGATCTCCCTAGCAGAACTGCCGATTTGAAGCGACATGAACTGTACGTTTCAAGCTATACGAAAATTAAGGGGAATGAGTTCAAATACGCCGTTAAGGCCTAAGGCACAAATGATACGTACTAAAATTCAATTTATAGCTCTGGTGTATGGCGTAATTATCGCAACAACATCCGGTTACGTCATAGGATAGAGGGTTGATTAAAAAAGATTCCTAACGTGCTATGACGTAATATTGGTTATATCGTATTTAATTAGAAGCAGTTAGTTTGCGAGTAGAATACGCAGAACTATTTGAAAAGAATACGAGCTATGAGTATAACTAGTGTAGACCTGTAGAATACGCATATATTATATAACAATAGTGGCGTATTTCTGGAGAATACGCATCAGTATTGGAAAAGGATACGACAATTGGTATAACTTGTGTATTTCAGCAGAATACGCATACATATACAATATCGTATAACAATAGTGTCGTATTTCTGGAGAATACGCAGCAGTATTGGAAAAGAATACGAGCCATGAGTAAAACTTGTGTATTCTAGCAGAATACTAACAAATATACAATATCGTATAACACAGATTTTGCACAGTGTGTGATCTGCTAAATCCCGGAAAAAGTCCTACCAAATCTTGCATGGCGCTCTGAGCCACCATGAGAGAACCCTGTTTGTCAAATTCGCCATCTGTTTTCAGGGGTGACAAAATTGTCCATTATAGAATATTCTATGCAATACGTAAATACAAATGGTTACCTCTGAACGCCGTCTCGAATTTGCAACATGCATTTCGTCTTAACAGCTACAAACATCTTCGACACCTTGAGAACTCATGGTATTCGATGGAATGACTTACGCATGCGCATAAAGGTTTATTTATAAAGTGCCGATAAAAATACCGGATATATAGATTGCCGCTAATAATTATTGTTGAGTCGAAGCCTAGCCGTCAATCCAAGTTTGCTGTTGTTTACCGGTAAGAATTGTTACTTTGGGCACGCATGGTATTAACTGGGTGATGTCTGAGACTATATATATATGGGACAGTCTCCGATAAAACTGCCCTTCGCATATATATATAAAATGTTATAAAAATGCTTCTCTTTTGAATCGCTATATCTTCCGAACGGTTAACGCTATCAACGTCCTATTTTCAATACTTCATACTACACCATTTCTCTATAGTAAAATATATTTTGGAGTCTTGCACTTGCTCCGTGCCAGTATTGCAACGTTCGATACCCCACCGGGTTCAAACCCGCCATAACTTTCTGTAGGAGTAATCAAATCGCTTCAAATTCGGTTTGTAGGTAGAGAGGTCCTATACCTATCGATTTGTTCTGTTCGTTAATTTTTATGTCATCCGTTACGGAGATACAGTGGTGCAAAGTTGGTACATTTTTCCCACTCGACTCGCGCAGTTGTACGTACGCGAACCGCTTCCATTCACCGAAGCACATGAATATTCAACTACATCCTGTGGGCTGGGACATTTATAACAACACCCCACCCACTACCATAGTCTGGGGACCTAGCTGAATTGTTTCCTGCAGAAAAAGCTTTGCGCTTCAAGTTTCGACGTTGACTTGAGCGTATGATTTCGAACGGTGCGAAGACGACAAGATATAAGATCAATCCGACGAAGAAGTTTGAGAGCAGTAGCGATCTGTGGCAGATAGCTGCAGACGAGTAGTGGATCCCATAGTGGACAGCTGTGGAGTATGGAAGATAGCTGTGGAGCAGACAGTGGAGTAACTGCATGTGACCAGTACGTGGAGTGGACCCTACGGCAGACAGCAGTGGAATGAGCACTACAGCAGACGAAACCTAAGCCAGGCAGGCAGGCAGCTATGTAATGGACCCCAGATGGAAAAGTTCATAACTATACTATCAACAAAGCCAGGCACAGCTGTGGAATGGATTCCACAGTGGAATCCAGAGTGCAGTACACAGCTGTCGAGATGGCAGACAGATCTATAGGTGTGTCCAGAAGACAGTGGAACAACTACCATCAACACTGTACTGTACGGAATGGACTCTACTGTAGACATCTATACTGTGTTGAGTGGGACCCTACTGAGTCATATGGCAGGCAGACAACTGTAGTGTGGTGGACCATATGGTAGAACCTCACAGCAGTGGACACTGACAGCTGAGATGCAGGCAGACAAGTATGTAACTTTGCAAGCAGTTGTGGAGTGCACTCTATAGCTATTCCTTACAGTGATCAGTGTCAGCCATGATGTGGTTTTGAATGGGCCCTACCCCTGTGCTATGCCCTACAACTATTCCTTATAGTGAACAGTGTCAACCATGGAGTGGGCCCTCTTATTAATGCACCCCACCCTACTCTGTACGATTGAGTGGACTCCACCCTACCCCCTGTGCTACGCCCTACAACTATTCCTTACAGTGAACAGTGTCAACCATTGAGTGGACTCCACCCTACCCCCTGTGTTACGCCCTACAACTATTCCTTACAGTGAACGGTGTCAACAATGGAGTGGGCCCTCTTATCAATGCACTCTACGATTGAGTGGACTCCTCCCTACCCCCTGTGCTACGCCCTACAACTATTCCTTACAGTGAACAGTGTCAACAATGGAGTGGGCCCTCTTATCAATGCACTCTACCCTACTCAGTACGATTGAGTGGACTCCACCCTAACCCCTGTGCTACGCCCTACAACTATTCCTTACAGTGAACAGTGTCAACAATGGAGTGGGCCCTCTTATCAATGCACTCTACCCTACTCTGTACGATTGAGTGGACTCCACCCTAACCCCTGTGCTACGCACTACAACTATTCCTTACAGTGAACAGTGTCAACCATGGAGTGGGCCCTCTTATTAATGCACTCTACCCTACTGAGTACGATTGAGTGGACTCCTCCACCCTACCCCCTGTGCTACGCCCTACAACTATTCCCTACAGTGAACAGTTTCAACCATGGAGTGGGCCCTCTTATTAATGCACCCTACTATGTACGATTGAGTGGACTCCACCCTACCCCCTGTGCTACGCCCTACAACTATTCCTTACAGTGAACAGTGTCAACAATGGAGTGGGCCCTCTTATCAATGCACTCTACCCTACTCAGTACGATTGAGTGGACTCCACCCTAACCCCTGTGCTACGCCCTACAACTATTCCTTACAGTGAACAGTGTCAACAATGGAGTGGGCCCTCTTATCAATGCACTCTACCCTACTCTGTACGATTGAGTGGACTCCACCCTAACCCCTGTGCTACGCACTACAACTATTCCTTACAGCAAACAGTGTCAAACACGGAGTGGGCCCTCTTATTAATGCACTCCACCCTACTGTGTATGATTGAGTGGACTCCACCCTACCCCCTGTGCTACGCCCTACAACTATTCCTTACGGACATCACCTTTTGAATGGACTCCATCCTACAGTGTACATGTACGATTGAGTGGACTCCACCCTACCCCCTGTGCTACGCCCTACAACCAACTTTTCCTTACAGCAAACAGTGTCAACAATGGAGTGGGCCCTCTTATTAATGCACGCCACCCTACTCTGTACGATTGAGTGGACTCCACCCTACCCCGTGCTACGCCCTACAACTACAGTAGACGCCAGAAAAAAAGTCACGTTTCGTTTTAGTGCAACGATTGCTGCACCATGCAGTTTTTATATAAAAACAATATTAGCACGATTATCTCCTTTCACCCTTTGGTATGTGTTAAATGATTCGCGTGAACTGCGCAACTCCGTCTAAACTGGTTTTATCGTTAAGCACGCGGCTTCTTTTTAATAGTATCGATCAGTTTAGACGATGACGCTTCGAAAAGCACTGAAAGAGCTGAGTAAGTACATGTAACTTTTTAACATAATCGAAATGGTTTATCATATTGTTCTTGTTGCGAAGAACCGTTTTTTCTAATATTCTGGTCCGAGGAGAATTCGGTAACGAGGGTGCCGAAGGAGAAGGTGTTGCCTTCGGTAAAAGGAGATGCGCATGAGGTCGGCAGCACGGTACAAGTGAAAGATGGAAAAAATGTTTTTAGCGGACAGATCGCAGCAACAGGTAAGAAAAACAGCTAGGCCTACTACTATTTACATGGCACGTATATTATTTAGGCACAGAACAAGAGATGAAAGATTTAGAGGAGCAATTTGAAGCGGGTCGATGGAATCCTTTAGAAGTGACACCAGCAGCGGGCGAGAAAAGAAAACCTACGACACCTCCGAACGAGGCGAAGAAGAAGAAGCGAGACGAAGAAGCGGATGATGGAGCGGATGGAAAGGAAGATGACGCGAGAACGTCGTTAGTAGTGGAAGGAAAGGAAGCGGGAAAGGAAACGGAGAAAAAGGAAGATGACGCGAGGATAAAAGGAAAGACAAAAACGAAAGGAAAGAAAAGTAGCACGATGGCAAAGGGAAGGCGTGGAGCGGTAAAAAATGACGGAGCAGTAAAGAAGAAAGCTGCAGCAAAAGTAGTTAAGAAAAAAAAGGAAGATGGTAAATGTAATAAATTTGCTCTATATTTTAAAATTACATTTTTCCTTTCTTGCAGGTAAAATACTTGTTGTTGGCAGGTTGCCTGACACCACTCAGGTATATATATTTAGTGGTTTACTTACTGTCTTGCAAACGTTACCTTCTCAGTTTGCAGAAGGGATGTACCGTTCCACAGCCAGTGCCTATTACCATCCAACAGCCTACCATCCAACAGCCTACCATCCAACAGCCTACCATCCAACAGCCTACCATCCAACAGTCTACCATCCAACAGCCTACCATCCAACAGCCTACCATCCAACAGCCTACCATCCAACAGTCTACCATCATCCAACAGTCTACCATCCAACAGCCTACCATCCAACAGACTACCATCCAACAGCCTACCATCCAACAGCCAGTGTCTACTACTGTCCAACAGCCAGTGTCTACCCCACAGGTAATGTAATGATCAATTCCAATACATATAGTTCCATTGCATTCATCCCTAGGTCATATCCTCTCCTATCTGTGGTGGTGATGATATTTACACCCATTTACCTAATGAGGATATTTCAGGTGGCTCATGCTCACATGACAGTGATGACAGTGAAAAATTGGATGAATCTGGTTAGTAGTGCAATGTGAAATAATGTGTTTCAACATACGAATTGTACTTTTAGATCCCCTACTGCTTGAGCTAGAGGTTATGGAGACAAGACAGCAACTGGAAGAGCTCCAGAGACAGCATACCAACCTGCAATCCGAGCACAATGAAATGAAGATGAAAGTAGAGGGGATGCTGGGTGCACAAAGATTAATGGAGGAATGCTTGAACGATCTCTTATGCCAATTCAACACATTCCCCCGACTCAACTATGGAGCAACTGTGCACAGTTTTGGCACCACATCACCTGGTCTAAGTCCTGGAGTGCTGCCATTTACAGGCCTGAACTGCACTAGCAATTATCCAAGTACCTCCTATGGTCCATCGATTTCTGACACGTCCACGCCAGCCCGTACATATTTGCCTAATGCCAGAGCTCGGCTACCTAGAACTCAACTTCACTTCATGGATCCTGAGTCTCTACAAACACCACCCATCCAGCCACCATCTATCCAGGCACCACCTACATGTATCCAGGCTCCATCGATCCAGGCTTCATCTATCCAGGCTTCATCTATCCAGTCACCAACTCCATCACCAGCAGCAGCTAACCAACTAGGACCAGCTAACTACCAAACACCACCACAGCCACTACTACCTACAAGGCAGAACACAGCGAAGTGCTTAGACTCATGTGAAATCAGGAAGGAACTGTTGAGGCCAGTCGATGAAGTGCTGTTCATCAATGCCAAGTACCGGGTTCTAAGTAAAGCCTCTACGTTAGCTGTCAAGTTGGCCAAGGAGGCCTTTTTTGGTGATAATGTCCTGGTGCGGTGCACAGTGGCCGGAGGGAGAGAGTTTCCAGGGTTACCTCAAAAAGAGATGCAGGAGTTAAAAGGTGTAATGCTTAGGCAATTTCCGCAGTTCTGGCAAGCGCCAGTTCAATTTGAGCTCACATGGAAAGATTGTTGTGAATCAATCGGCCAAGCGTGTAAGAGACTAAGAGATAAAAATAAGAATGTGCAGTGAAATATGGGTGTTTGTGTTGTGCATATCTTTCGTCCTGAATGATAACCTTGTGTGTACAAGAACATACATGTACTAACTTTGGGATACAGTCCTGGGTATATGACCTCACTGTTGAAGGGTCTAAGGGATGATACCTAGTGTACACAAACCTTTGAAGGGTATGGACCCCTCCCCTCATCCAAATGCCTCCTCCCCTTTTTTAAGGTCTAAAAGTATGGTACCCTCCACCCGTCCAAATGCCTCCTCCCCTTTGAAAGGTCTAAGGGTATGGTACCCTCCACCCGTCCAAATGCCTCCTCCCCTTTGAAAGGTCTAAGGGTATGGTACCCTCCACCCGTCCAAATGCCTCCTCCCCTTTGAAAGGTCTAAGGGTATGGTACCCTCCACCCGTCCAAATGCCTCCTCCCCTTTGAAAGGTCTAAGGGTATGGTACCCTCCACCCGTCCAAATGCCTCCTCCCCTTTGAAAGGTCTAAGGGTATGGTACCCTCCACCCGTCCAAATGCCTCCTCCCCTTTGAAAGGTCTAAGGGTATGGTACCCTCCACCCGTCCAAATGCCTCCTCCCCTTTGAAAGGTCTAAGGGTATGGTACCCTCCACCCGTCCAAATGCCTCCTCCCCTTTGAAAGGTCTAAGGGTATGGTACCCTCCACCCGTCCAAATGCCTCCTCCCCTTTGAAAGGTCTAAGGGTATGGTACCCTCCACCCGTCCAAATGCCTCCTCCCCTTTGAAAGGTCTAAGGGTATGGTACCCTCCACCCGTCCAAATGCCTCCTCCCTGAAAGGTCTAAAAGTATGGTACCCTCCACCCGTCCAAATGCCTCCTCCCCTTTGAAAGGTCTAAAAGTATGGTACCCTCCACCCGTCCAAATGCCTCCTCCCCTTTGAAAGGTCTAAGGGTATGGTACCCTCCACCCGTCCAAATGCCTCCTCCCCTTTGAAAGGTCTAAGGGTATGGTACCCTCCACCCGTCCAAATGCCTCCTCCCCTTTGAAAGGTCTAAGGGTACAAAGTTGTAAATTCCAGGTCTATTAACAGTACATGTTGTTGATGAGACCATATATGTACATGTGAATAATAACTCTACCAAAAAAAAAAGAACAATCAGTATCCAGTAGCACACCCATTAAGTTCTATTATTTTTGGTAGTACTTTGCGCAAGTGTCCAATATAACGTTTGCACTTTTCCATGTCCACAGTGTTCCAGAAGGCAAGAATGCCATCTATAAGCTCCTGCTTTATCTTTGGCTTCACCTCCCTACGGATGTATTCTTTTAGCTCATGCCACAAATTCTCAATGGGATTAATGTCCGGGGACTCTGGAGGGGTTTTCCACCAGTTCACTCCATTGTCCACCATCCACTGTGTTGCATACCCTGAGGTATGCTTGGGATCGTTGTCTTGCATCAGACGATGACCATTGGGGTAGAGAACTTGGATGGAGTGCAGCAAAGATGAACTCAGAATGTCAACAAACAGCTCCTTTTTCATTATACCATCAAAAATACATATGGCCGCCCTCCCTTGCATACTGATGCCAGCCCAAACATGAACCTTTAGAGGATGCTTTGGCCTGTGAAATATAAAACAAACATGATAAAATGAACATTAACATATAATAAGCTCACCTTGGCTTTGGCTTTGGAGCGTGTCCTATTTTTCTGCAGCAAAACCTCCGGTGCGACTCCATTTGAACAGTGCATTCGTCTGTCCAAATGACATCATCAAAGGAATTGTTGAGATTATCTCTCGCCCAAGCCAACCTCTTCACCTTGTTGACATCACGTATCAGCTGGCAATACGCGCTGCCTCGAAAGGTCCACCCAAGAGCCTTTCTACAGCGCAAAACAGTACGAGCACCGATCTTGTAGCCACGTGATACCAAAAGTTTGTGCAGTTGAAACGCTGTGGTTTCATCGTCCGTTTGCATCTGCTGCTCCACCAGCGCTTTGATCTCTGCCGTGATGGCTGACAGGCGACCTGACCCAGGTTTTCGACGGATTGAGTGGGTAATTTCATAGCGTTTCAGGAACCTGTGAATATTTTCACGCGTACATTCGATGCCGTCCAATTGAAGACGCTTGTAGATCGTTGGCGCTTTGAGCCCTTTCCGATGATAAAAAAGGATACGAAGCTTGATGTAATCGCTGTAGACCATTTTGGAATTTCGAACATATTAATAAGTTAACTGACGCGGTATAAAAAAAAAAAACTATGACGTCTAAAAGCGATTAACAAGATCCGGTGCTAATATGAACCGTGCAATCGATTCGAAGACAAAACTAAGACAAAACGGAAGCCATACATTCGTGCAACGGGCGTCGCACTAAAACGAAACGTGACTTTTTTTCTGGCGTCTACTGTATTCCTTACAGTGAACAGTGTCAACAATGGAGTGGGCCCTCTTATCAATACACTCCACCCTAACCCCTGTGCTACGCCCTACAACTATTCCTTGCAGTGAACAGTGTCAACCATGGAGTGGGCCCTCTTATTAATGCACCCCACCCTACTCTGTACGATTGAGTGGACTCCACCCTACCCCCTGTGCTACGCCCTACAACTATTCCTTACAGTGAACAGTGTCAACAATGGAGTGGGCCCTCTTATCAATGCACTCTACGATTGAGTGGACTCCACCCTCCCCCCTGTGCTACGCCCTACAACTATTCCTTACGGACATCACCTTTTGAATGGACTCAATCCTACAGTGTACATGTACGATTGAGTGGACTCCACCCTACCCCCTGTGCTACGCCCTACAACCAACTTTTCCTTACAGCAAACAGTGTCAACAATGGAGTGGGCCCTCTTATCAATGCACTCTACCATACTCTGTACGATTGAGTGGACTCCACCCTACCCCCTGTGCTACGCCCTACAACTATTCCTTACAGTGAACAGTGTCAACCATGGAGTGGGCCCTCTTATCAATGCACTCTACCCTACTCTGTACGATTGAGTGGACTCCTCCCTACCCCCTGTGCTACGCCCTACAACTATTCCTTACAGTGAACAGTGTCAACCATGGAGTGGGCCCTCTTATCAATGCACCCCACCCTACTCTGTACGATTGAGTGGACTCCACCCTACCCCCTGTGCTACGCCCTACAACTATTCCTTACAGTGAACAGTGTCAACAATGGAGTGGGCCCTCTTATCAATACACTTCACCCTAACCCCTGTGCTACGCCCTACAACTATTCCTTACAGTGAACAGTGTCAACCATGGAGTGGGCCCTCTTATTAATGCACCCCACCCTACTCTGTACGATTGAGTGGACTCCACCCTACCCCCTGTGCTACGCCCTACAACTATTCCTTACAGTGAACAGTGTCAACAATGGAGTGGGCCCTCTTATCAATACACTCCACCCTAACCCCTGTGCTACGCCCTACAACTATTCCTTACAGTGAACAGTGTCAACCATGGAGTGGGCCCTCTTATTAATGCACCCCACCCTACTCTGTACGATTGAGTGGACTCCACCCTACCCCCTGTGCTACGCCCTACAACTATTCCTTACAGTGAACAGTGTCAACAATGGAGTGGGCTCTCTTATCAATACACTCCACCCTAACCCCTGTGCTACGCCCTACAACTATTCCTTACAGTGAACAGTGTCAACAATGGAGTGGGCCCTCTTATCAATGCACTCTACGATTGAGTGGACTCCACCCTACCCCCTGTGCTACGCCCTACAACTATTCCTTACGGACGTCACCTTTTGAATGGACTCAATCCTACAGTGTACATGTACAATTGAGTGGACTCCACCCTACCCCCTGTGCTACGCCCTACAACCAACTTTTCCTTACAGCAAACAGTGTCAACAATGGAGTGGGCCCTCTTATCAATGCACTCTACCCTACTCTGTATGATTGAGTGGACTCCACCCTACCCCCTGTGCTACGCACTACAACTATTCCTTACAGTGAACAGTGTCAACCATGGAGTGGGCCCTCTTATCAATGCACTCTACCCTACTCTGTACGATTGAATGGACTCCACCCTACCCCCTGTGCTACGCCCTACAACTATTCCTTACAGTGAACAGTGTCAACCATGGAGTGGGCCCTCTTATTAATGCACCCCACCCTACTCTGTACGATTGACTGGACTCCACCCTACCCCCTGTGCTACGCCCTACAACTATTCCTTACGGACATCACCTTTTGAATGGACTCCATCCTACAGTGTACATGTACGATTGAGTGGACTCCACCCTACCCCCTGTGCTAAGCCCTACAACCAACATTTCCTTACAGCAAACAGTGTCAACAATGGAGTGGGCCCTCTTATCAATGCACTCTACCCTACTCTGTACGATTGAGTGGACTCCACCCTACCCTCTGTGCTACGCCCTACAACTATTCCTTACAGTGAACAGTGTCAACCATGGAGTGGGCCCTCTTATCAATGCACTCTACCCTACTCTGTACGATTGAGTGGACTCCACCCTACCTCCTGTGCTACGCCCTACAACTATTCCTTACAGTGAACAGTGTCAACCATGGAGTGGGCCCTCTTATTAATGCACCCCACCCTACTCTGTATGATTGAGTGGACTCCACCCTACCCCCTGTGCTATGCCCTACAACTATTCCTTACAGTGAACAGTGTCAACAATGGAGTGGGCCCTCTTATCAATACACTCCACCCTAACCCCTGTGCTACGCCCTACAACTATTCCTTACAGTGAACAGTGTCAACCATGGAGTGGGCCCTCTTATTAATGCACCTCACCTTACTCTGTACGATTGAGTGGACTCCACCCTACCCCCTGTGCTACGCCCTACAACTATTCCTTACAGTGAACAGTGTCAACAATGGAGTGGGCCCTCTTATCAATACACTCAACCCTAACCCCTGTGCTACACCCTACAACTATTCCTTACAGTGAACAGTGTCAACAATGGAGTGGGCCCTCTTATCAATGCGCTCTACGATTGAGTAGACTCCTCTCTACCCCCTGTGCTACGCCCTACAACTATTCCTTACAGTGAACAGTGTCAACCATGGAGTGGGCCCTCTTATCAATGTACTCTACCCTACTCAGTACGATTGAGTGGACTCCACCCTACCCCCTGTGCTACTCCCTACAACTATTCCTTACAGTGAACAGTGTCAACCATGGAGTGGGCCCTCTTATTAATGCACCCCACCCTACTCTGTACGATTGAGTGGACTCCACCCCTACCCCCTGTGCTACGCCCTACAACTATTCCTTACAGTGAACAGTGTCAACAATGGAGTAGGCCCTCTTATCAATGCACTCTATCCTACTCAGTACGATTGAGTGGACTCCACTCTAACCCCTGTGCTACGCACTACAACTATTCCTTACAGTGAACAGTGTCAACCATGGAGTTGGCCAGCTTATTAATGCACCCCACCCTACTCTGTACGATTGAGTGGACTCCACCCTACCCCCTGTTCTACGCCCTACAACTATTCCTTACAGTGAACAGTGTCAACAATGGAGTGGGCCCTCTTATCAATACACTTCACCCTAACCCCTGTGCTACGCCCTACAACTATTCCTTACAGTGAACAGTGTCAACAATGGCTACGCCCTACAACTATTCCTTACAGTGAACAGTGTCAACCATGGAGTTGGCCCTCTTATCAATGCACTCTACCCTACTCAGTACGATTGAGTGGACTCCACCCTACCCCCTGTGCTACGCCCTACAACTATTCCTTACAGTGCACAGTGTCAACCATGGTATGGGCCCTCTTATTTATGCACTCTACCCTACTCAGTACGATTGAGTGGACTCCTCCCTATCCCCTGTGCTACGTCCTACAACTATTCCTTACAGTGAACAGTGTCAACCATGGAGTGGGCCCTCTTATTAATGCACCCCACCCTACTCTGTACGATTGAGTGAACTCCACCCTACCCCCTGTGCTATGCCCTACAACTATTCCTTACAGCAAACAGTGTCAAACATGGACTGGGCCCTCTTATTAATGCACTCTACCCACTCTGTACGATTGAGTGGACTCCACCCTAACCCCTGTGCTACGCCCTACAACCAACTATTCCTTACAGCAAACAGTGTCAACAATGGAGTGGGCCCTCTTACACAGAGGTGTTAAGGCAGCCTACGCGTGTCTCGTACCCAGACCGTACATATTTAACCTTTCATAAAGTGTAAAAGCCATATAACATGTTGCATTGCGGTCAAACTTGGCTTAAGAATGCTATATATGTATGTCCACCTAATAGTGTTGTTCGATTGTTCAGGTTTACTTGCAAGCGTACAATTAGCCATAGAGCGATAGTGGCGGCGATAAAGCAATGCACGGATCAAGCAATAAATGCCATATTATGTTAGAGCCCTACACTCTGGACAAAGTTACGCTTAGGTTGTGTAAGATGTACTTCAGCCTTCGTAGCAATCCTGCTTAGTATCTATTCAAAATGGCGGCGTATTTACATAAACACAACTATATTTAGCGAACCAAGTACGCTCCAATCACATCCTAAGCGTAGATGAGCAATAGAATCATCGTGTAACATACCAGGCACAAAAGTCCTCTTATCCGCCCTCGTCTTCATCAGCGCCGTTATGCTTTTCACAAACGACCCTCTTAAGGCGATAAAATATGACGTAACTGAACTTTCCCGCTCGACAGCTGCAACTTTTATATTGTCAAGCCAAAACTTCTACGCGTCATATACGAAATCTAAGCGCTAGAATACCCTAGCATGACAATAGGTATGAATGCTTTACAAAAAAAATCTTCCGTACGATCGCGATGCTTGAATAAACAGTGATTTGCACTATGTCATAATGATGTAATCATGAACATACTTGTCGACATATTGTCAACATCATGTAAATATGTTTTCTTGTGTAGGCTGCCTTAACATCCCTGAGTATCAATGCACTCTACCCTACTCAGTACGATTGAGTGGACTCCACCCTACCTCCTGTGCTACGCCCTACAACCATTCCTTACAGTGAACAGTGTCAACCATGGTATGGGCCCTCTTATTAATGCACTCCACCCTACTGTGTACGATTGAGTGGACTCCACCCTACCCCCTGTGCTACGCCCTACAACCAACTATTCCTTACAGCGAACAGTGTCAACCATGGAGTGGGCCTTCTTATTAATGCACTCCACCCTACCCCGTGCTATTCAGTGGGCTCCACCTTACCCATATATGCTGCGCCGTACAGCTGTTCCTTACAGTGATCACCCTCTTTTGAATGGACTCCACCCTACCCTGTACTATGGAGTGGACTCCATCCTACGACCCTGTACTGCACCCTACAGCTATTGTTTACAGTGTACAAAGTCAGCCATGGAGTGGACTCTCTTTGTAGTGGACTCCACCCTACCCCTTGTGCTGGTCCTACAGCTATCCCTTAATGATCACCTGAGCACTTTTGTTGAACCTTATACTACATGTAAGACTGCTACATGTACATGCGTATGAGTATATCAAGTTTGCATATGCTATGCATAACTGTTCATGTACACGTACGTGTAGCTGTTGGTTACCCTATTTGTGTACATGTTGGCTGGTACATGAGCCCGTAGTACCTCAAAAGGATATGTATAAACCTTACTAGCCCTGACCAACAAAGATGGCCCACTCCATGGTTGACAGTGTTCACTGTAAGGAATAGTTGTAGGGCGTAGCACAGGGGGTAGGGTAGAGTCCACTCAATCGTATACAGAGTAGGGTAGAGTGCATTGATAAGAGGGCCCACTCCATGCTTGACACAGTTCGCTGTAAGGAATAGTTGTAGGGTGTAGCATAGGGGGTAGGGTGGAGTCCACTCAATCGTACTGAGTAGGGTGGAGTGCATTGATAAGAGGGCCCACTCCATGGTTGACACTGTTTGCTGTAAGGAATAGTTGTAGGGCGTAGCACAGGGGGTAGGGTGGAGTCCACTCAATCGTACATGTACACTGTAGGATGGAGTCCTTTCAAAGGGTGATCTCCGTTAGGAATAGTTGTACGGCGTAGCACAGGGGGGAGGGTGGAGTCCACTCAATCGTACAGAGTGGGTAGAGTGCATTGATAAGAGGGCCCACTCCATGGTTGACACTGTTAACTGTAAGGAATAGTTGTAGGGCGTAGCACAGGGGGTAGGGTGGAGTCCACTCAATCGTACAGGGTAGGATGGAGTGCATTGATAAGAAGGCCCATTCCATTGTTGACACTGTTTGCTGTAAGGAATAGTTGGTTGTAGGGCGTAGCACAGGTGGTAGGGTGGACTCCACTCAATCGTACACAGTAGGGTAGAGTGCATTAATAAGAGGGCCCACTCCATGGTTGACACTGTTCACTGTACGGAATAGTTGTAGGGCGTAGCACAGGCGGTAGGGTGGAGTCCACTCAATCGTACGGGGTAGGATGGAGTGCATTAATAAGAAGGCCCACTCCATGGTTGACACTGTTCACTGTAATGAATAGTTGTAGGGCGTAGCACAGGGGGTAGGGTGGAGTCCACTCAATCGTACTGAGTAGGGTAGAGTGCATTGATAAGAGGGCCCACTCCACGGTTGACACTGTTCACTGTAAAAAATAGTTGTAGAGCGTAGCACAGGGGGTAGGGTGGAGTCCACTCAATCGTACAGAGTAGGGTAGAGTGCATTGATAAGAGGGCCCACTCTATTGTTGACACTGTTTGCTGTAAGGAATAGTTGTAGGGCGTAGCACAGGGGGTAGGGTGGACTCCACTCAATTGTACAGAGTAGGGTAGAGTGCATTGATAAGAGGGCCCACTCCATGGTTGACAGTGTTCACTGTAAGGAATAGTTGTAGGGCGTAGCACAGGGGGTAGGGTGGAGTCCACTCAATCGTATACAGAGTAGGGTAGAGTGCATTGAT
This sequence comes from Spongilla lacustris, assembly GCA_949361645.1. Classification (NCBI taxonomy): domain Eukaryota; kingdom Metazoa; phylum Porifera; class Demospongiae; order Spongillida; family Spongillidae; genus Spongilla; species Spongilla lacustris. The sequence goes on along the minus strand of OX442416.1, from coordinate 10,875,205 downwards.
AAGAGGGCCCACTCCATGGTTGACACAGTTCGCTGTAAGGAATAGTTGTAGGGTGTAGCACAGGGGGTAGGGTGGAGGAGTCCACTCAATTGTACATGGTTGACACTGTTCGCTGTAAGGAATAGTTGTAGGGCGTAGCACAGGGGGTAGGGTGGAGGAGTCCACTCAAATGTACATGGTTGACACTGTTCGCTGTAAGGAATAGTTGTAGGGCGTAGAACAGGGGGTAGGGTGGAGGAGTCCACTCAATTGTACATGGTTGACACTCTTCGCTGTAAGGAATAGTTGTATGGCATAGCACAGGGGGTAGGGTGGAGGAGTCCACTCAAATGTACATGGTTGACACTGTTCGCTGTAAGGAATAGTTGTAGGGCGTAGCACAGGGGGTAGGGTGGAGTCCACTCAATCGTACTGAGTAGGGTGGAGTGCATTGATAAGAGGGCCCACTCCATGGTTGACACTGTTTGCTGTAAGGAATAGTTGTAGGGCGTAGCACAGGGGGTAGGGTGGAGTCCTATCAAAAGGTGATCTCCGTTAGGAATAGTTGTACGGCGTAGCACAGGGGGTAGGGTGGAGTCCACTCAATCGTACTGAGTAGGGTAGAGTGCATTGGTAAGAGGGCCCACTCCCAGGTTGACACTGTTCACTGTAAGGAATAGTTGTAGGGCGTAGCACAGGGGTTAGGGTGGAGGAGTCCACTCAATCGTACTGAGTAGGGTAGAGTGCATTGATAAGAGGGCCCACTCCATTGTTGACACTGTTCACTGTAAGGAATAGTTGTAGGGCGTAACACAGGGGGTAGGGTGGAGTCCACTCAATCGTACAGAGTAGGGTGGGGTGCATTAATAAAAGGGCCCACTCCATGGTTGACACTGTTCACTATAAGGAATAGTTGTAGGGCTTAGCACAGGGGTAGGGCCCATTCAAAACCACATGGCTGACACTGATCACTGTAAGGAATAGCTATTGAGTGCACTCCACAACTGCTTGCAAAGTTACATACTTGTCTGCCTGCTTCTCAGCTGTCAGTGTCCACTGCTGTGAGGTTCTACCATATGGTCCACCACACTACAGTTGTCTGCCTGCCATATGATGTCTGCCGCAGGGTCCACTGACTCAGTAGCGTCCCACTCAACACAGTATAGATGTCTACAGTAGAATCCATTCCGTACAGTACAGTGTTGATGGTAGTTGTTTCACTGTCTTCTGGACACACCTATAGATCTGTCTGCCGTCTCTACAGCTGTGTACTGCACTCTGGATTCCACTGTGGAATCCATTCCACAGCTGTGCCTGGCTTTGTTGATAGTATAGTTATGAACTTTTCCCTCTGGGGTCCATTACATAGCTGCCTGCCTGCCTGCCTTAGGTTTCGTCTGCTGTAGTGCTCATTCCACTGCTGTCTGCCGTAGGGTCCACTCCGCGTACTGGTCACATGCAGTTACTCCACTGTCTGCTTCACAGCTATCTTCCATACTACACAGCTGTCCACTATGGGATCCACTACTCGTCTGCAGCTATCTGCCACAGATCGCTACCGCTCTCAAACTTCTTCGTCGGATTGATCTTATATCTTGTCGTCTTCGCACCGTTCGAAATCATACGCTCAAGTCAACGTCGAAACTTGAAGCGCAAAGCTTCTTCTGCAAGAAACAATTCAGCTAGGTCCCCAGACTATGGTAGTGGGTGGGGTGGTTGTTATAAATGTCCCAACCCACAGGATGTAGTTGAATATTCATGTCTTCGGTGAATGGAAGCGGTTCGAATACGTACAACAGCGCGAGTTGAGCGGGAAAAATGTACCAACTTTGCACCACTGTATCTCCGTAACGGATGATATAAAAATTAACGAACAGAACAAATCGATAGGTATAGGACCTCTCTACCTACAAACCGAATTTGAAGCGATTTGATTACTCCTACAGAAAGTTATGGCGGGTTTGGACCCGGTGGGGTATCGAACGTTGCAATACTTGCATGGAGCAAGTGCAAGGCACCAAAATATATTTTACTATAGGGGAATGGTGTAGTATGAAGTATTGAAAATAGGACGTTGATAGCTTAAACCGTTCGGAAGATATAGCGATTCAAAAGAGTAGCATTTTTATAACATTATATATATATATGCGAAAGGGCAGTTTTCTCGGAGACTGTCCCAATTGTATGTAATATATATGTTTGGATGATGATTAGCTTGCATTTACCGGTACATGGTTAGCTTGCCTTTTGTGTTCGCTCCGTCGTGTAACTTTATTTAGAGCACATTAGAATCTTTGATATGGCATGGAATTTAGGCATAATGGTTTAATGACGGCATGGTTGTATAAAACGAGACAAATGTGGATGCATAGGAGTGACAAAGATTACTACTAGGCCTAATCTGCTGGAAACCTAGGATTTTACGGTATCATCATAGTAACCAGCCTAGCAACCTACTATGCTTCGAAAAGCTCGATGTGTCTGGTATCGGGTGACAGTGTATACAAGTAGCATGTTGTGGGGCAGTCCTAGATGGATTTCGTGTCCAAAACGCGCAACTATTTAGTTGAATTTACGTTTACAACGAGCGTTCAGAGTGGTGTGAATAAAAGGTCACTTTTTCAGCTTCCTGCAGTTTTCCCAGCGATTCTGCCTACATATTCGCGTTCCTGTGTCATTATTCAACACGTACAGGTATAATGAGTGTTTATTTCTCGTATTCTATAGAATGTTGGCTTTCGCGTAGTTTGAGCTAAGCGTAGCCGTTTGCTTGTACCGTATAGTCACATAATGGAGGAACATGCAGACCTTTTAGCAAGGCTATGCAGTATTTGTGCTGTCACAGAGGCTGCATATTACATTAGGCATTGATGGAAGAAGAAACTATTTATTGAATGTTAAAAATGAGGCTACCCTGTCTCATACAAGGCTCATACTGGCTATGTACCATGGTCATACTGGTTCATACTAAGGCTACTGGCTCATACTAAAGCAACTGGCTCATACTAACTAACCAATTCAAGGATACTGGCTCATACTAAGGTACTATAGCTCATACCGTCACATGCACACACATACACAAAAACACACATACACATTGCTCATACTAAGGATACTGGTTGACAGCTTATGGCTCATACTAAGAATACTTGCTCATACTAATACTAAGGCTACTTGCTCATATTGAGGCTACTGACTCATAACACCCACACACACACAGAAAAACATATTCACACACACATCACCATCCTTTCATGCACCACCCTCACCATCCATAAATCATCCTCACCATCCACACTTCACCCTCACCCTTCCACACATCACCCTTGCCCATCCACACATCATCCTCAGATTTCCACACATCACCCTCACCATCCACACATCACCCTCACCATCCACACATCACCCTCACCCTCCACACATCACCCTCACCATCCACACATCACCCTCAACCTTCCACACATCACCCTCACCATCCACACATCACCCTCACCATCCACACATCACCCTCACCATCCACACATCACCCTCACCATCCACACATCACCCTCACCCTCCACACATCACCCTCACCATCCACACATAACCCTCACCATCCACACTTAACCCTCACACTCCACACATCACCCTCACCCTTCCACACATCACCCTCATCCTTCCACACATCACCCTCACCCTCCACACATCACCCTCATCCTTCCACACATCACCCTCATCCTTCCACACATCACCCTCACCCTCCACACATCACCCTCAACCTTCCACACATCACCCTCACCATCCACACGTCACCCTCACCCTTCCACACATCGCCCTCCAGAGGCGGCCCCAGCATCTATCGAGGGGAGGGGCCAAACACACGAGGGGCGCCAAAAGGGGGCGTGGCTTACGATACTTCCGATACGCGCGTAACCGTTTGACTCTGGATTCTTGCTAATAATGCAGGCGAGCTAGCGGTAGAAGCTAAATTATGCTCCGCATGCTATAGTCTCTTATTATTGTAGCAATTGACGATAGTTTTAGGGATTGGGGGTGGGGGGAAGGGGGCGCCATAGTCTGGGGAGGGGGGGGCCAAGGCCCCCTGGGCCCCCCCCTCCGGCCGCCTATGCCCTCACCATCCACATTTCCCCCTCACCCTCCACACATCACCCACCCTCCACACGTCACCCTCACCACACTTCACCCTCACCCTTCCACACATCACCCTCACCATCCACACGTCACCCTCACCCTTCCACACATCACCCTCACATCCACACTTCACCCTCACCCTCCACACATCACCCACCCTCCACATGTCACCCTCACCCTTTCACACATCACCCTCACCCTCCACACATCACCCTCACCATCCACACATCACCCTCATACTTCCATACCTCCCCCTCCCCCTCTACACATCACCCTCACCCTCTCCACACATCACTCATCTATACATGTATGATAAATATATAAATATGGTTACTGATGTTGAAATTAATGCACTAGGTATTTTTTTTAAATGTCCATTTATGATATTGACAACTTTATACAGTTCTACCAAATTTATTTTCCCACTTCTACAGTAACCTCTAAAATTCTCATACTGGCTTCACATGTGGTACCCTTATTAAAAAGATGGTGTATTGCCTTTGGTTTTTTAGCTAGGGAGCAGGGTATTGAAATTTAGGTATTAACCCATACTTCATTAACCTTGTTTGCACATGTATACGACTCCATATAAAGCGCCAATTAAAGGCTCCCTCCTAAACGTTACACATGTACTTTAATATCGATCTCTGAAGCGAGTGGGCCTTAAGTACTCAATAAAACATTCATGTGTAGTAAATTTTGTACCTTAGCATCACATGATCTCTATGGCAACCAGTCTGACAGCATCAGCACAATAAAAAAACAACATTGTCTTGGTTTTGAGTATGGTATACAGCCAACCACTTTATAGAAGCCCTCCCCCCCCCCCCCCCCCCGGGATTCCTTAGACGATTGCAACCACAATCAAGTAACTCCCCACGGCTGTTTCGGTCGTGACATTAGGTTTTAAAATTAGATCATAATGATTGAATTACGGTATTTCCAATTCATGGTGGACTCGAAGCTCATTAACAAACACCTAAAATCGGGGACGGTTTATTCACTACCTTTTAGAGGAACACATGATTTTATAGTTGAAATAGTTCGAGCATACACTTTAGTTTACACAACATCCATGACACATATTAACTCAACGATTCTAACTTAGAAACAACGCTGGCGCATATGATGGCACTTTCGTGGCGGGAAATCGTATCGTGTTTGCTTTCGTATTGTACGAAATCGCGCTTATAAAAGTGGCTATTATTTTACTAGCTACGCCAGGTAAGTGATAATATGACTTCTATAATTTACTACACGCCTTCTAACAGTGAAAAAAACCATTGGTTTTACTATGAATATTTAAACACACCGCGTACGATCTATATGATTGTACGTGTAAATTGGAAGACCTTTGTAGAGTTTGCAGGTGCAAGCTTTTCAAAGATCACCTATCCATGCATCCACCAAGGGATTTTGCAAGCCTTCCATATTGACACTGGGCAGGACAGCTATGAGATCCACCCCCAGAAGTTACGTATATCCTTGAGGCACATTACTAAGTGCTTCTGCTCAAAAGATGACACCATTCCATGGAGATATATTTGCATGTTTCATGGCCTAGCTAGCTGTAATGTTCATAAGCCATTTTATACAGCACGCTGGAAGAGGAGACAGGAAAGTTGAGGAGTATTCCAGCAGACAATATAGCACTAGCTACCACAGGTCCATATCCACCATTGAGGAACTGCAATATCCAATTTGCTTTGATGTGTTGCAGCAAGCAATGGGCTATTTTATTTTTATTATTTAACCATACACCCCTACAATGAAAATAATTGCAAACATACCCACTCCTCCTCCCCCCCCCCCCCCCCCCCAGGAACAATATATAACCCCCTCTGGACAAGCTTATATGATATCTCCCCCCACCCCCGGAACATGCAGACTTGCAAATGCCCCCTGGACAAGCCCCTATTTTATTCAAGCCCCCAGGACCTAAATTGTTCCACTCTCCCTCCCCCAGCATAAGCTTTATTATACCTTCTACCCCCCCCCCCCCCCCCCCGCATTTAAATGACTATCCCTTAGGACCCGCATATTCCCTACACCCCCCTGGACACCATTTATTATGTAGGGGTGTATAATTAATGCAGCTCCCATGCATGCATGAGGTAGGTTTGTGTGTGCTACCTGTCCATAGCTGCTGCCCATTGTCCATGGTGCTACAAGACTACAAGACTTCACCTCTGGAAGGTGCCTAGCTTGCCCCTAGAATGGTGCACCTGTTGCTGCATCAGTGATGTAATGGTGGTACATGTATGTGCATCATGTAAAAGAAGCATCATGGCCACCTATTGTTGTACCAGTGGTCAAGTCAGCAAGATGCAACCAGTCCACACGGTGGTGTACAGGATGCAACAAAAGAGCAGTGCATTTGTATTCCTACTTGGGGTGGGGGGGGGGGGGGGGGGGGGGAAGTAAGCTACACATGAAAAATGAACAGCTGTATGGTGTTTCATTCCATTTCTATTTATAGCCCCTGACACTTGCCTTAACTCTCTCTATTTGCGTACATATTCAGAGTGTGCAAAAAGTATCATCGGGGTCGTGTAGTAACGCAGAATCAACATAAAAAGCAACATCGCACCTTACGCATTGATTTAAAACTCTTTACCTTGAAAACTATAAGCGGGATTTGCGAGAAACTGAATCAGTTCAAACCGCATCCGATGAGATATCACGCGTTCTAGATAGTATAGCACCAGTTCTCAGTGATGAAACTAGCAAAGCTTGGTACCTTTCTATGCAGCTACCCTTTAACTTACCTATACTACCTTCATCTTGTGAGGAATTACCGACGGTTTCGTAACAGAGCCCTTTTTCTACAACGTACGCGCCGGGTGGATTTAATGAACTCACGTTGCTAGGTACTTAAGATTCATAGTGGGCGCGGGCCTAATGCCGAATTTTCAATGGAACGAAACACCCGTGTCCCATAAGCATAGACATAACTGCAATATTGTCTAACTGTGCATGTAGGTGTGTATATGAAAGAGGGGGCAAATGCAAATTTTCATGAACGCACAAAGTCATGTATTAAGAATTATTATTTTGTGTACGTATTCTATAATAATACGAACAAAGAAACAAACAAATAATAAATAGTCAGTTGAACTATTAGACAAGTGTTGCACTTCTCCATCTGAGCAAATGAAGGCAATCAGTTAATGGAGTGGTGGTATGAAGATCATAGCTCCCTGTGTACAGAAGCGCATATACATGTGTATGTGTACTTGTGCATAATATAATTCTGCTCACGTGCATGTCTGGTGAGATATTTACTTATATTTGCCACCTTCCACCTTCCATCTTTAGGAGCTGCATATTGAAAATGAAATGCTAAAATCACCACAACATTCTATGTCATCTTATGCCAATGGGAAGCCACTCCAAAGCAGTGCATCATCTGTGATGGCTCGGGAATATAGGGTACATTTGTGTGTGTGTGTATATATGTATATGTCTATGTACCTTTAGGTACATGTGGATCTGTGTGTTGCATTACATGTACGCAGAATCAACTCACACAAGGCCGGCATACGTGGGGCAAATACCAAGGTGCCATTTTTTTGGTGGCTTGTCGCTTGTCGAATTAGGGGTCAAATACACTGTAGCTTAAAGAATGATTAAACTATAGCTTAGATAATGATAAGTTGCTTGTGGTTGATTTACCGCCAGAAATTTGAAAGCCTTGTGCCTAAGATATGCAGATAAGTTGTAAATGTGAAGGATTTGAGTACTGTGTGTGTAGGACTGCAGCTATTTATCGAATGTGTCACATCTGACGTGTGTCCAAGTTGTAAGGTTGGGCGGTACTTGTGTGTCTGCGAATACATGTTCATGATGTGGTATATCCTATGTTTGCATATGGGCTGGAATAGGCTTACTTTGAATTGTTACAGAGTTCAGACCATCAAGGTCCCATGCCCTCACATGACAATACACCCCAAAACCAGCACACATACCAATGGGGTAAATAAATTGCCTTGCACAATTGTAATGTGATTTCCCTCCTCCCCTCATCCCCATTCCAATGCATATGAGACACTGCAGTAACTCATTAGGCAGTCTGAATCAGCTGGATCTCAAGCCGCCACTGCAGCAGACAAGCACACCCCACCACCATCAACTGGCCCCAGGGATATTGGTACCACTCCTCCCACTCTGGGTAGGCAGTAATCACTCGAGGACTTCAACTTAGGAGTGGCTGGAGTGCCAGGAATTTTTGGCTTCAGTCGGACAGGACACCTGGTTGGTGTGTCTGCCAGTGTTGATAGTGGTTGTCCGCTTACAATTGCAGCCACTTAACATGTTTGTGCGGTGTGACTGTAGAGTGTATGTCATTGTCATGTCTGAATTTCAGTTACATGTATCTTCATAAATATATTGAAGTGCAACAGAAAATCATAATCATCAATATCCCAAATCCGATTTTTTTAAAAGCTCATTTTGAAATAATTGGTGTACAAATTCAAGTAATATGCCGTCTTGAATGATCGGTACAACACATTCAAATTAATACAGGTGTATTGTATCATAGCATTCAGGCGTTGACCGACGTTGTTATCGTACTTAATTATAAGGCTCGAAGCGTTCCCCCTCCCACCCCCGCTCAGGGGTTGGAGAGATCGATACCATTATGACAGCCACAGCACCCCGCTGGTTGACAGCTACATCCCTCGCTAACCACTGGTTGAATCGGCCGACAGCGACACCCTTCCGGCCCCACCCCCCCCACCCCCCCCCCCCCCATCCCCCCGCGGTGAATTAGAACTACCACCCTTAAGTCTTTCAGTCCTATTAATCGATCACCCCAGCTATAGACTACCTGGCTACGGGCCTGCAGTATATCATTTCAGGAAGGGTGGCGTGCATATTAGCCCGCCTCGATCCACCGCCAACTACCGTTATTAAACAGCACACCCCCCCCCCCCCCCCCCCCCTTTGTTTTGCCAGCGTGCACTGTGTAAAAAGGGTTGTTATACTCGCCTGTATAACATTGTTATACAAGTAGTTATACAGTACCTGTTATACACATTGCGTATAATTGTGTATAACTGTGTATCATAGCAGTGTGTCTAATCACAGTTGTCATACACATTTTGTATAACTGTGTATAACTATGCTAATTACATTCTACCGATCCGAGGGCGTAATTCGTTGCACATATGCACACAAATAATATATACTAATAATAGGCTACTAATTCTAAACGATGCCTACGCGTTCCGAAGTTCCAAACGAAGAAATCGCAGAGGGATAGCGTATCTGGTTGGTCGGAGGTCTGGCTAAAATGTACGTTCACACGTGCTAGAAAAAATAGAGCTCTAGCGACGAATTGCGCACATTTGAACCTGAATCATCTATACAGTTCCAGTGATGACGTGTGCAACCAAAAAGCCGCAAGCTTTTAAGTTGTGTAGATGGAGTCACCACTGCATAGTAAGCCAATACAGTTTTGCTATACAGTATATTAAAATAATTTGTGGTTGTCTAATATGCATACTAGTACATGTACTAACCTTTTCTGATCTCTGATCGTAAGTAGTAGTCTAGACGCCCAGGGTCAGGCTACATGCTGCGTGTGTTTCTGTGTGTGTGTGTGTGTGTGTGTGTGCGCGTGTGTGTGTGCATGCATGCGTGTGTGTGTAAGGTTTCTGTTTTTCAAATTGTGTGTGCGCGCGCGCGCGTGTGTGTGTGCGTGTTTGTCAGTGTGAACATGTATGTGTGCATTTGGTTCATGAGTTCATTATATGCATGTATGTATTCATATGTATATGTCACCAAGTTGTATGAAGTCATTCACTGTGGGGTTTCGTGGTCAGCCACTCTTCCTGGAAAAGCTTGAATTTTCATCCTACTCGTTTGATGAGCGATCACTTTCAATTCTCTCAGAATGGATAGTTGATATTAAGGCACTGAACTTAATGCTATGTAACGTAGGATGCAAAGGCCTGACATGCATTCTACTTTCACTGAGGGGACGATCAATAGAAGCACTTGGCTTGAATGGATCCAATGTAGAGGTTAATGAAAGTAATGGCTACTTACTTCAGGAGTTTATTTCCTGCACACCATCTTTGGAGAGTTTAGATTTATCAGAAAATCTTCAAGTGAGTGATGTTGGAGCATACTATATTAGCCAAGCATTTGAATTTAACAACAATCTTAAACATCTTGACCTATCTAACTGTGGAATCACATTAGTTGGAGCAGTGGCATTGTGTGATAGCCTTGAAACGAATACAGGCTTAACTACACTGGATTTACGTCACAATGACATTGGTGACCATGGAAAATATCTTTGTCATTGTCTCATGGGCAAGAAAAAAACAATTGAGATATATGTAGATGCCATTATAATAAGTGAATAGCAAAGTGTTACATACAATGTATTAATGGTATTGTACATATATAATATAATATTATTATTGTAATTATATTACAGAACTGAGAAGAAGACAGAGTGTATAGATCAGGTGTTACTGTAGGTAGTTGTGGTACTGTGTAAATAGTATTAGTGTGCATCGTGTAATGTAAATTGTATTCTATGTATTGTGAATTATTAATAATAATAATTTAATTTTGAAATGATAACTGAATATCATAATAATATTATACACACATACGTAACAACTGAATAATTGAATATACATACATGATAACAGATATGGCTGGAACTCTGAAACTAAATGTTAATTACATATGGTTAAAGTTAAAACTTAATGCGGGTGAGGATGTCTGTGGCATTGGCGTTCACCAAGTGTAGGTTTATGTTTAGTCTACTGAAAATGTCATTAATGTCTATTGTCCTGAATGTCCACCCGGGGGTACAATTGTATATCCGGGTGGACAGCTAAAAAGTTATTGCCACCAAGTGGCATTTAACGGTACTGGCTTATACTACAAGTCTTTTCAGGATTTGGCCGAGATAAGCAAGGCTTAAATCCTTTTGGTACATGTAGAACGAGCTGTGCTAGCGGATTTAAGCCTTACACATCTCGGCCCGATCCTGAAAAGACTTGTTCTGTAAGCCGATACCCTTAAATGCAGCCAGGTCCCTTCCGTGACCGAATGGCAAAAACGTTTTTCGCTGTCCACCTGGGTGTCCAATTGTACCCCCAGGTGGACATTCAGGACAATAGACATTAAATACTGAGAACTTGGGCCTGCATGAAAAGTCTTGAGGCCAACTGGGAGAAAGCTTCTACTGCTTCACTACCCCACACACCATACGACTCAGTGACAAGACTGATTATTATTATTATACAGGATAAATGAACATACACAACATTATTAATAATCTATCAATTATGTTTAGTTAATGGTCTTGGAATCCTCTGTTAAGGATAGCCCTGACATTTGCCCTAACAAGGGTCAGGTTCAGCCTCACATAATAAAGCTGCGATGGCTATGGACTTTGGGCAGTTCTGTCTTGTGGCCAATCTGAAAGTAAGCTGAGATAATTCCCACTTAGCCGCTGTACCCCCAACTATATGTCTTGACTGCAAGTGGGATGGACACCCAACCCAGTTCAGCACATTTGGTGTCATTGGAACTATGTTTGCGCTCCTTGGCAGCAAAGGCTGCAGACCATGCTGTCACACTTGTTTCAGGTAAACTGTTAGAAACTAGCGGTGATGTGACAGTGAAGTCGAATGCAGCCAGCTTGCCCAGCATCCAATTTGCAGCAAGAACATCCGCTAGTTGTTTGCTGTCCATAACCACTCCCCACCTCTACCTGAACACCAACACAGGCTCTGTGTCACAGATCACAGTGAATAATGTGTTAATTAGGTCTGGGGGCGCGCGCTTCTAGAATGATCTGGTTTTTGTGCATGCATTATAGTTTGTGTATGTGTAATAGCCATGGCTACAGTCGTGACGTGCCAAAAGACTATTCAATTTCCGAACGTACAGGGTTAAATACATGGAACTCATCAATCTAGCATGTTCTAGAATGTACATCACGATTACATAACTCCCCCTTTAGGAAGAGTCAGTCCTTGGACTCTTAATGACGAAGGGGAAATCCAAAACGGGTGGGAGGTTTTCAAGTTCTGGTTGGGTATCGATGTGGAGGTCCAGGATCCGGCAGTTGAGGCTCAACAGGCACCGGTTGATCCTCCACTCCTTGATCTTCCACTTGTGCACGGGGTTCATGTAGCAATTGATTCTCTGGAGTGGATAATCACCTACTGCTGTAGCAACTGATTCTCTGGGGGTGGATCTTCACCTACTGCTGGTGTGTTTGTACCCCCGTTGTCATCTCATCATCATCATCATCTACGATTTGAATCCGTGTATTAAATCCACTACTGCTTTAATGCCCATTTTTACATTTGAAATCTTCCATTGGTCCTAAGTGCATTCCTTTTTTGCACGGCTTGAGGCTATCTAAATCTTCTTATTTGGGGCATGGGAATCTTGAATGTGGTAAGTAGTGTCACAGATCCTGTCCAGTACCTTCCAAAGGCCTGTACAGGGATGCTTGCCTTCCCACGTGGAACAACAGAGAAATGTAGACAAACCAGGGCTGTGTGGGTCTCCATGACGTCATAAAAATACTTCTGTTGGTTGTGTTCAGTCGTTAGCCTTTCCCTTTTGCACTTGTATGCCTCTTCCAATCCCCTCTTCATATCAGCTGCATAACCTCCATAACTATTGTTGGTGTCAGAGTGAGCTGTACCATACATGATATCCAATGGAAGATGAGCTTCATGTCCAAAAAGCAAAAAGAATGGGGTGTAGCCCGTAGACTTGTGTACACTAGTATTGTATGCTAGGCATACTCTCCTAACCTGAGTGTCCCAATCCTATGGTTGCTCCTTCAAGACTGCTGACATCATATCCACCAGTGTTCTGTTCAGACGCTCAACCAAGCCATCCCCCTGGGGATGGTAGGGGTTAATGCGTGTCTTCTTGATTCTTAGGATCTTACAAACTTCCGATATCACACCTGCTTCAAACTGATGGCCCTGGTCTGCATGCAGTTGCTCTGGAGTAGAGAAGCGGCAGAGGAACTCGTCAACTAACTTCTGTGCAATAGTAATGGCCTCCTGGTTTGGGATAGGATATGCCTCCGCCCACTTTGAGAAGTGATCCGTTATGACCAACAGATAAACATGTGCTAAGTGGCTGAAGCAGGAGATACAGTGGAAGGTGTCATAGAAGCGATTGCTCGAGAGCAGCTACTTAATGTGTGAGTTTGGGTACGAGAGAAGAAACCCAAAACATGTCTGGAGGCAGGTCAGCTATTATGCTCAGGCCAGGAAACAGGCAGAAGGGGAAGTGAAGAGTGAGTATGTGAAGTGGGATGTCATGAGCAAGCAACTGAGTTTGGACCAGGAAAATGGGTGTGGCACTGGAGAAGCCACGGACTCCGTAGGGGATGGAAGGAAATCCTACACCAGTGGGAGAGGACCAAGGTGCTGCTACTCTTGCCACAAGTATGGGCACATTGCAAGTAGGTTCTGAGTCATGCAGTAATGTACGGGGGGAGATTTGAGCTAAAAGGGCAGGAGTCGAGAGGCACCAGTGTTGAAAGGTCAGGATGGGTGGATGGCAATTGGGTACAGAAGACATAGTGCTGGATGCGAATGCGAGAGCTGCAAAGACTATTGTGAGAAGGAATTTGGTGTCCAGAGAGAAATGGCTGGGCACCAGTGTCGTAATCAAGTGTGTGCATAGTGATAAGCTTTTATACCCACTGGCACAGGTTGAGATTGTCGTGGATGGGGTGGCATACACTCTAGAGGTTGCAGTATGAGCTAATTTGTTGGGAAGGGATGTCTGGGAGATAGTTAGCCTTAGTGTCAACCCATAGCACTTATCAGCATCTTTGGATAAGTGGGTATCCCACAAGAGATCCTAACAGACCAGGAGTCAAATTTCATGTCAAATCTACTGGCTGAGCTATATCGGCTGCTTCAAATCAGGGGAAGTGCCAATACAAATGCTGATGCATATCTAGAAGCATTATTGTTGCCCAAGGCAACAATAATGCCAAAGAAGGAAGAAATGTAATGGATCACAGATGAATAGTGTGTTCATTAGGTCTGGGGACCCACACTTCTAGAACGATCTGGTTTTTGTGTATGCATGCGGACCCTATTGTTTGTGTACCCTATGTGCAGGGGAGCTAGAAGGTTTTCAGGTCCACTGAATATCATGGGCCAAAGAACTGAATTGGTGGTATGGTCTGTGGCTGCTGGTTGTATGAGTGCTTTGCTATTATTTTAGAACATCAGTGGAATGACGTTATCCGCGTAATCCTGTCAGCTGATGAACGACTGCATGCATCACGAGACATATCGATTTTGTCATTTTACGTTAAGAGTAGATGATATTGGACTCTACGTGTTGTAAAATGGCAATTGAATGTAGCGACGGCATCTCTGTGAGATTTAGTGACATTGATGACATCCCGGATGGCATATCTGTGAGTTTCAGCAATATTGACGACATCCCGGATGGCATATCTGTGAGTTTCAGCGATACTGACGACATCCCGGATGGCATATCTGTGAGTTTCAGAGACATTGATGTGAGGTGCAATGATGCTGAAGGCATTTTGGTGGCATCCAGCGATGTACTTGTACTTGCTTATCCAAAGGGGGGAAATTTCACACGATTTGCTGTATAAAGTGTACAAATGCTCGATAGGAGCACTTCTGCTATTGAATCCATTTCTAAACCTGTTGTTTTTGTTCCAATTGATACGCATGTGATCAGCCATTGTGCAGCCAATGCACATCATTCTTTACATGTGGTGTCATTAATCATAGATTGACCGTTCGCTGTTAAACGGTGTGTTAAACCAGTTTAACGGTTACAAAATTTGCGAACACGTTTTGTGTTTTCCGTTGTAACTAATCATCCATAAGTGCTGCCTCACTCTGAAGGTATATTTGGTATCCTAAATCATGTATCTACGATATAGAGTACACTTATTCAATTACATACATATTTACATTACTTAAATTGAGCTCTGGCATTGCAATGATACTGTTGCTTGAATAACTGCTTTGCACATTACGCATTTTTGGCTTCGCCCAAAACCTACCTGCTCTTGTATGGTGCCATAAGCCAGTTTGCTCTTCCAGCCTGCACCATATCGTGCTTTTGCACCTCTCTCACCATTAACAGCCTTTGAAGAGGCGCAAACTTTGACTCCGACCTTTTGCCATATGCTAATAGAAACTACCAATGGCGGCAAAGAAGTCGGTGGAGTGGATTTGCTTATAACGCTACAAAAAGCGAGAATTGCGCCTAGAACTGGTGTGGCGCTAAGATTTAACAGATATTTGGATAGGACAGCAGTGCTGTTGTAGAACAAAACCCCTGTTATACTGTGTAATAGACAGTGGAAAAGTGTTAAACCGGTTTAACACTTTGTTAAACCGGTTTAACACTGGACAATCTATGATTAAGAGATGAATCTTAATACCTTTTACGACAGTTCGGTCTGCTGATCAAACGGCCACATCACCCGTCAACACTTTGGCACAAAGGGACTTGTCATGGAAGATTAGCTCAACCTTCACACCCTTACATGTATATGTATGTCACTTCCCTCAGCACGCATCCCCGCCCTGGTGCTAACACCGATGTCCACTTCTTTGCCGCCCAGATTGGTCCAGACCCATGTACGCCCACACCATTGTTCTTTGTCATCATCGAACAAGCAGTCAAAAACAAGCAGTTTCGTGTTTGTTTGATGTCATAAAACCGCGTGGTTGTGGAGAACAAAACACTTGTCTAAGCTCGTACCCAGTCCTACCGTATTTCTCGTTGTCGTTGTCGTTGTTCTTGACCACGCATAACTGGAGATAGGAACACTTCTAAGAAATGAAAATCACACCAATAGCTTCAGAATTCAATGGCATTCTCGCTTCAGTATCGAGGTTACATTGTATATATCGGTGGTAAGTACACTGGTTGTGTTATACATGTCCAATGTGTACGGTCTGGGCACTACACCTATTAGTGGTAAGTAATCTAGTGAAATTGTGCCAGTGGCACGTATCCGGTTTGGGCACTATAGCACTATTTATTCGAGCCAGAACTAACCGGTGAGGTCATCACCGGAACCTCGAGCCTAAACTAAACTTTAAAGAGGCAACGATACAACGAAAATTCAGTGGAAATGAAGAGTGCAGAACATCGGGACGATCCCATCGTTTCTCCTTCTGCGAATAGAATGCGATTCCAAGAACGCACGACCGACAGCCAAACATGCTGCTGGAAAAAATGCTACCGCAGGGGTAATAGGCTTGGAAGTGTAATGAACTGGTGTAATGAACTGACTGTAATTGCTAACTAGCGAATGATTAACCGGACAGATCGGGAGTATTTATTGTGATGCATTGCTGTTTAGAGTTAGTCTTCTTACTGTGCAAAACCTGATCAATGTAATATTATTATATTGGTGTCAGAAGTGGGATAGGGATGACGGCGGAGGAGCTTCTCTCACGAACGGTAAGGATGAGCTTACGGCCTCCACCCCTATTTACAGAAGAAACAGACTTGTTGCTGTGGCTCACTCGCTTCGAAATGTACGTGAACCAAGCGAAGATAGCGGAGAAACAGTGGACGAAGGAGCTTCTTCCATTGTTGGCGGAAGGTCCTTTCAGGTTGGTAGCGCAACAAGGTTTGGTAGCCTCCGAAGACTACAAGGCAGTGACGCAGTGTCTAAGAGCCCAGTACGCCCCCGAAGGTAACCAGTTAGAGTGGCAGGCGAAATTTCAGCGACGTGTGCAGAAGTCGGGCGAACAGCTGGCCGAGTACGTGGGGTATTTGCGCATGATGGCAGATAAAGCGTATCCGAAATGGTCTACGGACCAGCGGCTTGAATTGGTAAGGAACCAGTTTATCCAGGGTGTGCAATCTTCCTCCACGCAGCTGCGACTCATGAAAGAGATGCCTAAAACTGTCGAAGAGGCCGTTATTCTCGCGACGCAGTTGGAAGGTATAGAGGCGGCGCAGAAGAAGCTGTGCAGACAGCGCACACAGGAGTCGCTGGCGGTCGAAAGGGATACGAAACCGGGGGACGGAGAGGACTCAGAGGAGTCGTTCGCGGCGGCTGTTAAGCGTGCAGATAACGTACCCATGGTGGAGAAGCTGAGAAGGCAGGTGGAAGACTCTGAGAAAATGCTACACCAACTCAAGAGACAGCTTCAGCAGCTTCAACTTGACCAAGGGCATGCACGGCAGGATGCGCCTGCAAGAGGCTTCGGCCACAACGCTTATGCAAAGAAGCGCTCTTCAAACTACTCACATAAGCAGCAAGGGGCGGTATGCTGGAACTGTGGGGAACGGGGACACTTAAAGCGAAACTGTCCATCGAGGAAGAGTTTCGTGGATTCAGCGGCCGTAAGTTCCACTTTAATGATTGAGGGTTTTCTTGACGGTCGTGTTACGACGTTACTGGTGGATACGGGTTCGGCGGTAACGTTAGTAAGGGAGGACGTATGGAGAGATGCTAAATCTGGAAGTGCTGTGCAACTAGAGTCACCAGTTCATACAGTTGTGGCTGCCAATGGTGGGAAGTTGAATATTACGGGTCAGTGCACCATTAAAATAGCAGTAGGGCCATTGTCAAAGGACCACGTAGTATTGGTGGCTAAAAATCTACACCAGGAATGTCTCCTTGGGGCTGATTTTTTGATGCGCCATGGTTGTGTGTTAGACCTCCAACAAAACATTATGTTCACTAAAGACGGGCCTGTTCACTTTGTGTCATCAGTTAGTAGTGCTCATAGTACCCCTGTGTGCTTTGTTACTTTGATTGAAACGGTAACAGTTCCTCCCAACTGTCAGATGTGCTTGCCTGTGAAGAAGACAAGGCATAAGTCTGCACCATCTGCTGAGGTGTTAGTGGTGGAGCCATGTGAAGAGTTTGTGCACATGTATGGTCTCCTTGTTGCCCATTCTATTACAGATGCTGTTGCTGACCAGACAATGGTACAGGTCATGAACCCATGTTTTGCACCCATCACAGTACATGCAGATGTAAGGGTGGGGGTGTTGCAACCTGTTGTTGACTGTGCACAGATACAGAACTCTGTCAGTAGCAGACCTAAGCAGGCCATCAAGGACACTATTGATCAGATGACTACAGGCCTGGCCCCAAGTGTGAAGGACAGAGTGGCTGCACTCCTGTGGCGGTTTGAAGATGTCATTGCTCTGAATGATAATGACTTAGGTCGTACCCACCTAGTGAGCCATCGCATTGACACGGCAGATGCGCGGCCTGTTCGCCAGCTGGCTCGACGACTGCCCTTTCACCTTCATGAAGAAGTGCGTGGGTTAGTTGATAATATGTTGTCCCAGGGAATCATTGAGCCATGTTGTGGGCCTTGGGCTTCGCCTATCCTGTTGGCTAAGAAGAAAGATGGGAGCACCAGATTTTGCGTAGATTTTCGCCGCGTTAATGACATGACGCGCAAGGATGCCCAACCGTTGCCTAGGATAGACGACACGCTAGATGCTTTGGGAGGGGCTTGCTACTTTTCCACTTTAGATCTAGCCAGTGGTTACTGGCAAGTCGAGGTGGACAGTAGAGATAGGGAAAAGACAGGATTTGTAACACCATGTGGGCTTTACCAATTTCGAGTGATGCCGTTTGGGTTGTGCAATGCGCCAGCAACCTTCCAGCGGCTCATGGAGCACGTCTTGGCTGGCTTGCATTGGACTACATGTCTCGTGTACCTCGACGACATCATTATCTTTAGCAATTACAGTCAGTTCATTACACCAGTTCATTACACTACTCCCTCTCCTAGGAGACTGTGTCCTCACTCTCAAACAAGTCTTCATCAGTGACAGTCTCTGGGATTTCCACAGGGTCTCCGTAACGCACCACTGGCCTTCTTAGTCTGGCTGAGCGTCTTGGCCCAGGTGGTATATTGACAGGCTGTATATCCTCTGGCTCAACTTGGGCATGAGGAGGTGGGATATCCCTATTACAATCTCTAGCTGCTTGATTCGGAGGGGCTAGATTAGGAGGGTGACCCTCCAGACCATCCAGCTCTCTTGCTCCATCGGGAAGACCTTCAGGTTCTGCCAGTTGTCCTGGTACCAGTATGACCACCTCTGGTGATGGTGTAGCCTTTGCAGGTGCCGGTGCAGGGGCCGGCTTTAACCTGTTAAAGTGGACCACCTTCTGCTTTCTCGGGTTATCACCATCTGCAATTCTGTACACGGATGGCCCCAACACTTCTACAACTCTGAAAGGTCCTTGCCATGGTTTGTGAAACTTCTTAGAACGTCCACGCTTAACAGCTGGATTATGGAGAAATACAAAATCATTCACTGCATATGCCTTCCCCCTCACTCCATCATCATAGTTCTCCTTCTGGCGTTGCTGTTGGAGCTCCATGTACTGCAGGACTCGTTCGCTGGCTTGTTGCATCCGCCTCTTCAGTATCTCAGCGTACTGAGATGGATCCTCAACTGCACCTGGAATAGAGAATAATACGTCCTCAGGGAGGCGTGGGTTACGACCGAACATTAATTCAAAAGGTGTTACCCCTGTTGTGGCATGATGACTGGTCCGGTAGGCTAACAGCATAGTTGGTAAGAGAAGGTCCCACCCCTGTTCATCTTCCTTCACCATCATACTCAACATACCAAGTAAAGTTCTGTTGAACCTCTCTACAAGGCCATCTGACTGAGGGTGGTATGCCGTTGTGCGTGTTTTCTTAATGTCCAGCAATGCACATATTTCCTTAATTATTTTGGCTTCAAAGTTCTTTCCCTGATCAGTGTGGAGCGAGTCTGGAACACCAAATCGGCATATAAACTCATTAACAAAAACCCTTGCTACGGTAACTGCCTCAGTGTCCCTTAAAGGAAAAGCCTCTTTCCACTTGGTGAAATAATCCCCAATTACCAGTATGTAGCGGTTACCCCTTGGAGTCTCAGGGAGCGGTCCCAAGATATCCATCGCAACCCTCTGTAAAGGCCTCTGGACTATACTGGTTTCCAAAGGGGCTCTGGCCCTCCCCGGTGGTGCCTTCCTTGAATTACATGTGGCACAGCCCTTGCACCACATCTCGACATCTCTCTTCTGACCTGGCCAGTAAAAGCGTGCACGTACCTTAGCTAGTGTTTTTGCTGCCCCCATGTGACCACCCACCAAGGTACTATGTAGACCCTCTAGCACACTCTTTACCAGGTTGCCAGGTAGTACAAGTTGAAGGTGCTTACAAACCCCACCACCTGGTACATCCTCCCATCTACGATGCAAGACCCCATCTATCAATACAAGGTACCTCCTTTGGACCCATAGTGATGAAAGCCTCCAGGATACATCATTAGGGAGGTGGTCCGGGCAGGTGTTTGTCTCCAGCCAAGTGACCATTTGCTGTAGATCAAGGTCAGAACTCTGCTGAGCCTTGATTTCATCTCCTGTCCAAGCTGGTAGAATGAGGTGGGATACAGCATCACAAGTCATGGGATCATCCTCCATCACCTCCTCGTCCCTTCCACATTGCCTGCACCTGCCACGGGACAATGCATCAGCATTTGTGTGTCGCTTACCCGCACGGTGTACAACTGTGTAGTCAAACTCGGACAGCACCTCCAGCCAGCGAGCCACTTGTCCCTCTGGTTCTTTAAAATTGTGCAGCCATTTCAGAGAATGGTGGTCTGTTCGCAGGGTGAACTTTTTCCCATAAAGGTACGGCCGGAAATGTCGAGCAGCCCAAACCAAGGCAAGCATCTCTCTCCTTGTGGCGCAATACTTTCTCTCTGTTCTGCTCAATGCTCTACTGGCATAGGCCAGTACCCTTTCTTCTCCATTGGACACCTGCGAGAGTACAGCACCCAGACCATCCCCACTGGCATCTGTGTCTAGCACAAAATCTAAACTGAAATCAGGCAATGCCAGTATTGGTGATGACACAAGCCGTTTTTTTAATTCAAAGAATGCATTGTTACATCCCTCTGACCATAGCCATTGTGTACCTTTTTGGGTCAGAGCATTCAGAGGACATGTCACTTGAGCAAAATTCCTCACAAAACGTCTATAGTATGAGGCAAAACCGAGGAAGCGCTTAAGCTCAGCTGTAGTCTCCGGTACAGGCCAGTTGGCTACACATGCAATCTTTGCGGGATCTGTCTTAATGCCTTTGCCTGAAATTATGTGGCCAAGGTACTGCACACTAGACTGTAGCAATCGACACTTACTAGGCCTGATCTTCAGCCCCGCCCCCTTTAAACGTGCAAACACGTCACTAAGCTAAACCCAATAGGTACGCTTGAATTCAACTGGGTTTGATGTACATCAGTCAATGGTCTTCCCTAGTGCGGGCACAGAACGGACATTTGGACGGGGATTTTTGCCCCAGGGGTGGGGGATTTGACAGATTACCATATGTTTAATTATTCATGAGTTGCATGGCGCAGGCGCGCGGGTGTCTCTTCTGCTGCCCCACATAGTATGTGGGGGGATTTGAATGGCTAGAATGCCCAAGGGGTGGGGGATTTGAAAACCGCAATATTCAAATTCCCACCTTCGCCCCATCTGTGCCCGCAATGGGGGGACTGGAGTGGGAGACCATTGATAGGTGCATAAACTATAGCAGTAGAGGTCAGAATTCATTGTCTACGTGGGAAAACTGTTAACCTTGCCCTGTCATCAATATAAAAGGTCTGCCCAGGTCAATCAACAGTTTTAACATGGACCCCATGTACATGTAGGTATTTTGTAGATACATGATATTGTGAGTACGTAATTGTAATTTCATTGCATGTGTTCATTTTCTGTACCTTTTAGCTTCTCCCTGTATGAACCAAACAAAGCATACTGAGGGAATATAAAGGTAGCCTAATAGCATACTGTTAAATGGGCTAAATGATGTCTTTTGCAAAACCCACCCATGGTTACAAAAGGTCAGCTGTTTGAGAAGTTAGTGCAGGTACATTGCTTAACAAGGCTGCATAGAAAAAAAATAGGTGAATTTCTACATGATATTCGTGCTATTGATGCAATCAAAATCACAGAACCTTCTTTTGTGATGCCTCTTACAACCATATAGGGAAGCTTGGTACTCCAATGGTAGGTGTGTGTAATGGCAGACGAGATACCTTATGTACCCTACTCCTCCCCTTACCTACTACTACCCCTACCCCTCCCAATACCTACCACTACCCCTACTACTATCCCTACTCCTCCCCTTACCTACTACCAAGGGTGCCCCAGCATTTCTGGAAGGGTGGGGCCAGGATAGGGTAAGGAGGCGCCATTTGACAGCCAAATATTACTATGGGGGTGTTGTACGCTTTCGCCAATTCAGCAGGGGGCATGGCCCCCCCTGGGGACGCCCATGACCTACTACCCCTACTCCTCCCTTTACCTACTACCCCTACTCCTCCCCTTACCTACTACCCCTACTCCTCCCCTTACCTACTACCCCTACTCCTCCCCTTACCTACTACCCCTACTCCTCCCCTTACCTACTACTACCTCTACTCCTCCCCTTACCTACTATTCCTCTGGTGCATGGAGTGAGGTGACCTCAATGGTCACGTATGTAATAATGACGAATTCACTGATACACTCCTGCCAGAGTATGAAACATATCTACATGGATACTGTTTACAAGTTGAGTTGACATAGATCACTTTAATTTACACAACACTGTAATGAAGGAAGAGATGGTGGACACTCCTGTTGCTGTCATATCAAGAGAGCCAGAGAGAGTAAATGTACTAATACTGAGTATAACATTATTTATGTACTGAACAATATTATGGTTATGACATGTAGATATACATGATTACTATGTAAATGACATATACCAAGTTCAGATTGTAGCTAAGTGATCAGTGTTTCTCTATATTATTATAATTGCAATGTCGGAGGATGGTCCTTTTTGCATTTTAAAATGCAAAGTATTCTCTTTCGACTACTGGGGTATATAGGATTAATAGTGATGAAATGTCTGTTGCTAAGTGAATATATTTATGTAGCATGACTGTTGAAAGCATCCAATCAGTTATGAATAAAAAGCAATGAAACAAGTAAATAAAAACATTCTCTATGAAAAAGTTGGTGGTATATAGGATTTGAAGGCAATAGTGGTGTAAAAAGCAGGGAAACAAGGGTTGAGTGATAAGGAAAAATGAAACAGTCCTATATTTAGCACATGCATGAACAATATATTGTCCTACAACGTGTGCCGAGCTAAATATAGGCCTATTTCGTTTTTCCTTATCACTCAACCCTTGTTTCCATGCTTTTTACACCACTATTGCCTTCAAATCCTATATACCACCAACTTTCTCATAGAGAATGTTTCATTTACTTGTATATAATCACCATTTTGAGGTAGGGGAGGGGTAGGGAATTCTACATGTATTGCTATGGTGACCTACACATGTATATCTATGTGTTACGTAAGCCAATTCTGACATCATTGTGGTATGTGAGAAAGTCATAACTCAGGAACAACATCAAAGATTTGCCAGACATGAAGCATTGATTTCTTTTCTGTGTTGCAAAGAGCACATGCACACAGCTGAATGGCCTGATCACCAAGCATGCCCTGAGAGTGGAAGGTGTTGAATTTGTGGCTGGCACAACCTGTTAATGCCGCTTATTGAATAATTGGTACATGTATGTGATGTCAAAAAATATTCTACTCAGAGGCACTACCGGTACATGAACTGATGACACAGGTAAACATGCACAGCCTCCTCACACCAGCTCGCACAAGTGGATGTATACACCCTTACAGTTGCGACCCCCTCTCCCCAATATACATTGTATAATATGTTGTATTTTTTTTCCCATCTTTTTTTTTTTTTGATATCCATTACTATGAAAGTGTTCATATCTAGTACCGGTATGAATATTTGTCACAAGCAGAGGGCTTATCCGTGTGCATGTTCAGGGCTCATGTCAACATGCTTTGGTTATGTTTACGCTCAATGTGATTTAGCACCGTCACAGCTCTACAGCACACCTGCATGGCTCCCCTGGCTGTGTTCCATCATATGCTGTGCATATAGGGGAGAGCTGAAGAACTAAGAGATGGTTGAGTTATTGTTTAAATTTGTTCAAATTAAGCGTGTTATTGGTGTATCCTTATAAGGGCCTTTTGGAGTGCCTGTGGTTAATTGGGTTTGTATGATGGAGTTACGCTCGCTCTCCACATAACCAGTTGTGTGTGTGTGTGTGTGTGTGTGTGTGCATATGTGTGTGTGTAGGAGTGTGTATCTTTGTGTATGTGTGGCATGGATGTGTTGTTGTATTGAATGTTGCCAAAGGCAGGTGTTGGGTTTCCATCATCTTCACTTCACTAATGTATTCCCTCTCTATCCTCCTGCCCCTCCTCCTACCTACAATCCTACACGTACATTACTCCCCCCACCCACACTCCCTCCTTTTGTGGATCATGTGTATGTCAGTGTGAAGGTTATTTATCTAAGAACACATTACCATGGCAATTACTGTACGATACGAGTCCAATCTTGGATGTTTGAATGGCCCTGCTCATTAACAGTCTACACCCATATTGGTTTCACTTGGGAGGGGTTAGGGCTGCTGTGTTGATTGGATGCAAGTGAGAAGGCATTCTAGATAGCTTTGGCCTCATTGCATTAAGGGAATGAGGAGGAGAGCACTGAGTTATATCCGATATATGCCCTGAGGTGAAATTAGTATGTACATAGGGGTATGGGTGATGTGGTGATCATAGGGTATGGGCGACTTGGTGATCAGAATTAAGAATGTTTGGAATCGGAGTGGATAGGAGCATGGTGATAGGAATGTAGTGGATGTGGTGATATGTATGGTGATAGATTGTAGTGGGTGAGGTGGTGTATGGTGATAAGAGTCTGAGGGTGTGAGGGTGGTGATGAGCAAAAGTACTTGTGCACATGTTCACAACCAGCTAGGGGGAATGGGGGAGTTTAGCCCCCCCCCCCCACACACACACACACAAACACGCTTTTGCATTTTCAGTGGCTTAAAACTGCTAAAAATCCAATAGAGTATCATGGTGCCATGTAGTCTACATGTAATATCAATGGGAGTATTGAGGCAATGCTAGTCTGCCACCATGCCACCGCAGCATTGTGCATTAGGAGGTAGTCCCCCTCTCCCTCCCCTATCCCCTCTCCCTCCCCTATCCCCTCTCCCCTCTCCATCCCCTATCCCCTCTCCCTCCCCTATCCCTCCCCTATCCCTCTCCCCTCCCCTATCCCCTCTCCCTCTCCTATCCCCTCTCCATCCCCTATCCCCTCTCCCTCCCCTATCCCCTCTCCCTCCCCTATCCCCTCTCCCTCCCCTATCCCCTCTCCCTCCCCTATCCCCTCTCCCTCCCCTATCCCCTCTCCCTTCCCTAACCCCTCTCCCTCCCCTATCCCCTCTCCCTCCCTATCCCCTTTCCCTCCCTATCCCCTTTCCCTCCCTTATCCCCTCTCCCTCCCCTATCCCCTCTCCCTTCCCCCTCCCCTCCCCCCCTCCCCTCCCCTCTCTCCCTCCCCTCCCCTTTCCCCCTCTCCTCTCTCCCCTTCCCCTCCCCTTTCCTATTCCCCCTCCCCTTCAACTCCCCTCCCTCTCCCCCCTTCCCTCTATACGGGACATGATTGCCCACATATAATCGAGACTGCCACCTCTAAGGCTTGCTCTTTGCAGTGGTGCCCAAACTAGGAATTGCAATGTCAATTAACACACTTGTTGAAAAAAACATGTGGTGTGTTATGGTGCATATAGTTTACAGAGTTGTGGCTAGTTGCCCTTTTGATTTGATTTACTAAGCGAATCACATTTGTTGATTGGCTTAGTATTTCAATACAAACGCTCAAGGGAAGCAAAGGGGCGAAGAGAATGAAAGGAGAGGCGGGGGATATGTCACGTGAAGGGAGAGGTGGGAGAGATGTCATGTGAAGGGAGAGGTGGGGGATATGTCATGTGAAGGGAGAGGTGGGGGATATGTCATGTGACGGGTGAGGTGGGGGATATGTCATGTGAAGGGAGAGGTGGAGGATATGTCATGTGAAGGGAGAGGTGGAGGATATGTCATGTGAAGGGAGAGGTGGAGGATATGTCATGTGAAGGGAGAGGTAGGGGATATGTCATGTGAAGGGAGAGGTGGGGGATATGTCATGTGAAGGGAGAGGTGGGGGATATGTCATGTGAAGGGAGAGGTGGAGGATATGTCATGTGAAGGGCTGGCAAAGTGATATGAGGCAAGAAGTTAGGAACTGAGCTAGGGAGGGAGTTAACACTTGATTTTAGGACACTTTTATTCAAGGTGATTGTAATTGAAACAGGGCACTGTGTGTAGAGCTAGTGTGTGTCACCTTGAATATTAAAATGAATTTCGAGGTGTAGCTGAATTGGCGATATGGGGTTTATATTAATTGTTTAAAGCATTAAAGTAAGTTTTTTTTTGTAATATAAAGCCTAATTTGAATCACTAGTAGGAAAATGTTGTCCAAACAAACGGTGACTTTCGCAATACCTTTACAGCGATTGTTAAAGCGAGGCTTATTGCCGCTTATGTATAGCGTCTATTGCAGCGGTCTGATGCACGGAAAATATATTTGCTCCTTGTGCCCTGATGGCATGACCCTTTCCGGATACTAGCGGATATATTGACGAGTTGGTTGGCTACACAGCTAGACCCACCATCAAATGTCTCTCCGTGTATACAGTGGCGGATTTAGGGGGGGGGGGGGGGGGGGGGGGGCGTGGAGCCCCCCCTAATATACCGATGATAAAAATATACAATAAGACTATTAAGTTAACCTGTAACCCTTAAACCTTTAATCTATTTTCATCCTTACTTCAGGATGGAAATCCTGAATTAAGGATGACTTTACGCCGCTCGTATCGACATAAATTCGAACGGTATTGATGATTTTTAAAATTATATTTAGCTTCTGTAGGCTTTCATCTAAACAGCACTATCCATTTTAGTCATTCAAATCTTTATTTCTTTTAGAAAAAACAATGTTTAGGCTTAGTTTACTTTTTCGTTTGCAAATAATGCCGCGGTTACCAACCAAGTCGGGTATAAGGTTGTGGAAAGAGCAGGAAGCTTACTTTCAAGATAGAAACTGTTACTACGATCTGTAAGGAGAGCCATATAAGCAAATTAAACAATATGGGACACAGGAGGTACGAGCATCGATTTAACTCAAGGCGGACTAAGAGAAGCGAGTCAGAGCGGGTGGTACGATGGTTTTAACCTCTGCAAAATAAAAATTAAAAAGCATTTCTGTCGTTGAGAGCGATGCAGAAATACCTAGCATTGGTAGAAATGCTGTCACCAGTACTGTTGGCACATAAAAAGAAGGGGTGGATGCTCGGACAGTGATAATAAATTACACTTTTACTTCTACCAAGTGTCTGAAGGTGCTACCACCAATAAGTAGTGAAAAAGAGTAAAATTGATATATGTTCAATGCTCTTTGTAAGCATTACAAACTATAAATTGCTAATCATTTAATTTATGCATGTACGCGGGAGCAAAGAACGTGCTTATGCATCCTTGAAGTTGGGGCATGCAGCTTTCTAGATGATAAAAATTATTCCATGCTATAGAATGTGTGCACCATTGTTGAAAGAAACAGCTTTTATGTTTTAATGATTTTAATTTTCACTGCAATGGTTGTTATAAACGGCAGAAATCACCATCCTGAATTTAGGATTTTACCGATCCTGAATTCAGGATCGTTTCACGCAGATTATATAGGTTAACCTGAGCTGAAGCGTGCTAGAGAGAAAGTGAACGGTTGCGCGTCAGACGAACGTCAAACCCAAAGCTGCTGCAGCCCGTGCGCATGCGCAGTTTGCACAACTCGAAGGCATAAAGGCTGTTTCGGTATGAAATTCCGTATTGTTCTGAAGCTTCATAACGCGGAACTTGCAAAGCTCCTGGGGCTTCGCCCCAGACCCCAATGGGGGAGCTTACAGCGCTCCCCTATACCCCCTAGCTGGAGCGGGAGGGGGCGACGCCCCCTCCCGCACCCACCCCCCTTTCCTACCCTCTGCCCTTAGCGCCCCCCCTAACTCTAAATCCTGCGTCCGCCCCTGGTATACATGTAGAAATCGTACACCCGCGGATGATATGTATACGGTATTCTGCGTTATGTGCGAGATCGCGTACACAGAAGGATTATATATTGTGTTATGCACATCCAAGTTTTGGTAAATACATATTACATGAATCCGGAAAAGACAGTTAAAACGTCGCATTTCTTCATCGACAGTTTTTAATATTGTGACATAGGTCACAATTGGTCAATCATTGATTCCAAATTTTTAGCCTGACTCGAGTGAGTCGATACGTATAGCTATAAGTTAAACTGTCAGCTCAGCTGCTAATTTGTTCGTTTATTTATGCAAGCATGGGAACGTTCATTTATTTATGCAAGAACGTTTGTTTATTTAGGTAAGAACGTTCGTTTATTTATGCAAGAACGTTCGTTTATTTATGCAAGAACGTTCGTTTATTTTTGCATGAACGAAAGTGATGATTAACGTTACACGTACTGTACCTGGCTCTTGCTGGAAGTTACAATTAATGGCGTCCGATAAAAAGGTACTATAGTTGGTTTATATGAGTAATTAGCATAGTAAGCCCCTGTATGATAATGTACATGGTATACTGTGTGGTTACTATAGTATTTCGGTGTGTGTATATGTGTGGTTATTTTGACCGTTGTAAGCTGTCACGTCCTATGTACGAAAATTGAGGGAGTCTGGATGGACCAACTGGTGCAGTACTAGTGCATGTGGAGGATTGAAGCAATTATTGGGGTCGAAATTGGGTCGAAATGGGCAGAAAACTTAACAAAGCGCCTAGTGAGATCGAAATGGCAGATTGCGGCTGTAACAGGCAACTGCAAACGGACGGACCATAACACTCGTATAGTTAATTGGAGTAACTTGTTGAGAGAGAGAGAGAGAGAGAGAGAGAGAGAGAGAGAGAGAGAGAGAGAGAGAGAGAGAGAGAGAGAGAGAGAGAGAGAGAGAGAGAGAGAGAAAGAGAGAGAGAGAGAGAGAGAGAGAGAGAGAGAGAAAGAGAGAGAGAGAGAGAGAGAGAGAGAGAGAGAGAGAGAGAGAAAGAGAGAGAGAGAGAGAGATCACTAGAAGTGTAGGAACATATGACTGCTTTGCTTCTACGTCAACTCAGTGGCACTGGACCTGCGTCATTGACATATGGACATATGGACGTATCTTTAGCACATAGAAACGACAGTATATCAGACGATGCATGACGGTGTCTATCACATAGCGGCAGAAGTGAAGAAGAATAGCTAATAATGTGTAAACGGCTGGTTATAGTCTATTGTCTGAAGAACTCGGGTCACGAAAGATGTCAAAGGGCTGCATGGTCTGTAATTAGAACGATTCATTGCCCTATATACCGGTATATAAGTTCATTCATAATCACATGGCAGCTATAAGAACCCTCCTGTGCTACATATAATTGCCTTAGCATGAATAAAATTTGCAGCCACTATAGGGATTGGAAATGATCACGTGATCCATACACGATATTATCAGAGATCATTGTCAGGGGCGTACGCAGGATTTTATAAAGGGGGGTTGCGGTTATATAATATAAAACGACACAGGCGGGCCAAATACGAGCGGGTGGGGGGGTCCCCTTGTGTTTGGCCAAATATGCGAGCGTAGGACCCATGCGTTTCGCCACATACGAGCGGAGTTAAGGTCCCTCCCACGGTGCCATTCTTCGCTACTGGTTTAACTTCTTACGCCCCTGATGTATAGACCCCTTGCCGTGTCATTCCAAACATTAGCGGCCATATTGTTTTGGACCAAAACGTGTGCGTTATGTAGAAATTTGTGTATCTACGACGACGATGACGTAATACATTAATTGTACGCCCGCAACAACTCATAGCCATTCATTAGGTTCTAAGTCGTGCTTAACCCTTGACCTGCGCTAATGAATACTTATGAAACAATTAATTAAGCCGTTATTATTACATCATTCGTACGTAATGAAAACACAAATTCTAAATAACGCACACATCTTGGGCCTAAACAATATGGCTGCTAATGTTTTGATCTTTCCCGGGATGACACGGCAAGGGGTCTTACGCGTGTTTAGAGTGGCTTTAGCGGGAATATTTCTCAGTAAAGCTGGTTTTGTTGGAATCCGTATCAGAGTGTCTCCAATATATTATGAGAGATAATTTCTCGAGAAATAATTCATGTTCAAGTTAACGAATCTGCGGGATAGTGAAATGACGCTATTAACCTTTGTGGGCGTGCAAAAACTGTTGTATAGACATACATGTAGTAGAGATCTGGAGGGAACTGGGTACTATTACGTTTTTACCCTTCGTCCGTGGTACAAAACAGCGTTTTGACATACGTTTTGACATACGTCTAATGTAGCCTTTAATTATAGTTTTATCCTGGGTTTGAAGGTTTCATCGACCAGAGTCAGTGCCTCGTTTTGCAATGGAATTGGGCTATGTACTAACCAGGTGTGTAGCTGAAAAGACTAGCTGTAAGCGTTAATTAGTTGCGGGCGTGTAGCTCACTCTCCTGAGTTACGATACTTTCAACGTGGAGCAGTTTGATCTCGATCGCGAAGCTTCGCTTGAGCGGGAGAAACTAAGGGGAAGAAGAAAATGGCAGGAAAGCGTTAATTACTACAATAACCAATCTTCACGGAACTAAGTGTTAATTGTCGTGCACGCGATCCCTAGCTAGCTCATTAATTTTACCCTCGTTACAGTACATAAGCATTATCGCTTGCAGTATATAATAACTGTGCACTGATGTGCGTATTAAGTCGCCATTACGGAAAGTTGGAATCTTGATTGATGATAAAGACGGATAGGTCTATCTTTATAAGCTGTCTTCCCCTGATTATGTTATTTAAGTGTTCATTCCTATAGATGAGGCTGATAAATGCAGCCATAGAAGGAAATACAGAGGAAGTTAGAAAACTGCTAACTAAGGGTGTTAATGTTGACACTGTTGATAAGGTGAGCCTTCCCATTCAAGTCAACTACATATTACTATGTATATTGCATTTAACCCTGATGACTGACTGGGTCATTCTCTCATGATCATTCAAAGTGCAAATCCTAATTACCCAGCTCAAATGCTGGAGAGAGGCAAAGGCTTGCTCCCTAAATATGGATTTGGGGTGGGGTGGGGGTGGGGGGGGGGGGAGAGAGAGAAAATCAATACGGTATTGGTGATAGTGAATTTACTGCTGATTGCATGTCATTGGCACAAAGCATGTCCACTTACATGTAGCGTATGGTAACATATTCACTGCTAGGTTGTTAAAAGTCTGAGGATGACAAGGTTATTGGTTCATTGTGTCAAACCATGATGCCATTCCCTCTAATAGGATGTATACACACCACTGATGTTGGCATCTCGTTGGGGAAAGGAGTGTGTACAATTATTGCTTAAGCAGGGTGCTAAGGTCAACCATCAGAATACTGTGAGTAGTATTAGACCAGTCCAGGGAGGTGTGTCCTTCTTGTAACTATGTATTGCATGTGCAGGATCATGTTGGTGAGGTGTGGTTTGAATTCAAAGGGATGTGAAAATTGTGCAATATTGTAATTTTAATTAAGTATATGTAACTACTGCATGGGGGACCTACATTAGTACATGCTATGTAGGATATGAAGTGTCATGAATACAATGTTACATGTAGATTGTAGTGTACAGTAACAGAAAGTGAATGAATTATATGGGAACATATACATGTTCAAGTCACTGACGCCTTCATTTCATTCTACTTTGCCCAAAATTTTCAGCTCATTCTGCAAAATGAGGATTTAAAATTAAAATTCCTCATGCCAAACACTAATTGCAGTTGCTATGCCACAGCGGCACAAATTATCCGGCATCTATGGTAATAAAATATTCCTTCTCACTGATAATACCCCAGGGGTTTAAAACCATACAAGGCATAAACCAATGATTTACATCAGTAGAACATTGCACAACATGATTGTTATCTCTATGTCTAGAGGTTTACAATGTTTTTGCTGTAAGGGTTTGTGTTGTCCGATGGGAGGTCTATTTACATGTACTCCTATCCTGTGGTGCCTTTGCATGTGTTTTAAGTGTATAGTGTAGGCATAGTTGCCAACCGTCCCGGAACGTCCGGGACAGTCCCGGATTGTCCCGGAAGGGTCCCGGTTGGCCCATTGACCCCGCCCTCACATCTGGACTGGGTGAGGGTGGGGCTCCACGAGATCAGTACAATATTAATCGACATACTGTTGCTCAATATTATAATGCAATAAAGTTTCACACTGTCATTTTAAATATCATGCTATGGCGAAATAATGTGGAAAAAGTGGGTGTGGTATGTGCGTGGCTTCCGGTTCCGGAATTATTTGTCAAAAAGTTGGCAACTATGTGTAGGTACAATAAAATAACGTACATGCATGCAACCTAGGGTAAAGCCTGAGAGGGTGAGAGCGGTTATTGGTCAATATTCAATGATATGTGATGCCATTAATATTCTTTCTACTAGTATGGATGTACCTCACTGACGTTGGCATCTCGTTGGGGAAATTTGGAGTGTTTAAAGCTATTGCTTAAGCATGGTGCTAAAGTCAACCATCAGAAGGTGAGTAATTTAATTAAATGTAGGTTTGTCATTGTGGTCAGGGGATATTGGGCATGTTGGGCATGTTGGTGAGATTTATCAAAATGTAGTAAGGTGTTAAGAATGAATGGCAGAAATTATGGCTGTATATAGCAGCAACGGCATAATAGTTGAAATCCCCATGAAAAATGCACTTGTTAATAAGGGGTCTTCTCATAAGGTGGAGGGTCGTCTGCTAAGCGGTGGAGGTATTCTCATAAGGGGTGGAGGGTCTTCTCATAAGGGATGGAGGGTCTTCTCATAAGGGGTGGAGGTCTTCTCATAAGGGGTGGAGGTCTTCTCATAAGGGATGGAGGGTCGTCTCATAAGGGGTGGAGGTCTTCTCATAAGGGGTGGAGGTCTTCTCATAAGGGGTGGAGGGTCTTCTCATAAGGGGTGGAGGTCTTCTCATAAGGGGTGGAGGGTCTTCTCATAAGGGATGGAGGTCTTCTCATAAGGGGTTAAGGGTCTTCTCATAAGGGATGGAGGGTCTTCTCATAAGGGATGGAGGGTCTTCTCATAAGGGGTGGAGGGTCTTCTTGTTACGGGTGGAGGGTCTTCTCATAAGGGGGGAGGGTCTTCTCATAAGGGATGGAGGGTCTTCTCATAAGGGGTGGAGGGTCTTCTCATAAGGGATGGAGGTCTTCTCATAAGGGATGGAGGGTCTTCTCATAAGGGGTGGAGGGTCGTCTTGTTAGGGGTGGAGGGTCTTCTCATAAGGGATGTAGGGTCTTCTCATAAGGGGTGGAGGGTCTTCTCATAAGGGGTGGAGGGTCCTCACATAAGGGGTGGAGGGTAATGTCATATGTCATGTAGCTAAGTTATAACTCCGTATCAAACAACTCCAGGTAGTCTAACCCCCCCCCCCCCCCCCCCCCCCCCCCCGTGCATTGAAATCATTTTGTGGAAGACATTTCAGATTTTCAAATTATGCAAATGTAATACCCGTGTAATACCCTTGTCTCGCTAGTTCAGCTAGAAACTAATGTTTTAATTATCAACAATATACCCGCACAACACTGACATGCATTGATCCACACAATCACTGCTTAAATAGCCTTTCGAAGTCGTGTCCTGGATGAATCCATCTAGTATATTCTGTTTGGCTATTATTATGAAGGGGTCCGGGAGTCCGGGACATGGACCAGTCTTTCAAACTGGCTGTGCAGCAGTATAGTTGTCCCGCTATATATTAGGTTTAGACTAGGTTTGCATGCCTACAAACTTATGTTGACAAAACTACATGCACATTGTACCTACTGAGAAGGTAGCACTAGTGGTGACTGTGCATATGCAGAGCAGGGTTTGGTTATGTTCAATCTACTGTGTATTTTCTCTGGCAGTGTGGAATGACCACACTGATGTGGGCATCAGTTGGGGGAAAGGTGCAGTGTGTATCTGAATTGCTTGAGAGGGGTGCTGATGCTAACATTCAAGACCAGGTTAGATACAAATTAAACCATGCAGTCTAGTATGTCTTTGTAATGTAAGTCATTGTGTGTCTCAAGTTCATTACAGCATTGGTTGAAGTTATAATATACTGAAATGCATGTTGTTTGGGGATTTGTCTATATTTATATGCATGTTTGCAGCATGCAATAATTAGGACAGTTTCAGAGAAAATGTGGTATTGCACATTCATACTTAATCATAATTATTATCATACCAGCACTACTGACAACACACGCTCACACAAAGTCATGAAGGATGAAGATCCCTTGCCAGGATGGCTCTGGCAATGGACCTGACTAGGGTAATGTTTAGCCTGCCATAAATGTCTGCCAAAATAATTATTAGTATAATTTGTACTGTACACTAATAATGGAAGTTGTGGATCCATTGACCCCCTATGCAGGTAGCCAGGCTTTTTCTAATATGGGAGCTTTTTTTAGACTAGTGCACCTGTCTAAAAATACTCCAACTCTTCTAGTTAAGGAGGCCTTTGCCGTGTTTGATGATTGTGTGCAGCAATGCTTCTCAGAATGTACTGCAGTGGATACACCTGGCAGCAGGCATAACTGAGCTTGGGGGGGGGGGGGGGGCGGGCTTATGGCTTCGGCACCTATCTTGCCATTCCCCTACAGCATAGATAGCTTCATTTCAGTCTAAAGGCCTCTCCTCGATGTCTGGTAAGTATCTGCCCACTTCAGTCAACCTTTGTAGACCTCCAGGATTTCCAAATTCCCATCTCTCACAGAAGGTCTTATCTTCCAAGATTGAAGTCCAACAGTTCAATAAACTTTTTCAAAGTGTAACCTTGACTTACAGGGCTCGACTATTCGTCCATCTCTTTCCCTCATGGCTCTGCCTGGCTATCAGTGACTCCCTCCTTTCGACTCAACCTCCACCTGGATCCAGCGGAATTTCAAGTGGCACTGAAGTGGTGGTTGGGTATCCCGATTGTCCAAGGCCAAAGTTGCCCTCATTGTCCGTCCTTTGCATTGGATGAATTTGGCCATCATGTCGGCCCTCAGTTGTAAACATGGAGGGGAGGAGGAGGACACCATAATAAGCTCCAGGACATTTTTTCAGACTTCTGCCAACGTGCTTGCCTGGCTGGGTGCACCAATTCACAATCCCGCCCTGCAGACATTCTAGTCCCTAACTGGGACCTTCGCAAATCTGCTGCCTTTGACTTGCCTGTCATGTCCACGCTTCATTCAAGTGGCTTGCTAGAAGCGAGCGTGATGGTGGGTTCGACAGCCCTTGTAGCTGAGAACAGAAAGCACAACAACAATGACAGGAAGTGTGAGGAACTGGGTTGGGTCTGCATCCCACTTGTGGTCAAGACCTATGGGTGTGGGGGTGCTGCAGCAGTGGCGGCTTTTCTACTCTCGCTGGTCACCTTTCCACCGGGCTAAAACAACCCAAGTCCAAGTCCATCATCGGTATATATAGCTGCCTAGGCCTAGCCTTAGTGAGAGCCAACTGCAGAGCCATCCTGTCCAGGGTAACTTGACTGTAAGGCCTGAAGTGCCTCCTTTTAGGTTTCTGAAGTTTTATGCATTTAGTTCTTTAACAATTCATTGGCATAATATTAGTATTTGTATTCATTTGTTCATGTATTGTGTGCTGTATTATCAAAAACCTCTCTATCAAGAAAGTTATGGTGGTATGTAGGATTGGTGGTACAAAAAGCAAGGAAACAAGGTACAGTATGTTAAAGTGGGGGTTGGTAGGATCCTACAACTCACAATCCTGAATTTGCAAATGAAGAAGCCTATTTGCAAATGTAGGACTGTTATAGTTGTAGGATCCTACCAACCCCCATTTTAACATACTGTACCTTGTTTCCTTGCTTTTTGAACCACCAATCCTACATACCACCATCACTTTCTCGACAGAGAAGTTTTTGATTTACTTGTTCCCCTAATTTTTTTCTCTGACAGGAGTGTTCAGTCAATATAATATATGGCTTAGTGTATTTGTTGCAATGCATATATAGGACGCTTAGATTCCTCATTAGTATGGGTAATCTGAGTATATAGGCCTCTTTTTAATTTTATTAATAGGCCTACCTTTGTTTTTCGGATATCTTAAACTCAGAGTTCTTTTCTTAACGAGCCGTTTTCTTTGGCTTGGTCACCTTTGCTGAATTAGAACCGCCTGTTGTAAACGTGTCTGCAGCTGCGTGCGTTATTCTGTGTAGCCTGGCAACAGAGACGCATGTGTGACGTCATATTGCATAGTGCTAGGCAACCGAGAATTTTCACCAATAATGAATTGTACCTACATGTACTTGGGTCATTTCACGGCATTTCATCACCAGCTAACAACTGTAGGTCTTATTTGTATGAAAGGGCACGTTTGGAGATAAAATGGTACTTTTTGAAGCTAATCTCGTCTTCTTACGACGTTCCTGTCGCGAGTTATACGTGATGAACGGAAGGACGACAAAAATTAAATGGCGGATTTTTGGTACCGACTTGTCACTCCAAGTAAACGGCACTGTTTAGCGAAGCTCACGTTATATGTGTATATCTGTCATGTTTGTGATGGATTATATGCGAGCTGGCGAGTATCGTTACCGTTTTAAAACGCTCTCGTTCGAAAACCACGCCCAGGAAGCCAATCCTACATAGGACCCACTACCGTTGGGTCCTGATAATAAATGTAGTTATTAAAATAATAATTATTGTATTTAGTCAAATCTTACTTTTTTCACTCTTATGCCTTTCTCTATCCCAGAGTGAAAATACTGCACTGATGTTGGCATCTCGTGAAGGATATGCAGAATGTGTAAGAGTATTGCTTGACAGAGGTGCTGCCATTATTGACCATCAGAATATGGTAAGTAGTCCATGAAATGTCTCTTTGCAAATATAAAAGGCATTATACATGTAAGTTTTGGATGGTGCACGGGAATGGTTGACTGGTTTTAAAGACGACTTGTTCGCTCTATACAAATAGGTGGCCTAGAAGTACTTTAATTTGTGGCAATTGTGTGCAACTGATATTACTGTTATTAGCAGACCAGATCTGTTTTAATAAGGGCATGTTGTGTTGCAATTATAAATACAACAAGAGTAAACTAAGCAGCTTAGTTCATTGTTTCAGTGTATAGTTTATTGTTTGTTTGCCAGTAAACTAAGATTCATTGTTTCATTGCCAGTAAACTATAGGGTGGAACCTACAATTATACTTTATTGCATGCATGATCTATAATTATAATTATGATTAAAATTATATATAATATAATAATGATAATTCTACTTATATAATGATTACATATACAAGATATAAAAACATTCTCTCTGAGAAAGTTTGTGGTATATAGGATTTGAAGGCAATGGTGGTGTAAAAAGAAAGGGAACAAGGGATCAACGATAATACGAATTTTTTTTAACAGTCCTATATTTAACATTTTTGTAGTACATACATTTTACGTTGCTAAATATAGGACCGTTAAAAAAAATCGTATCATCGTTGATCCCTTGTTCCCTTTCTTTTTACACCACCATTGCCTTCAAATCCTATATACCACCAACTTTCTCAGAGAGAATGTTTTTATATCTTGTTCCCTTCATTTTTTTTTACATTGGGTTGCTTTAATATAACCAGGTACCAGTATGACATTGTGCACCTGCCCTTTAGTACAGACAAGTGCATTCATCAGAACCTTTACTTGTATGTACATTTATGTACAACTCAGAAATGTGATAGACACTTGCTTGGGTGAGGGGCCATTAGTGGTAGAGAGAAAAGGCTCAGCCATTTATATCAGCTGTGCAGAAGTACCCACCAAAATGCTATGCATACCCATGTCCAGCTGTAGCAACGCTGAACATGTCACTGCCTAGCAACATCATGTTTTATGGAAGCAAACATCAAACGTAAAAACTTCTGGGGTTATATTCTTTGTGATTTTATTCAATTGCCATTGAGGATAGGTCCCCCATATATGCCTCAGACATATATGTATTATCCACTCAAGGTGGAGGGTATCATGAGGCCCAACCTCACTCATTGTCGCCTATTTTAGGCTCAATCAGCTGTTAACACACCTACAATTGAGGTCTACTGGTATAGGCCCATGCTGTTTTGTGTGATTGTAAGAGGTATCATAGAAATACGGTTCTGAGGCAGCACTATGATGATGCCTTACTGCAGCAAAAATATCATTCTGATAATTTTATTGCATTAATGGCACGAACATATTTTAACAATCCCCCTGCTTTTGTTCTTCGAATTTTCAGTGCCTTAG
This sequence comes from Spongilla lacustris, assembly GCA_949361645.1. Taxonomy (NCBI): domain Eukaryota; kingdom Metazoa; phylum Porifera; class Demospongiae; order Spongillida; family Spongillidae; genus Spongilla; species Spongilla lacustris. The sequence continues at coordinate 10,836,763 of OX442416.1, read as the reverse complement.
CATCTGCACTAACCTTGCTAACAGCAACATGTGCAGATCTAGTGGTAACCTTTTGTGCTAACCATGGATAGGTCTGGCAAAAGGCATCATTTAACTCATCTAGCAATGTCCCATTGCTTAGAATAGTCTTTTCAAGGTCACCCTTATACATGTACTCCATTACAACATGGCTATCTTTGGGTTCATACAGGGAGTATAAAATTATTAAGGAGATGGAAGCATACAGTCAATACTTAATACTTACTTTGACACTGGTAATACATGTAGAAGCCGCATAATAATGTAGACCCCATGTCATGCATTATTTGTGTGTACTATACTAGCGGTGACATTATTGAACTGTATTGCAAAGCATAATAAACATAACTGTAACAGAAATAGTGCATCTTATATCAATAATATGATTACTGTGTAGCAACACCCGTTATGCAGCATGACAAAATCCAGCTGTACATATCATCACCTAGCAACACAATGTATAAAGCACTTTTCCAGCTGCACTATACAAAAAGAAGCGCGCCAAACCATAATATTCCATGCACAACTCACCTTTTGGCGGTAGTTGTATTTCCGTTGTAGCGTGCTGTCTCCGCCTCACGCTTACGCTTCTGCAATTGCGCCCTTTTCGCTGTACGCGCAGCAGAAGACATTCTCCAATATAGACTCCTTTGTGAAGCCCGATTGGTTTCTCGATTCGCCTGAATCTTTAGCCTCTTAGAAGCTCGAATCTTGTCAGAATTCTGTTCATGTCACCGCCTCTTAGAAGCTCGGTTCGACTCCAGATTTGCTCTGTACATGTCATGAGCAGACGCACGCCTTGTTCAGCATCAGCATCGTACCGAACTCGGGAGGACTCTAACTCATAGTCTCGATTTATTAGTAGGACGTATTCCTCTTGTCGCTTTTTTTCTTCTACAACGCGAGTAATGGTACCATAAATGTCTAATTATACGTATGGGTATTGTCATGGGAACGCTTGTGTACTCGGACGTAATTATTGCTTTATAACAAACATGTATATCTGACATCAAGGGGCAGTCGGTAGGTAAATGTACATTTTTTGGTGTAACTGGCGCTCTTTAAAACCTTTCCTATCTCGAGTTATACTCACAGGTGACGACTATGGACAAATCAAGGTCTGGGAACGATATATGATTTCATGATACGGCACAAATCCTATATGAGAGTTACTGCCGTAACTCTCGATAATTATAATTATAATTATATATATTGACTTGGAATGAGGCATACCCCATTACTAATAGCATTGGTGTGTTACCTATGGTAGTTTTCCTGTGTGATAACTAGAAAAGGGCTCACAAATTGTCCTTCGTCATTCTCGCTCTACACATAACAGTTTGGATGGACTTCACTTATGAAGGCAGCAGAGAAGGGACATGCTGACTGTGTAAGACTACTGATTGAGAGAGGTGCCCAGGCTAATTTGGAGAATGCTGTGAGTAAATTGTATAGTTTATTGTCTGCATGGTAATAATGTATCATTTCAATGTATGAGGACCAGCTGTGTATAGTAATGTGAGATTTATAGCTTATTGGTGAGGTCCAGAATTAGAATGACTTAGAGATAAGGCTGATGGAGGGAGAATAGCAGATAGATCAGCTTGAAAAAAATAGATGGTTCTGACAGTGTATTGTTTAATGTATGACAGTGGTAATTCTGCCTTCAGGTCTGTGACATCCAGCCTGTAAAGATAGATTAACACACCCCTCAAATGACAAACCACACAGAATGGATGAGTGACAGCACCATGTACATGTACATGTATAAGGGAGACCACATGATCCAAGTACGGTTGTAAATGTTATACTGATTGGTTGACAGTTCAAGGCACATGTAGGGGAAGAGATGGTTAGTTGAGCCACATTTTAGATTTAGGTTTTATACTGCCTCTGAGGTTTGATATCAAGCAGGAATGTTAGAGACTGGCGATAAACATGTGAAAAAAGACATTATTAAAAATCAACAGGTGTCAAATGGCACACTTGGCAACTAACCCACCCAAGTGGGTTAGTTGTGCCATGTACATGGGTCAGTTGAGCCATATGCTGCCTTAATTAAGCTGAAGTTAGTTGAATTGCTAACATAGGTAGGCCTAGGCTTTAAATTCTCAAATCACTGATCTTTTTCAATGATAGCTCTTGAAATTGATCGGCAAGTGGTTTTAACGTGATTCACAAAGTCATTATTCCTTCTAGAATGCTTCTGAGATTGCTGCATAGCCAAATAAGCCTAGCTCACTATTTCTGTTACATAAATCAATAAATCATTTTAATGCCACACAAATGCAGCTAAGGCATATGGGTCAACTTAACCCTTTTCTAAATGGCTGAACTAACCCCACTAATAACTTTTCCTGTAACTAGCTAAGTTGTAAATGTATAAAAAGGAAGCAAAGTATAGAATTCATTATAAGCATAAATATAGCTGCATACATGTACTTTCAAACACCCAAGACTGAAACAAGAATATTGTCATTGAGTAGAAGTTATGAGGGCACAAACAGTAAAAACAGAATTTCACTCTGATCATCAAAATTGAATTTCACATTCTGATGAATACAAAAAAATCATAAAATAGGACATAAAGCTAGCCATAACACTTAATGCCAATATATGTTAACATATTTCAATTATGTTTCTTCATGGAGTTAAAACAGCGAGTGGCTGAACTAACCCAGTGGCTCAACTAGCCCACTCCTCCCCTCACCAAAGCAAGAAGTATTTGTACAGAGCTGAGTCGAGGCAGCACCAGCAAACCTTGGACAGCATCATGCAGACCAACGCAATGTAGCCGGCGCTTAACATTGGTCCCTATGAACATTGCCCATCTGCAGCAGCTGCCTGCCGCTCTGTGGACAAACAATACTGCCAACCCATTTACTACTCAGTGGTTGGAGAGTACATATATTTACAGATACATAGTAAAATTCCAGGGAAAACATTTTAGCCATAGGATGATTCATGCATTATCAGTCATAAGTGTTTTGAACATCTGTGAATTGCAAGTACATATAAGTGTTCTAATGGCCATTTCATATATACTATTACATCATTGCTTTATCATTACTTTACTGTTGGTTATCATTATGGACCTAGACTGACTCCTTCCAATATTAGTCAGCACTATTAGGGCATCTGTGTAGTTTACAACACGGATAATTCTGTTACACACTTCACCAATCAGTAGTCAGTCTCTGGGAAACTATATCAAAAATCAAAAAGCTTCTCTTAAAACAGGATTCTTATTCTGACATCTACAACAACCTCAAGTACTTATGTATTCATTGCAAAGTACCAACCTCTAGTAGTATTTATATATTCATTGCAAAGTACTGTGGGTAGAGATACATATACATATAGATTCAGTGCCTATATATATATATGGGGAAGTGTCCAGCAAAATCGGGCTTGTGGGGTTATAATTTTATCACTATAAAAATTGCACCTTGTACTAAACAACACATCTTTGCGACGGTACTACCTTTTCCTTTCAAATTTCGTACACTTGTTCCCACACCATTTCTCTGTGTGAAAATCGATTTTTGTGATCTACACATTTTCTGTGCCGTGGATACAACAATCGTTAACCCCGCGGGTTAGAATTCCTCATTTCTCCACCTTCGAGTGTTGAAAATGCTTCAAATTCGGGTTGCCATAGAGGACTCCTGTAGCTATTGATTTGTTCTGTTCGTTTATTTCTATGTCATCCGTTACGGAGATACAGTTGAACAAACTACGGGCACGTTTTCCCGCTTGATTCGCGCCAATGATTTTGGCAAATCACGTCCCGCTCAGTGAATCGCGCCAATGATTTTGGCAAATCACGTCCCGCTCAGTGAATGGGGAGGCGGTGATTATATCATTGGCGCGAATCAAGCGGGAAAATGTGCATGTAGTTTGCTCAACTGTATCTCCGTAACGGATGATCCAGAAACTATCGAACAGAGCAAATCAATAGCTACAGGACTCATCTATGTGCAACCTGAATTTGACGCATTTTCAACACTCGTACGTGGAGAAATGTGAATTTCTAATCCGCGGGATTAACGATTGTTGTATCCACGGCAAGGAAAAGGTGTAGATCACAAAAATCGATTTTCACACAGAGAAATGGTGTGGGAACAAGTGTACGAAATTTGAAAGGAAAAGGTAGGCGCGAATCAACCAAAACCACATTAGGAGCTTACAGTGCAATGGGGGAGGGACATGCCATACACATTCACGTACGCACCAGTAAATATATTATCCTGTATCCACCCATACACATGCACTCCGCACACACATGCGCCACATTCATACATAATTTTTGCACAACAATTAAAGTTGACAAGTTATAATGTACCATGTACATGTCCTGTGCCATGTAACAAAGGTGTTTTTACATCTGTAGGATTATCATACGGCATTGCATATTGCATCAAAACACAACAATCATGATTGCATCCTCATTCTATATTCTGTGCCTGGGATTCAATTGAAATCAAGGAACCCCAAAAGCAATTTTTACAGTGGGGTCCTCCGTAAAAACAGACGAGTACAAGAGACAGCATTGGCCCAGGTGGTTGGAATGGAAGTCAAATCAGGTTAGAGCGGTGTCTTAATATATACTTTTCACAGTTTAGTCTTTTGTTTAGTAGTTGATGTACACACACTGGCCTGCATGGGTTTCTTTATGTGTACCCATTTCTATTATGTTGCAGATAACTCCGCACCTTCTACAGCTTCTCCAAGTTCTGTACCTGGGATTCCATTGAAATCAAGGGACCCCAAGAGCAAGCTTTACAGACATGGAAACACACTAGTACGGAAGACTGCACTAGCAAAGGTGGTTGGCATGGAAGTCAAATCAGGTTAGAGCGGTGTCTTAGTATATACATTTCAGTTTAGTCTTAAGTTTTGTTTAGTTGTTGATGTACAACTTTCCACCACACTGACCTGCATGTGTGCGTACATGCATTTGTATGGTGAGTTACTTTATGTGTACCCATTTCTGTTATGTTGCAGATAACTCAGCACCTTCTACAACTTCTCCAATCCACGGTCTTGTGGATTATGTTGCCACCAAGGTTCCTGAGTTAGGTCCGCCATCAGAGCAAATTTGCATGCCCCATAATAGTGATCAGATGAATGATGCCCTGGATTGTCCATGTTCTGATACCCACTTGATGAAGATCGCTAACGACCTCACTGATTGGGAGATTGTGGCATATGCACTTGGAATATCACAAGCAGAGGTGGAAGAAGTGGACCGAATGTATGAAACACTCCCACTTAAAGGGGCTAACATGCTCTTAAAATGGAAGAACAAGCTGAAAGGAGATGCCACATACCAAAGAATAATTACAGCATTCAGCTTCTTGGAAAGGCATGATATGGCAGATCGAGTTCTCAGAGTATCAACCACTCCCTCAAGTGAGTGTGCACATCTCTCGTCACAACTCAAAACATCTTATAGCTACACCAATGACAATCCTGATATTTGGCCACCATTTTCAGGAGGGAAGGTACATACACCCAATCTCATAAAAGTACTAAGCCCTGCAGGTGCACATGTCGTAAGGGTCCCTATTTTATTAGAACATATCTTTGATGAGGACAGTTCACAAAAAGAGACAACAAGTAAGAAAGTGATCTTGATAGAAGGGGCACCTGGGTCAGGAAAGAGCACATTGCTATGGCACATGCACCAGAAGTGGGCATCAGGTGAGCTATTTCAAGAATTTCATTTGGTTTTACACATCAAACTATGTGAATATAGTACTGCCCAGTCACTTTGTTCTGTGGCTGACATACTTCCGTTTAGCAGTGATATGAAGGAAAGTGCATGGGATGAAATAAAGGCTGCTAATGGAAAGGGAGTTCTGTTTTTATTGGATGGGTGGGACGAACTTCAACTTAGCTTACAACATAACTCAATTTTTAACGACATTATTAATCTTTCACCAAAGCATTCACTGCTACTCAGTACAGTTGTGGTTACTGCTTGTTATATGTCATCTGATGAGTTACTTCATTTGGCAACATCTCACTTGGAAATACAAGGATTTACTGACCTGGAGATAAAAGAATTTATTATGGACACCAAATGTAATGATGAAGAAGCTACACATGCTCTAATGACAGCATTAGAGTCATGCCCATCTTTGTTAAGCAGCTGTCACCTTCCATTGAATGCAAAAATAGTATCATATGTATTTAAAGCAAAGCCAGAAAAACTACCATCAACCATTTTGGGTACGTATAAGTTACTAATTCTTGAATGCATTAAACGCCATGTCAAGAACAAAGAGCCTCATAGGGACCATTGCATCACATCTTTGGAAAGACTCCCAAAGGAGTTAGGTGTGTCGTTTTATTCCCTTTGCAAGTTACACATGTAGCTTTTAAAGGTGTGATGGAAAACAGTGTTATTTTCAAAGGATGAATTATGTTCAATTCCCAATCAACTGAGCCTCCTCAATGAAGAAAGTCTACATGAGGAAAATGGACCAAATATAAAATACTCTTTCTTCCATCACATAATACAAAAATTATTGGCAGCACTGTATATGTCTAAGCTGCCTCCTTATAATCAATTGGCCTGTTTCTGTAACATATTTGGCGAAATAAGGTTTGATCAAATGATTCAGTTCTATGCTGGAGTCACTTCTCTTCGCCTTACTGGAATCAAAAGCATTCTTGATGCAACAATTTTCAGTTATAGTAATAGAGATACTTCCAATATGAATGATGATGAAATTACATTGGCCTGCAGTCCTAAACAATATTTATGTCAAGCCCCCACTGAAGGTTCAGATAATTGTGATCAACATTATTTTTCAGAGAATAGAGAATATATTGAGATAATTAGATCCGTTTGTGAAAAAGGGGACAATTTGATTAAACAGAAGCTTAGGTCTGATGAAAAGGAATTGGAAAAAATTACTAAAATGATTTGTGACCATTCTAATGCAGATGTAGAGGTAGAACGAGAAGGGATTTATAATATGCTCAAGGTCAGTAAACAATCAATAATGTGCATTGAATCATTCCGCCATTTTTATTCTGCTTTAGGTACTTGTAGCCGAAACAAAACTGTCATATACTTTTGGGAAAGAAATGCTGTTATTAGCAAATTGCTTATATGAAACTGCCAATCCGACACTGTATGAAATGACTAATGGACTGGCACTTAAAATTATCAATGTGCCACTTTTGCCATCTGACTGCTTATCCCTTGGATGCCTCATAGCAAAGTCATGCATTAAAGATGTGGTGCTGTTGAAGTGTAATCTGTCACCAAGTTGTATGAAGTCATTCACTGTAGGGTTTCGTGGTCAGCCACTCTTCCTGAAAAAGCTTGAATTTTCATCCTACTCGTTTGATGAGCAATCACTTTCAATTCTCTCAGAATGGATAGTTGATATTAAGGCACTGAACTTAATGCTATGTAACGTAGGATGCAAAGGCCTGACATGCATTCTACTTTCACTGAGGGGACGATCAATAGAAGCACTTGGCTTGAATGGATCAAATGTAGAGGTTAATGAAAGTAATGGCTACTTGCTTCAGGAGTTTATTTCCTGCACACCATCTTTGGAGAGTTTAGATTTATCAGAAAATCTTCAAGTGAGTGATGTTGGAGCACACTATATTGGCCAAGCACTTGAATTTAACAACACTCTTAAACATCTTGACCTATCTAACTGTGGAATTACATTAGTTGGAGCAGTGGCATTGTGTGATAGCCTTGAAACGATTACAGGCTTAACTACACTGGATTTACGTCACAATGACATTGGTGACCACGGAAAATATCTTTGTCATTGTCTCATGGGCAAGAAAAAAACAATTAAGATATATTTGGATGCCATTATAACAAGTGAATAGCAAAGTGTTGCATACAATATATTAATGGTATTGTATTGTAAATGTATAATATAATAGTATTATTGTAATAGTACAGAACTGAGAAGAAGACGGAGTTTTTAGATCAGGTGTTACTGTAGGTAGTATTAGTGTGCATCGTGTAATGTAAATTGTATTATATGTATTGTGAATTATTAATAATTTTGAAATGATAACTGAATATCATAATAATATTATACACACATACGTATACATACATGATAACAGATGTATGGCTGGAACTCAGAAACTAAATGTTAATTACATACGGTTAAAGTTAGAACTTAATGCATCTCGCTGGTGAGGATGTCTGTGGCATTGGCGTTCACCAAGTGTAGGTTTATGTTTAGTCTACTGAAAATGTCATTAATGTCTATTGTCCTGAATGTCCACCTGGGGATACAATTGTATATCCGGGGCATGGACAGCTAAAAAGTTATTGCCACCTAGTGGCATTTAACGGCACTGACGTATACTACAAGTCTTTTCAGGATTTGGCCGAGATAAGCAAGGCTTAAATCCTTTTGGTACATTTAGAATGAGCTGTGCTAGTGGATTTAAGCCTTACATATCTCGGCCCGATCCTTAAAAGACTTGTTCTGTAAGCCGGTACACTTAAATGCAGCCAGGTCCCTTCCGTGATTGAATGGCAAAAACGTTTTTCGCTGTCCACCTGGGTGTCCAATTGTACCCCCAGGTGGACATTCAGGACAATAGACATTAAGTACTGAGAACTTGGGCCTGCATGAAAAGTCTTGAGGCCAACTGGGAGAAAGCTTCTACTGCTTCACTACCCCACACACCATACGACTCAGTGACAAGACTGATTATTATTATTATACAGGATAAATGAACATACACAACATTATTAATAATCTATCAATTATGTTTAGTTAATGGTCTTGGAATCCTCTGTTAAGGATAGCCCTGACATTTGCCCTAACAAGGGTCAGGTTCAGCCTCACATAATAAAGCTGCGATGGCTATGGACTTTGGGCAGTTCTGTCTTGTGGCCAATCTGAAAGTAAGCTGAGATAATGCCCACTTAGCTGCTGTAACCCCAACTATATGTCTCGACTGCAAGTGGGATGGACACCCAACCCAGTTCAGCACATTTGGTGTCATTGGACCTATGTTTGCGCTCCTCGGCAGCAAAGGCTGCAGACCATGCTGTCACACTTGTTTCAGATAAACTGTTAGAAACTAGCGGTGATGTGACAGTGAAGTCTAATGCAGCTTGCCCAGCATCCAATTTGCAGCAAGAACATCCGCTAGTCGTTTGCTGTCCATAACCACTCCCCACCTCTACCTAAACACCAACACAGGCTCTCTGTGTCACGGATCACAGTGAATAGTGTGTTAATTAGGTCTGGGGGCCCGCGCTTCTAGAATGATCTGGTTTTTGTGTATGCACTATTGTTTGTGTATGTGTAATAGCCATGGCTACAGTCGTGACGTGCCAAAAGACTATTCAATTTCCGAACGTACAGGGTTAAATACATGGAACTTATTAATCTAGCATGTTCTAGAATGTACATCACCATTACATAACTATTACATAACTCCCCCTTTAGGAAGAGTCAGTCCTTGGACTCTTAATGACCAAGGGGAAATCCATAACAGGTGGGAGGTTTTCAAGTTCTGGTTGGGTATCGATGTGGAGGTCCAGGATCCGGCAGTTGAGGCTCATTAGGCACCGGTTGATCCTCCACGCCTAGATCTTCCACTTGTGCACGGGGTTCATGTAGCAATTGATACTCTGGGAGTGGATCTTCACCTACTGCTGGTGTGTTTGTACCCACGTTGTCATCTCATCATCATCATCATCTACGATTTGAATCCGTGTATTAAATCCACTACTGCTTTAATGCCCATTTTTACATTTCAGTGAAATCTTCCATAGGTCCTAAGCGCATTCCTTTTTTGAGGCAATCTAAATCTTCTTATGTGGGGCATGGGAATCTTGGATGTGGTAAGTAGTGTCTCAGATCCTGTCCAGTACCTTCCAAGGGCCTGTCCAGGGATGTTTGCCTTTCCACGTGGAACAACAGACTGAACAGAGGAATGTAGACAAACCAGGGCTGTGTGGGTCTCCATGACATTTCTGGTCATAAAAATACTTCTGTTGATTGTGTTCAGTCGTTAGCCTTTCCAATTAGTTTGCACTTGTATGCCTCTTCCAATCCCCTCTTCATATCAGCTGCATAACTTCCATAACTATTGCTGGTGTCAGAGTGAGCTGTACCATGCATGATATCCAATGGAAGATGAGCTTCATGTCCGAAAAGCAAAAAGAATGGGGTGTAGCCCGTAGACTTGTGTACACTAGTATTGTATGCTAGGCATACTCTCCTAACCTGAGTGTCCCAATCCTATGGTTGCTCCTTCAAGACTGCTGATATCATATCCACCAGTGTTCTGTTCAGACGCTCAACCAAGCCATCCCCCTGGGGATGGTAGGGGGTAGTGCGTGTCTTCTTGATTCTCAGGATCTTACAGACTTCTGATATCACCCCTGCTTCAAACTGATGGCCCTGTTCTGCATGCAGTTGCTCTGGAGTAGAGAAACGGCAGAGGAACTCATCAATGAACTTCTGTGCAACAGTAATGGCCTCCTGGTTGGGGATAGGATATGCCTCCGCCCACTTTGAGAAGTGGATCCGTTATGAAACATGTGCTAAGTGGCTGAAGCAGGAGACTACGGTGGAAGGTGACATAGAAGCGATTGCTCGATAGCAGCTACTTAACATGCTAACCCCAAATGTGTGAGTTTGAGTATGAGAGAGGAAACCCAAAACATGTCTGGAGGCAGGTCAGCTATTATGCTCAGGCCTGGAAGGGGAAGTGAAGAGTGAGTACTGTGTGTATGTGAAGAGAGATGGCATGAGCAAGCAACTCAGTTTGGACCAGGAAAATGGGTGGGGCACCGGAGAAGCCACGGACTCCAAGGACTCCATAGGTGATGGAGGGAAATCCTACATCAGTGGGAGAGGACAAAGGTGCTACTCTTACCATTAGTATGGCCACGTTGCAAGTAGGTGTCTGAATCGTGCAGTAATGTACGGGGGTAGATGTTAGCTAAAAGGGCAGAAGTCAGGAGGCATCAGTGTTGAAAGGTCAGGATGGGTGGATAGCAATTGGGCACAGAGGACATAGTGCTGGACATGGGAACAGCAAAGACTATTGTGAGAAGGAATTTGGTGTCCAGAGAGAAATGGCTGGGTACCAGTGTTGTAATCAAGTGTGCACATGGTGATGAGCTCTCATACTTCATGGCACAGGTTGAGATTGTCATGGATGGGGTGGCATACACTCTAGAGGTTGCAGTATGAGCTAGTTTGTCAGTACTATTGGTAAAGGATGTCCCGGAGATAGTTAGCCTTACAGTTGAAACCGTGGTACTTGGCCATAATTTTATTTTTCCAGTACTTCTATGTTTGGCATAGGTTTTTGGAGGGCTCAGAGTTTCAGCCATTTAGCGAACAAACTCTTTAATAAAGTAAAAAGGGATGTTATTTATATAAAAATGGACGGCAATCACAGCCTGAAGTTTGGATGAGTGTTTTTACGAACGGGTAAAACACTATACATGTTAGTTGGGTTTTTCTAGTGCAGACACCTCTTCTCTATCTATAACAGCTAAATGTGATGCCCAAAAGGCATTCTTGTTGGTTTTCCTATCTAGAAACTTTTACACCTCTAAACAGCACTTATTCGGGTTTTAAAGTGTAACGGTTTACCTTGTATAACTTCCGACTCGGACAATCGATAGAGCCGTTGACATAGTATATACGGCGCTTTTCAGTACAACCCGTGGTGTACCGGTGGAGAAAACATCTAGAAGCGTGTTTACTAAACAGCTTACAGAAACGAAAATGCTGAATAAAAACGAAGTAACGTGACAACTTTACACTTTTGATATGTGTTGTCATGTAGTTTACCAACATTACTCTGCAATCAGATTTTTGATATCATTTACCATTTCTCCAAAAACCTAAACATAGAAGTACTGAAAAAAAAAGTTATGGCCAAGTACCACGGTTTCAACTGTAGTATCAACCCTTAGCACTTATCAGCATCTTCAATTGCAAGAGTGGGCATCCCACAGGAGATCCTAACAGACCAGGGGTCAAATTTCATGTCAAATCTACTTGCTGAGCTACATTGACTGTTTCAAATCAAACCTATAAGGACGAGTCCATATCATCCAGAAATTGATGGGCTTGTAGAGAGATTTAATGGGACACAGATTGACAGAAGGCTATGCTATGGAGTGCTGCACATGAAGAAGGGAAGGACTGGGATGAACTATTGCCATATGTCCTATTTGCATACCACCATAAGGTGCCACTACAGGGTTTTCTTTCTTTGAGCTGATCTATGGTAGGAAAGTAAGGGGTCCAATGGCTATCCTGAAGGAGACATGGAAGACCAGTATGCACAGTGGGGAGAGTGTGCATGGTGTCATATGTGCTAAGTGTGCAAGAAAGATTGGCTAAGATGTCAGAGCTGGTAGAAGAGCTAGAAAACCTGAAGGAGGCCCAGAAGCAGCAAAAGAGGGGGTATGACTCTAGTGCAAGAACACATGGGTTTTGGAGACAAAGTCCTGGTCTTACTACCGTCTGCTACCAGCAAGCTGTTGGCGAGCTGGCAAGGCCCTTATGGAGTGACGAAACAGATGCCAGATGGTACCTATGAAGTCGAGATGTCAGATAAGAACTGACCTGTCCCAAGGACAAAGGAGGTCGGCCGTTCCTGAGTCTAGCGGTATTTAGAGGCGGTTCATTCATGACTTTGCCACCCTTGCAACTCCATTATCAGATCAAACCAGGAAGTCTGCACCCATGACAATTCAATGGTCACCTCAGGCCCAGAATTTCTCTGACTCTCTGAAAGACAAAATAACATCATCCCCAGTTCTATCGGACATTTAACAACAGAACAGCCCTAGCAGTGAATATGTAACCATAGCCTACATGTAAGTCAATATGCATTAATTGGGGTTTGTGCAAATGACATGCAATCAGCAGTAAATTCACTATCACCACTGTACTGATTTTCAATCCCCTATCAAACCCTTATTTATGGAGCACAGGGAGTGGATGGGGTTAGCCTATGCCTCCCTCCAGCATTTGAGCTGGGTGATTTGGATTTTGCGCTGTGAATGATCATGTAATAGTATGAGACAATGCCCCAGTCATTCATCAGGGTTCAATGCGTCATAGATAGTGATATATAGCTGACTTGAACGGGAAGGCTCACCTTATAAACAGTGTCAACATTAACACCTTCAGTGAGCAGTTTTCCAACTTCCTCTGTATTTCCTTCTACTGCTGCATTTATCAGCTTCTCTTCTAGTGTCTATAGGTATGAACACTTAATAAATCAAATAATCAGCAAATGGTACTGAACCGATAGACCTGTCTTTACTATCAATAGAAATTATAACTCACAGAATTTGAGTATGATTTCGATGTAATTATGACCTACTCACATCAGTGCACAGGTATTATATACTGCATGCAAGCGATAATGCTTACGTATACTGTAACGAGGGTAAGATTAACACTCAGTTCCGTCTGTATCGAAAGATTATTAATAGTAGTTAACGCTTTGCTACCATATTCTTCTTCCCCTTAGTTGGTGTGGGCCCACCACCTCTAAATAAAGTAGGAAAAATTCAAATGTAGCTGTTGCGTGTTGGTCCCTGCTCTGAGTGTGGTTTGTGTGGTGATCCTGTTTATGTGGTTGGTGTTGGTTTATGCGGTTGTATGTTGTCGTTTACATGAAGTTGGGCAGTCGTGCACAGGCGACGCTGTACCAAGAGTTGTCAATATGCATGGGGTAAGGGTGGTGTACATGTACGAGGAGGGAGATAAGGTAATCGTGGTCTTATCTGTAAATGGTCTTAAATGCGAATACATGTAACCACACGTGGGCTTTAATTCATACTGATAAACAACCGTGTACAATGAGCAAAAGTATGCTGCCTCTACTGGTAATTAGTTCCAGTACTCTATAAGCGTTGAGAATGTTTAGCTTGTAGTGTGGCTTTGGCTCAGGCATGGATGCGCACTGCAAGATTGAGAAGTACAGGATCATCTAACTTGCCAGCAATTGAATGGACCTTCAGTGATGAAGCTGCAATTTGTGCCACTGGCAAGCATATAACAGAGGCTTTTACCAAAACCCGTGGGTATAATAGCAAATACATCCCTGCCTTTAATTAGAGCCACAGTTTCTTCTACCTGTTAAGGCTTCATTGAAGAGTAGCCTAGTTCCATGGCTGTCTCAATCACACACTGCACTACGGTTCTCTCCATACAACTCTCTTGCAACAGCTGTGCATTGAATGAATAAATACTAGCATATGTTGATTAGGTGATGATTGCTTGCATTGAAATGCTGCATTCTTATTGGACTGCGATCCCAGTTACAGCTTGTACAAAAATTGTGCGGGTTTGGTACCCAACCTTCTGGCAGTATGCGAAGGTTGGGCTACATCAAACTAGTTTCGGATCATGGTTTCATCAACCATATAGGCATAGGGCGCTATTAAATAAATTGTAAGGTTAGCAAAAATATAGGGAGCCACTCTACCCAGCTTTATTAACAATCCACTATATATGAATTTATCCTGTGCATAATTTGACAGCCAGTGACACTTACATGTAATTACTCAAAACACAGATTGTAAAGCTGATTTGTGACACTATACTAAGAAGCATAAGACCCTACCTTTGGACTTTGGGACATAAAAAGAATAATTCAGAGGATAAGAGAGTGATGCACATGGAAAGGGCTTAACAAAGAAGTCATTAAACTGGTAGGCTCTTTCTGGTTGAAATTTATATTTTCTAAAGGTATCATCCTGCAAGTGAAGTGTGTCAAAGGAATTCTGCAAGGCTGGTAGTTACTCTACTGAACTGCATCCTGTATATACAACATGCATGGTATCATATAGCAATAGGTATGTCCACATGGGTGTTTGTATGTGAGTCAAATGTTGCTTACTTAATGCTGTAACTTAATTAGTTTCATTCTGATGTATGGTATACACCCTTTTTGTTAGATACATCGTTACTTTGAGTGATTATTTCTCTAGGTCGGTTGAAGCTGTTCTTACACCCAGCATAGAGGCCCGTCAAGTAGCCAAAGCACTTCACACCAGTGCCGGATTAACCGTTTAATGGGCCTGGCGCAGGGTAAAGCTTGTGGGCCCCCTGCCTCGTATAAATGCAAGCGGGGGGGGGGGGGGGGTCCCTTGTGTTGGGCCCAGCAGGGCCGGCGTTAGATGTTTGGCGGCCCTAGGCAAATAGGATCTTGGCAGCCCCTCCATCTCGCATTTTCCGGGTTTGAACATAACTCCTTCCGATATCGAGTCATTCGGTTTCCACCACGTGTAGGCAGGTTTGTTTCGTACACAGCGCGCACATGCATGTAAAAATATTTATGAAGATACACATGCAAAAGAATTACCTTATGCATGAAAAGCAATTATTCTCGTTCTAGCTTCAATGGCTGAAAACGAATCAACTGATTAATGTACTAAATTTTAGTACTGCATATATAACAGGGTCGGATCCAGGATTTCGGGGCGAGGGTGGGGGGGATGCGACAGGCAAGGATACCTGGATACGCCTCCCCCCAGCGGATACGGGCCATCGGGGTCTGGGGCGGAGCCCCAGCCGCTTTGCAACTTTTGCACTTTTAAAGTCACAAAAACAGCATAGTTATCACAGGAAAAATCGCGTAGAATCATTTTGGAATCATTACGTGATATCACATAAAAATGAATTTTAATGTTCAATCACACAGTGATTTTGCAGAAAATCAAAACGGCCTGATTCGACGCGTTTTTCCCTGTGTATTGCATACTAAGTAACATGCTAAAAATAGATACAATACGACATGAATTACTTGCTTCCCCCGATCCAGTCCAAGAATGCTGCAGTTTCATTTCGATAAAATGAAAGCTATAAGACTTGAAGAATTATATCTTCCGTAATTGATGGATTCAGAAAAGTCTTTATATTAAGGTTCAATTGCGCACAGTAAATACTGTGGCGAGGTGGTCCAATTTTATATGGATGTTCCGTTAGGCCGATTCGCCTTTAACACACGCGCATGAGCACGCTGTACTTATTAACTAATTAAATTCATCCATTGTGGGCGTGTACATATGTGGATAAATGGGCCCCTATCGTCGGTGGGCCTGGCGCTTTTGCGCCACCTGCGCCCCGGTTAACCTGGCGCTGCTTCACACGGTTATGTATGGTCAATTGAAATAATTTTATTACAATAGAATTTTATGTGAATGGTATTGCCTCGAGTCATGAATACTGATAATGGTTCAGAATTGAAAGTAAACTATACCATCCACAGGTGCATCCTTATCAAAGAATTATTTTGTTTATCTATGTCATTGCCTACATAATATTATGCAGTAAAACAGTCTTGACGAAATGTTTAATCAAACATTGCAGTGGATGCTTGTTAAAGCACTTACAGGACTGAAAGAACAGTGTGATGAATTATTGATGTAGAATGTCTACTTACAACACGTCTGAGTCCACTCGCTACACTACAGGTTTCGCAACAACGCTGTTTCGTGTTGCCAACCGTGCAGGAAAATGTACCTGAGCACATGACAGTGTTGTGCAGTGAAAGGCAGGAAATTTTGCAAAACGTCAAGGTATAAAATGTTAGTACACTTAACTTGTTTTTATTTGCTCTTTTATTGTCTTTAGAAAAATGCAAAATCAATATGCCAGGGCCAATCTATTTCTCAATGGTACCGAGGAGCTAAAGAAATATTAAGGAAAGGCAGTCCACTCTACCATCACTATAGGCCTAGACTCTCCTCAACAGGCTACTCCATCGGCCTGGTTTTTGTAGTGTCATATTTCCACAATACATATACCACTAAGCTATGGGTTGGGTACATGTTTTGTATGCTGCTTACATGTACGTTTGAAGAACCGGTCCGCTCCGTCCAGCAATTATACTTATTCTGCGTGAAGTAATCAGTTTGGATTTGTCTTTGTCCGCCTGTATAACAGCAGCGTAGGGTCAAATTAGGCAGTCTTTTCGGTCTAAGGACCAAATCAGGCTGCTTGCTTTTGTCCGCCTATATAGGACCAAAATGAGCAGCGTAGGACCAAATGAGGCAGCCTGTTTGGGTCCTAGGACCAAATTAAGCAAAGCCTGTAATAGTCCACCGGACCAAAATAGGCTGCCTGAAACGGTCCTAGGACCATTTCAGGATAGGACAAAATCAGCCGTGACATACCCTCGAGATCAAACTGCTCCTCGCTCAAAGTATCGTATCTCGGGAGAGTGAGCTACACGCCCGCAACTAACAACTAGTCTTATCAGCTACACACCGGTACCCTGCAGTCTTATAATTAGTACATAGCCCAGCTCCATCACAAAACGAGGCACTGACAATAGGCCCTAGAGGATGAAACCTTCAAACCCGATAAAACTAAAATTAAAGCTATACACCCTAGCTGAACAGTATTTCAAAAACGCTGTTCCATGCCATGGATGAAGGTCGAAAGCCTAATAGTATCCAGTTCCCTCCAGATTTCTACTATGGACTTACACAAAAGTTTTTGCACGCCTACAAAGGTTTATCTACTTGAACTTGAATCAAAACGCTTCTCGAGAAAACCTTACCTTTCATAAAATGGGAGACTATCTGATACGGATTCCAACAAAACCGGTTATAAGAAAAATTCCCGCTATTAAAAGGTCGAAACACGCGAAAGGTGATATCCATAATACATTGTACAATGATATAAGTAACGGTAAAGTGTATGGATCACGTGACCCGTTTCCAATTCCTCTCCCTCTAAAGGTCACCCGAGCTTGGAGGTTGTTGTTGCAAAAGTATAGTGGATGCAAATTTTATTCATGCTAAGACAATTACGTGAAGCACAAGAGGGTTCTAATAGCCGCCATGTGATTATGAATGACCTTTGTATATAGGACAATGAATCTTTATAATTATTAAAAATTGATTTCAGACCTATAACTTCTTTCATATCCAGAGTTCTTCAGACAATAGGCTATAAAGGACCGTTTACTCATTATTTAATACTAGGTTTCGTTTTTAAAACGCTACCTTAACACTAGAAACAGCCATATACAGACTCGTATATGCATATCTATATAACATGAGGTATTCTCCTTGTTACTATGAGTACGGTAACAAGCAATTACAATACTACATGCTACTTATAAGCACATCATATTATCTTCGAAGGGTCAGTTTTTCATCTTCTAACATATAGTTATTATTAATTGTAATTATAATTATGATACACTTTCCAAGATATTATCGTTTTTTTTCCACAGTTTGAGTCGCAAATGGAGTATCATGGAGCTATTCACAATCAAGGGTTTTTTTTTTTTTCGTTTCTAGCCATTACACGCGACTGTCACTTTCGATTAACTATCAAAAAATGGGGGGGGGGGATCATTACTATTCCAATAAATAGAATAGAATAATGGTATGCAAATTATATTACTTTAGAAATATTAAGCGGGCGGGGACGGCAACCTACTATGCAATTCAAAGTGACCTAATTCTAAATTTAGACTGACGAGTTACGTGAAGGACGCTCGGCCTCGGAACGAGTGCGTCGTTCTTATTTCCCCCGACCTATATACGTAGGTAGTAGGGGGGTACTTTACAGTATATACGTGATTAGCTCAGCTGCTAATTTATCGCATTAATTTCTCAATATATATGCATGCATGCACGCATGCATATGCGTGAATTACTACCGAGTATAAGAACGGAAGCCATGAATATGTTACTCGTAGCAATGGCCCTTGCTGGAAGTTAGATCTACAATGGAGTCTGATAAAAACTTGAAGGTACTATTATGATGGAATGTTAAATTGCATGCGTGGGTAATATGAGCAATTAGCTAGCATAGTATCTGCTGTATCAGTGGTAATGTACATGTAGTACTTCGCTGTGTGTTATGTGTCAGTACCTTTAATTGCATGCCGTCACGTCGTACGAAAACAGAGGAAGTCTTGACAAACCAGCTGGCCGGGCAGTGTGGAAATTTAAGCATTATATGGGTCTAATAGACAGCGTAAAAAGCACCTAAACGGCAGTTAATTTGGAGCAGCGAGAGAGAGAGCGAGAGGAG
>OX442416.1:10772229-10817484 GCA_949361645.1 Spongilla lacustris | reverse complement strand
TATTCATGTATACCGGTATATGTATACCAATTGCATTGGTACAGTGTCTCTTCCCCCCCCCCCCCCCCCCCCCCCCCCCCCTCCCCACCCCCCGGGCCGACCTCCCCCCACCCGCGCCCTATAGCATTTTACGTGTTTGTTCTTGTGCCGCCACCACAACAACGCAGCTTCAACTTGCATGAAAATGGTGTGGTTATTGATAAATAATTGCTCGATGAATATACTTAAAAAATATCGCGATACTATATCGCGATATTTTACTCATATCGCGATATATCGCGATATAGGCGATATCGGCTAAAGACCATATCGCGGCAGCACTGCATTATAGTACAAACCGGTACACATAGCGCGAGGGTAGTTTTGCGGGGGTTCCCCAAACTAAATTTCCTAATGTAAACGATTGAATGTACGTGCGAAGGCATAGGTTCCTTGCGGAAGCAAATGCAGTGTATTAAATAATTGTCTGTTAATACGAAAGTATCATGTTTTGTGGCTTAAAAAGTGCGAAAGTTGCAAAGCGGCTGGGGTTCTGCCCCAGACCCCTTTGGGTGAGCTTTGCATACCCCCTTGCTGGGAGGATCGAGGCCCGGCATATCCCTCTCCGCCCTTGCGCCTGCCTACCAACCCTCGCTGCAAAATCCTAGATCCGCCCCTTTATTTGTAGGGGGGGGGGGGGGGGGGGGGGCGCCATTATTGCATTATGTCCCCGGGCGCTCAACAACCACACTACGCCACTGCATACAAAGAGTACATGTCACAGAACTATACCGTGTAATAAACTTGTCAATAGGACATGTGTTTTGCTGTACATTCTAAGCGTCGGTAGTTTTACTAGATTGTACGTACTTGACGGATCCCAATACATACGCTACAGTTAAGTTGTTCTTGTCCATAACACGCGAGCGCGGCCTATATAAAATCAAAAATATTATACTGAGCTGTACAATTTAGAAAGTACAAGGAATTGATGCGCACGTGGTAAAGCAGGGCAACAGTTGCTGCGTTGGTTTGCGCAAAAGATCTGGAATGTGCATGCACTTAACACAATCGAGGGATCATTTCCTGCATTTGTGCAGTATATTTTGCAAACACTGGCTCTGATGTATATGCTGACTGATACATGTTTTAGTCTCGTACTCAGACCCAAATGTACGTAACGACGCTTACAGTACGACATCACGTGATGTTATACTGACGTAAATTTGGGTCTGGTACGAGACTAGACTGATTAACTATTGGAAATACCGTATATGATCTAATTTTAAAACCTATCGTTACAAATAAACGTTACGAGGCATGATTCATAAAAAAATGTGTCAAGATTGGATTAACAATTCACTGGAATAAGAACCGGAAGTAGTTTATACATCACAACTGCCCCTTGAATGCCCCATGCGGCGGTTATGAAACGAAAGTATTCAGACGTTCCTATTATTTATAGGTAGACCTCGAATACTGATCCATCATCATCGCCTATACAAGTGCAGTTCGAGTCATGTCGACGGAGAATGTCTACGGTATACGACATTTTGCATTCATTGTTGGTTCGACAAACAAAATATATATGTCTCAATCACTGAATCCTTCCATTGGCTCTATACTGTATACAGGTGTCGCTATTGACTACACCAACAATAGCATCGTTGAGGCGACTGTTTCAGACCAGGTTGCCGAACACGGGGAATGGGTGTCTAAACTCTCCGATGATGTATCAAACAGTGGAGGTCACACCTCTGGGCAGGTAAGACATGTTCAGTTCGTATTATATATTATTACAAGGGGATATATATATATATCTTTATTTTTATTTCAACCGCGTTTTAGATGATTGGAAAAGTGGTGAAAGGAAGATTCAAGTTGACGTTTCTAGGCGGACCTAACTATACCGTAAACTTTGGAATCAGCGAAGAAGGTTTAATCTCGGTAACAGTTCAAGCAATGGCAATTAATAATATTAATTTGCATCTTTCCACCGACGTCAAAGGCCATAATTGCAGTATCACATTGTCTACTACAAATTAATTAGAGGACATTCATAGAATTTGCATGACTATGCTGCATGCCAGCTTGCTTTAATTTTGATATGATCTCCGTGTATGCCAATTAAAAGAGCAAGCTTAGTCCTATTAAGTGTACTTCCATTTATCCTACGTTACAATAACTATAATTAATTTGGAATAATAATTGGCATGCAGGAATATAGCCTTTGGCTTTCCTTCTTCCCTGCGTTCTCTTGAGGACAGTGGGTGGCCTAAAATTTAAGTGGGTTTTTTGAGTAAGCGAACAAATACATCTCAGTATAAAGCATAAACTGCCTCCGGTTCGAATTTCTATTCAGTCCAGTGAATTATTAATTCTATATAACCATTTATGTGTCAGTGTTTGTTTATGAATCACTATATATAGATAGTATCCACAGAAAGGTGTGAAGGAATGTAATCACGTAACGTCGCGTTAGACCACACCCACTGGTGGGAAAGATTCAACGGTGGGCATCGGGAAAAAGCACATGTTTTGACGAAGTCATACCATTTCACGTATACGTTGCCCTCCACATCAATTATTCATCGTTTTAGGTCACACGCTTCCAGTGTAACGACTTCTCACCCAAATCATCTATACATCTACCGTATATACGAATTATATTCCTTATTTATTTTAGGGGTACATGCATCCTCCTGCGATCGACGCAATGCTGTGTCGATTGTATCGCTGCAAGTAAGCCACAACAATAGACATCTAAATAGCAATGTTTGACACCCCTGAGAAATTTGATGTGCACGTGATGTATTAAAGGTCAATCGAGCCATTGTCCACATCCAGCTTGAAAAGTCTTCCTATTGAAGCTTTTAAAATCACATCCTAGCTAGAGTCAGACCCGCCCATTGCGGTGTTATAAATGCACTAACGGTACGTGTAAAAAAATTTCCGTGCTCTTGTAGCACCAAATTGATGTTGTGCACAGTGGACACTAAAAGTTGGTGCTCACGTGAATACAATTATAGCGTGTGTGTGTGTGTGTGTGTGTGTGTGTGTGTGTGTGTGTGTGTGTGTGTGTGTGTGTGGAGTAATGAATTCGATTGTATATCGTCCTCAATATCATCTGTGAATATAATACAATGCTTCCATAGCTTAGTGTATAGATCGCTATCGTACGAATAAAGAGACCTATGCAGCACAGCGCTTATGTATGTGCTTATAATAAGTGCATGCATGACCTCTAAAGTTTGATATACAAAACCTAATGCTATCACTGACATTTTTGCAACCAATGCAAATTCCTTTCGTCATAATCATATGCATGAGTGATATTACATGTACGATTGTACACAAAATTTATCATCTACATAAATATGCCACATAAAGTAACGTCTTAGACGCCCATGCCGTTTATATGCCCATTAAATATCGCTGTTGTCAGTAGTCTTATATTCAAAATCAAATGTACAAATCAATCATACTACACAGATCTGCCTAACTGTCTTTACTCCGTTCCGTATGTATCAGCAGCGTTTACTGCTGCACGTTATAACTGTTAAAGCTGATGTTGACGGTGTTGGCAATAATTTGCTTTTCAATATCAAATTTGACACCGTTATCCGACGCGGGGATGGAGCTGGCTGTAACTTGCCCGCTTTGCTCCACCTGGTAACTGGCTTTAAATTGAGACCCTCCAAGATATGTCACGTCAAAACTTCCCTCCACTTGTTGACCAGTTATCTATAGGCGATAATTAGAGATGTAGATATTCATGACCGTTATTCTTAAAGCATGCCTAATTGGCTTACTTGCGCAGAGGCTGCGCCACCACCGCTGTTTACTGGAGAATTAAGCTTATTAATCAGTTGCCCAGAAACAACATTCTGGTTTGAGATGTTGGCTTGAGTTACGGTATTGTTGGTGAAGGTAATGTTGACAGCTATTCAAGTAGAAAGGTATATTATAACTTTCAGCATCTATGCAAGATAAATCACCAATCAATGCAAACCATGCATCAATAACGTACAGTAGATAGTAGCCATTAGTTAGAACTTTGTTTCGTTCGTTGACAACAGCTGTACTTGTATATCAGATGATGATGGCGATGGAGTCCTGATCTCTCTTATATAGATAGTGATACTTCCGGTTCTTATATAACTGTCATGTACATCACGTCATCATGGTGTTGATCGTTACATAAACGGTCCTGCTTAATTAACTGTCGGGATGCTGATTATGATATAAACCGCTGTAGAATCGAATATGTTATTTGCTTGGATATCATTATCCCGTTCCGCCACCACCAAAATAAAAATGGCCCTTAATTGTTTAAACGAGCGCCGTTCGGGCTTAGTGCATGCAATACGATGCTTACAGCATATATATTGTAATACCTTTGAAAGATTACACTAAAATTCATTTTGAACACCGTCAAGCCGATTTCTAGGGTCAACTATCGATAAGCTTTGTCCTTACCGCTTACCGGTTATCCGATACCGTTAAGCAACCGGTAAGACACTTTTCTTATCATTACCGTTCAGTAAGAGGTAACTTCTAACCGAATATCATCGGTAACACTCGGCATTCTTATTGATTTCTTGTAAGACCTTCCAAATAATTATTCACGACAACACGAATTAGTGTTATGAATAATTACTAGAGGGAATTTTCGCACTACAACGTGAGTACATGTTTGAATAGAAGTTGTTTCTAGCACTGTGACGCCAGGCAACGAACTGGACACACGTAACCGATATAAATCAATATACGGTCGGTACTGGTGTACAATTCGAGAGACTTGATTATTAAAAATAAAGCTACTAGATAAGAAACCGGCACTACACGCTAAAACGCTTTGTCATCACAAAAACCTAGGGTCCATATGATCAAGTTGCCATTGCAGCTTCCTTGCATAATATGAGGTTATTCCGAAGGAGATTATTGGCCATCGAAGGCCAACCAAAGTACGATATTAAATGGGTAGCTAGGTTGGACCAAGGACCATTAATAGTCCACACACAACACTTGGGAACCCATCAATAACCTTGCAGGCTATAAAGGAATGCATGCAAGGAACTAATAAGGAAGGCCACAACCTACTGGAATCAGGATCACGGATGCCAAATGATTCTAAGATGCCAACAGATACGTACCCTTTGGACACGCCTATATATACCTTAGCGGTAATCATTACAGTTCAGTAAGAAAGCTTATCGGTAAGTTTATATCGATAGGCGTAGAGCAATTTCAGTAAATATTCGATAATAGGTGTTTACTTACTGATAATTACCGATAAGCTCAAAACCTTATCGATAGTTGACCCTACCGATTTCCACATATGCACTAATTTCCTCATGCATAACACGGCTTCAGTTTGTTCTGTCCGATCTAGACCAAGTGTCACAGGCATTTGGGTCCGGGGGGGGGAGGGGACCCAAATGCCTGAGACACTTTACCTTGGTCTAGATCTGACAGAACAAACTGAAGCGGTGTTATGCATGAGGAAATTAGTGCATATGTGGAAATCGGCTTGGCGGTGTTCAAAATGAATTTTAGTGTAATCTTTCAAAGGTATTACAATATATATATGCTGTAAACATCTTAATAAGGCTATTCAAATCAATCATGGGTGTACGGATTCCCACTTCAATTTTTTTTTTAAATGCAGGGATGGTTGACCTTAGAGTTAGACCTTGTCTAGTGGAAATCGTAACAACCTATCCAACTTCAACCATATAGATTCATCACATATAGCAGGGCCGTAGGAACGGGAATAAAACCTGTACGGCTAATGAATGGGGCGTGGCCAAATTAGTCGGGGTGGGTGCGGGAGGGGGGCACCCCTGAGCCAGTGGCGTAGCCAGGATAATATGTATGGTAGGGCACACACTGGGAGATTGCAGGATTTTTCTGAAGTTGAGAAAGCCCGGAGAGGGTGCGGGAGGGTGGCACCCCTCCTGCTCTTGCAGCTAGGCCTAGGGGGGTAGGGGGGAGCGCTGAAAGCTCCCCAATCGAACCAACGCTTGTTTGATGCTTAAAAGTTTTGAATATTTATTACATGAAAGAACTGAATCTGATTGTCTGTGTGCACAACAGCTACATGTACCATGCTTATATAGACAGTACAAAATCTAGTTCTTAAAGTGAAGGTATATTCACATTTGGAAACAAGTCAGAACCAAGCAGACGGCAACTTTAACAGGAACAGTTATAGCTAGGCATCTTTTTGTATGGAGTGCTATAAATTAAATGTATAAGAGGGAATGCAGGAGATTATGCAATATCATCTGCATGGTACTTTAGGGCAAGCTGATTGGACTTTAGGGCAAGCTGATTGGACTTTAGGGCAAGCTGATTGGACTTTTGAGGTAAGATCAATAGGGATCGATCGAGCTGTTTACATATTCTGTGAGTACAATTGTTAATAATCATTTTTAAAATTATATACCGATAATGCCAGATCGAGCGCGTGCTAGTAATAATTACTTCGAAGGTGCATGATTGTTATTGTTTATTATTATTATTTAGCCTGACCTCGGTTTGTAGGGCCTAGGCCCTACCGTAGCTATACGCCACTGATGGCGTAGCCAGGATAATATGCATGGTAGGGCACACACTGGCAGATTGCGGGATTTTTCTGAAGTGGAGGGTGGCACCCCTCCTGCTCTTGCAGCTAGGGGGGGGGGGGGGGGGGGGGGGGGGGAGGGGGGGGTATGGGGAGCGCTGAAAGCTCCCCAATCGAACCGACGCTTTTTTGATGCTTAATAGTTGTGAATTATTTGTATACTGATTCCGTGAATTGAAAGAACTGAATCTGATTGTCTGCATGTGAGCACAGCAGCTACATGTACCATACTATAGCTAATAGACAGTACAAAATCTAGTTCTTAAAGTGAAGGTCAGTTCACAAGAACATTTGGAAGCAAGTCAGAACCAAGCAGATGACAACTGTAATAGTAACAGGCATTGGACTTGGGGTAAGATCAATAGGGAGCTGTTTAAGCATTCTCCCGATATTACATCCGGATGAGTACTATTGTTTATATTCATTTTTAAAATTATATACCGTAATATTAATGCCAGATCGGGCGCGTGCTAGTAATAATTACTTCGAGGGTGATTATTATAATTAAGCACCTCCATTGGTAGGGCCTATGCCCTACCAGGCCCTACCAATGGAGTTCGGTTTTGAACAGCCATAACATAGCACAATAAAATCAGAGATCACTCCAAAATTTGCTCATTAATTGGCATGGCTTGAAGACCAAATCAAGATTTCAAACCAATATTTATAAACGCAGCATTTAATTTGGTTTCTGGTTTTAAATATTGTTCTCTATGTAGAGATCAGTTGACCTTAAATATGTTCATATAATGAATTTGTGGAGGACACAATGAAGCCAAGTTAATGTAATTGGTGTAATACTTCAAAGCTACATGGTCATGTCCCAAAAATACTTTGGTATAGCTGTAAACACCTACTTGATATGGTGAGATGGATTACGGATGCATATACGATTGTAGGTTCAAATCGCATTTGGCAAACCCAATCCTAAATTACTGGTTCAAACTTCAAATCAAACTTACATTTTATTTGAAGAGTAAAAAACAACTGATAAATCTTGATTTTAACTATAAACGGAGTGTGGTCAGCAACCAACGTATATGAGCATTGTCTATAGGGACAGTACCATGCGTGTTGCATGCATGTAGAATGTTCAGTATGACCCAGAAGTATGCTTAGGAAAATTAAAATTTGGGTTGATTGTGTCCCCCTGCATGTCAGTGGCAGGACACTTTGAGCACATGCATGTATATGTATATGTACGACCATCTATGTAGAAGCAGATCAATTTAGTAGAACCCCTATAAAACCCGAAACGGTCTTTAATTGGTAACCATTTGTTTTAAACCTTAATTTTGTTAATTCCTGGATCGAAACGAGGTACAAATAAAAAAGAAAAAGAAAAAAGCGTGTTCGTACTGGAACTATATAAATAATGAATTGCCCAAATAAGATTACGACGCTTATACTCGTTGAATTATAGGGCATAACCGTTTATGTAATTTTTAACACCATTATCGTATATGCTATATAATAACCGGAAGTTTCAGCACGTTCCTATTATCTATATAAGAGAGATCAGGACTCCATCGCCATCATCATCTGATATACAAGTACAGCTGTTGTCAGCGGACGAAAAAAAGTTCCAACTAATGGCTACTATCTACTGTACGCGGCCATTGTTGGTTTGGTAGGTTGAATAGATGCTGAAAGTTATACTGTACCTCTTTACTTGAATAGCTGTCGACATTACCTTCACTAACAATACCACAACTCAAGCCAACATTTCAAACCAGAATGTTGTTTCTGGACAAATGCTTAATGCATTTAATACTCCGGTCAATAACGGTGGTGGCTCAGCCTTTGCGCAGGTAAGCTATAAACGCTGAATAATGGTCATGAATATGTGCAGATATCTCTAACTGTCGCGTATAGATAACTGGTCAACAAGTGGAGGGAAGTTTTGACGTGACATATCTTGGAGGGTCTCAATTTAAAGCCAGTTACCAGGTGGAGCAAAGCGGGAAAGTTACAGCCAGCTCCACCCCCGAGTCGGATAGCGGTGTCAAATTAGTTATGCAAAAACAAATTGCCGGCAACACAGTCAACATTAGCTTTAATAGTAATAACGTGAAGTAACTATTAGGTTGTTAAGCAGTGCGTTGAATGGATATAGAAAGTTATTAATATACAGCGGAGAACATCATACTTGGCCATATATAATTTTTGGATCTAAGTTTCATTTTCTGATTTGTTTTTTTCTGTACTGGCATGGGCTAGAATTCAAATAATGACATACATCCATTGCAACCGTAGTAAGCAATATACACTTAAAAAAGAAAGTCTTCATACATGTGATATTGAATAAGGTTTTTAGTTACCCCTCTCCAAATCAACTTGTTTATCGATTTTCTGCCTGAGTTTAGAATGATTTACAATGAAATTGGGTATATATATATATATAATTATATATATATATATATATATATATATATATATAACTAGCATGTCTGTGTTTCCAATGCAAATGTAGTTTTAATATAACGCCTATCGTCTTGTTTCGACAAGTGGCCTTGCATGGCTACTGTATACTGACAGGGTTGCAGAAAATCATGCTGAGGTCCTGTGACCGGCCGGCCTGACAGCCCCAACCTGTCAGGTTGACCTGCCAGGTCTGTGTTACTAATATATATTCATAGCTGATTGATCTTGATCGCTTACTATAGATTGTACGATCGAATGGCTTTGAATGCTGCTATTTCTGCTGCGCACGAATCCACTTAAGGTACTCCCTATTTATTAGCTATGCTTTCTCCAACCGCTGTCTTCGGATTCCAGACCAATTCGCAACTACGCGTAGAGTACCGCGAGATATCCCCCCTCCCCCCCCCCCCCCCCCCCTCCCGCCCACACCCCAAAAATGCGACGATGGCATCGACGTAATCATGAACGCAGCTGCACAAATTCATGATGAACATATTTAAGGTCAACTGATCTCTACCTAGAAAACAATATTTACTGAGAATTACAAAACCAGAAACCAAATTGAATGCTACGTTTATAACAAGCCATGCCAATTAATGGACAAATTTGTAGGTTCTCTTATTTTATTGTGCTATTATGGCTGTTCAAAACCGAACTCCAGTAACAGGACAGACTGTTCTCCTCAACTGCATGGGTTCAACAACATGCATATGGACTGTTGATCTATATATGCCACCACCATGCAGTTCATATTGCAGCAATATGAAATCAACGGATATCAGTGAAAAATGTGTGCTGCTTTGGCGGTCTGAGGTTAGGATCTAAAAATCGAAATGCTCTATATCCTCATGCTGAGAAGTACAATGAACCTAAAGTGAATTGGTGCATCGTACTATACATATCCACGAGGCCTCTTAGAAGACCTTAAGCGATTGGAAACAAATTTGTTCAAGCATGCAGCAGTACATTTATAGGCAGCTTGTGTAATAGTTTGTTATTTTGCCTTCCGGCTATATTTTCTGTATACATAATCCTTTCCATTTTTCAGCACCCCCGAAGAAATATATATTGTCTATGGTAAAATACAAACTTTATATCAGTCAACACAGCCATGCTGAATTTTATTCATTTACTGCTATTCCGCAGTTACGGCCTATTACCCTGGTGTTTCCAACCCCTATGTGATGAATCTATGGTTGAAGTTGGATAGGTTGATACGATTTCCAAACTTGGTTTTAGACAACTATAGGTTAACTCCAAGGTCAACCATCCTGGCCCAGTCATTTAAAAAAAAAAGTGGGGTGGGAATCCGTACACCCATATTGATTTGAATAGCCTCATTAAGAAGTTTACAGCATATATATTGTAATACCTTTGAAAGATTACACGAAAATTAATTTTGAACACCATCAAGCCGATTTCCGCATATGCACTAATTTCCTCATGCATAACACGGCTTCAGTTTGTTCTGTCAGATCTAGACCAAGGTAAAGTGTCACAGGCATGTGGGTCCCCCCCCCCCCCCCCCCCCCCCCCCCCCCCCGGACCCAAATGCCTTGGCAATAGGGTCCGGGTCATTATTTGCACATCCAGGGACCGCGTTTCCTGATGCGTTTTATTTACTGGCACGGCTGGTTTTGATACATTACTTTCTCAACGGTATACATGTAGACTATACTATAGTTGGTAAGTAAGCGTCCGTCAGCCATGGCACTTTGTAACACAATAACAACAAAACAAATTGGGCATATATGCAAACAATGAATGGGCCATGTTCAACTGAGTAGTACCTGCACAACTGTTTCTTCGTAGCATACAGGACTTAATTATCGACCTCAGTGGCG
Source organism: Spongilla lacustris (assembly GCA_949361645.1). Taxonomy (NCBI): domain Eukaryota; kingdom Metazoa; phylum Porifera; class Demospongiae; order Spongillida; family Spongillidae; genus Spongilla; species Spongilla lacustris. The sequence continues at coordinate 10,806,609 of OX442416.1, read as the reverse complement.
TAGCTATACGGTAGGGCCTGGTAGGGCCTAGGCCCTACCAACCAAGGTGCTTAATAATGATAATCACCCTCGAAGTAATTATTACTAGCACGCGCCCGATCTGGCATTAATATTACGGTATAATCTGAACATGGTGTGTTATAGTATATACAACTATACAATCAATCGCGTAAACACACTTTAAAATACTAATTTGTCTTCGGTGGGTAAACATCTACCCAAAATGGCCCTGGCAATGGCTCGGACGAGGGTGAAGTTTAGCCTGCCATATATTTCAGCCAAGACTTGAGACTTGTGGCAGGAAAAAGTGGACTAGATTTTGTACTGTCTATTAGCTATAGTATGGTACATGTAGCTGCTGTGCTCACAGACAGTCAGATTCAGTTCTTTCAATTCACGGAATCAATATACAAATAATTCACAACTATTAAGCATCAAAAAAGCGTCGGTTCGATTGGGGAGCTTTCAGCGCTCCCCATACCCCACTAGCTGCAAGAGCAGGAGGGGTGCCACCCTCCCGCACCCTCTCCGGGCTTTCTCAACTTCAGAAAAATCCTGCAACCTGCCAGTGTGTGCCCTACCATGCATGTTATCCTGGCTACGCCATCAGTGGCGTATAGCTACGGTAGGGCCTAGGCCCTACAAACCGAGGTCAGGCTAAATAATAATAATAAACAATAACAATCACCTTCGAAGTAATTATTACTAGCACGCGCTCGATCTGGCATTATCGGTATATAATTTTAAAAATGATTATTAACAATTGTACTCACAGAATATGTAAACAGCTCGATCGATCCCTATTGATCTTACCTCAAAAGTCCAATCAGCTTGCCCTAAAGTCCAATCAGCTTGCCCTAAAGTCCAATCAGCTTGCCCTAAAGTCCAATCAGCTTGCCCTAAAGTCCAATCAGCTTGCCCTAAAGTACCATGCAGATGATATTGCATAATCTCCTGCATTCCCTCTTATACATTTAATTTATAGCACTCCATACAAAAAGATGCCTAGCTATAACTGTTCCTGTTAAAGTTGCCGTCTGCTTGGTTCTGACTTGTTTCCAAATGTGAATATACCTTCACTTTAAGAACTAGATTTTGTACTGTCTATATAAGCATGGTACATGTAGCTGTTGTGCACACAGACAATCAGATTCAGTTCTTCCATGTAATCAATATTCAAAACTTTTAAGCATCAAACAAGCGTTGGTTCGATTGGGGAGCTTTCAGCGCTCCCCCCTACCCCCCTAGCTGCAAGAGCAGGAGGGGTGCCACCCTCCCGCACCCTCTCCGGGCTTTCTCAACTTCAGAAAAATCCTGCAATCTCCCAGTGTGTGCCCTACCATACATATTATCCTGGCTACGCCACTGGCTCAGGGGTGCCCCCCTCCCGCACCCACCCCGACTAATTTGGCCACGCCCCATTCATTAGCCGTACAGGTTTTATTCCCGTTCCTACGGCCCTGCTAAATGTGATGAATCTATATGGTTGAAGTTGGATAGGTTGTTACGATTTCCACTAGACAAGGTCTAACTCTAAGGTCAACCGTCCCTGCATTTAAAAAAAAAATTGAAGTGGGAATCCGTACACCCATGATTGATTTGAATAGCCTTATTAAGATGTTTACAGCATATATATTGTAATACCTTTGAAAGATTACACTAAAATTCATTTTGAACACCGTCAAGCCGATTTCCACATATGCACTAATTTCCTCATGCATAACACGGCTCCAGTTTGTTCTGTCAGATCTAGACCAAGGTAAAGTGTCTCAGGCATTTGGGTTCCCCCCCCCCCCCCCCCCCCCCCCCCCCCCCCCGCCCCCCCCCCGGACCCAAATGCCTGTGACACTGTACCTTGGTCTAGATCTGACAGAACAAACTGAAGCCGTGTTATGCATGAGGAAATTAGTGCATATGCGGAAATCGGTAGGGTCAACTATCGATAAGGTTTTGAGCTTATCGGTAATTATCAGTAAGAAAACACTTATTATCGAATATTTACTGAAATTGCTCTACGCCTATCGATAAAAACTTACCGATAAGCTTTCTTACTGAACTGTAATGATTACCGCTAAGGTATATATAGGCGTGTCCAAAGGGTACGTATCTGTTGGCATCTTAGAATCATTTGGCATCCGTGATCCTGATTCCACTAGGTTGTGGCCTTCCTTATTAGTTCCTTGCATGCATTCCTTTATAGCCTGCAAGGTTATTGATGGGTTCCCAAGTGTTGTGTGTGGACTATTAATGGTCCTTGGTCCAACCTAGCTACCCATTTAATATCGTACTTTGGTTGGCCTTCGATGGCCAATAATCTCCTTCGGAATAACCTCATATTATGCAAGGAAGCTGCAATGGCAACTTGATCATATGCACCCTAGGTTTTTGTGATGACAAAGCGTTTTAGCGTGTAGTGCCGGTTTCTTATCTAGTAGCTTTATTTTTAATAATCAAGTCTCTCTAATTGTACACCAGTACCGACCGTATATTGATTTATATTGGTTACGTGTGTCCAGTTCGTTGCCTGACGTCACAGTGCTAGAAACAACTTCTATTCAAACATGTACTCACGTTGTAGTGCGAAAATTCCCTCTAGTAATTATTCATAACACTAATTCGGTTAAACTTTGACTACGTGTTGTCGTGAATAATTATTTGGAAGGTCGTACAAGAAATCAATAAGAATGCCGAGTGTTACCGATAATATTCGGTTAGAAGTTACCTCTTACTGAACGGTAATGATAAGAAAAGTGTCTTACCGGTTGCTTAACGGTATCGGATAACCGGTAAGCGGTAAGGACAAAGCTTATCGATAGTTGACCCTAGAAATCGGCTTGACGGTGTTCAAAATAAATTTTAGTGTAATCTTTCAAAGGTATTACAATATATATATGCTGTAAACATCGTATTGCATGCACTAAGCCCGAACGGTGCTCGTTTAAACAATTAAGGGCCATTTTTATTTTGGTGGAGGCGGAACGGGATAATGATATCCAAGCAAATAACATATTCGATTCTACAGCGGTTTATATCATAATCAGCATCCCGACAGTTAATTAAGCAGGACCGTTTATGTAACGATCAACACCATGATGACGTGATGTACATGACAGTTATATAAGAACCGGAAGTATCACTATCTATATAAGAGAGATCAGGACTCCATCGCCATCATCATCTGATATACAAGTACAGCTGTTGTCAACGAACGAAACAAAGTTCTAACTAATGGCTACTATCTACTGTACGTTATTGATGCATGGTTTGCATTGATTGGTGATTTATCTTGCATAGATGCTGAAAGTTATAATATACCTTTCTACTTGAATAGCTGTCAACATTACCTTCACCAACAATACCGTAACTCAAGCCAACATCTCAAACCAGAATGTTGTTTCTGGGCAACTGATTAATAAGCTTAATTCTCCAGTAAACAGCGGTGGTGGCGCAGCCTCTGCGCAGGTAAGCCAATTAGGCATGCTTTAAGAATAACGGTCATGAATATCTACATCTCTAATTATCGCCTATAGATAACTGGTCAACAAGTGGAGGGAAGTTTTGACGTGACATATCTTGGAGGGTCTCAATTTAAAGCCAGTTACCAGGTGGAGCAAAGCGGGAAAGTTTCAGTCAGCTCCACCCCCGCGTCGGATAGCGGTGTCAAATTTGATATTGAAAAGCAAATTATTGCCAACACCGTCAACATCAGCTTTAACAGCTATAACGTGCAGCAGTAAACGCTGCTGATACATACGGAACGGATTAAAGACAGTTAGGCAGATCAGTGTAGTATGATTGATTTGTACATTTGATTTTGAATATAAGACTGTACAACAGCGATATTTAATGGGCATATAAACGGCATGCATGGGCGCCTAAGACGTTACTTTATGTGGCATATTTAAGTACAGTAGATGGTACATTTTGTGTACAATCGTACATGTAATATCACTCATGCATATGATTATGACGAAAGGAATTTGGTTGCAAAAATGTCAGTGATAGCATTAGGTTTTGTATATCAAACTTTAGAGGTCATGCATGCACTTATTATAAGCACATACATACAACACATGCATTTGAAGCGCTGTGCTGCATGCATAGGTCTCTTTATTCGTACGATAGCGATCTATACACTAAGCTATGGAAGCATTGTATTATATTCACAGATGATATTGAGGACGATATACAATCGAATTCATTACTCCACACACACACACACACACACACACACACACACACACACACACACACACACACACACGCTATAATTGTATTCACGTGAGCACCAACTTTTGGTGTCCACTGTGCAAGACATCAATTCGGTGCTGCACCGAATTGATGTTGTGCACAGTGGACACCAGGTCGGCATGCCAGGTCGGATAAATTGATGTTATTAAATAATTTATGGCTGGCTAACCACAAAACATGATGATATTATTAAACAATTTATTAAAGAGAGCCGCAGTTCAGGGGGAGTATGATGCATGGCTGCTTGTTCCTGAGGCCCGAATCATATAGATGCAAATTCCCCTATTGACCCTTTAGCGTGGTGGAAAATGCACGATGGGCAATTCCCCACAATTGCAAAGCTTGCCAGAAAGTATTTAGCTATTCCTGCTTCTTCGACTCCATCCGAGCGGGTGCTTTCGCGAGCTAAGCTGATTCCACAGCGCCAGAGATGGAACCTTCTCCCTCAATGTTTGGAGGCGTGTGTCATGCTGAAGCACAATGCATGGTTAATTACAAGTATTTAGATAGCAAGCGCGCTGTTTGCATCACTGCATGTTATGTATCTCAGACTCAGTTTCTGTATCTGTAATTTGTAAATTGTAACCATTACCAGCTGATTGTAATAACTATATGGGACAGTTTCCGCGAAGCATTATAATGTTATAAAAATGCTTCTTGTTTGAATCGCTATATCTTCCGAACGCTAAACGCAATCGACTTCTTATTTTCAACAGTTAATACTACACCATTTTTCTATGATAAATTACATTTTGGAGTCTTGTACTTGCTCCATGCCAGTATTGCAACGTTCGATACCCGACCGGGTTCAAACCTGCCATAACTTTAGGTAGGAGTAATCAAATCGCTTCAAATTCGGTTTGTAGGTACAAAGGTCCTATACCTATCGATTTGTTCTGTTCGTTAATTTTTATGCCATCTGTTACGGAGATACAGTTGAACAAAGTACGTCCTCTTTTCCCGCTCGATTCGCGCCAATGATTTTGGCAAATCGCGTCCCGCTCAATGTATGGGGAGGCGGTTGTTATATCATTGGCGCAAATCGAGCGGGGAAAAGTGCACGTAGTTTGTTCAACTGTATCTGAAGTATACACTCATGGATCAGTTTACCATCATGACTCTACGACGATATTATGACCAGTGCTGCTTAGTCTCGTACCCAGACCCAAATGTACGTAACGATGATTATCGCATGCTTTCAGATCACATAATGATTTTATGGCTCCATTCATCTTCCTCATCGAAAAAAAAAGACTCGTGTTTAACGATATTATCTCCATAACCGTGAACTCTTCCGTGACAATATTTCAGGAAATAATCCACGTCAGTATAATATGGTAAAAAAGAGGACTTATTATAAGCGTTCGCGAGTACACGTTTAAATACTTACACGGGCGGCTGAATTTCAATGGGGCGGATAATTTACAGTATACACTGATGTACGCAGCACCGCAGCTGAATTCGAATGTATGTGCATACACTAGTTGCATCTGCTGAATGACTGTTCATATATTTCCGTCTTTCTCCGTCTATTCTTCCGTCTATCTCCGTATATCCATGTACGTTTGTATCGCGATATGACCAAAAAAAATATCGCGATATATAAAAAATATCGCGATATATCGCGGCAGCCCTGATTATGACAAGAAAGGAAGAAATCAGAAAGTGATTGGACTAGGAGGTGTGCCAGAGCCTGAAGCTGCAATATTAAAAAAGATATGCAAGTTGGCCTACATAAGGACTGCTGCTTCAAGGACTGATGTGTCACAATACGATATAGGAGATGGTGTCAGTGCCACTGAAGTGGACACCTTAGGTCTTCTGATAGTAGATGAAAGGGCTCACCGCAGTGGAGTAGAGTGTTCAGAAACTGCATACAGTTTTCCCCACCTGACCAACCAGGAGTTCTTGGCTGCCTACTACATGAGCACACTTGGTCCTGAGGAGCAGCTTGCAGCTGTTAAGCATAGATTTCGGTCTATCTAAAATGTAAGTGTGACGTCACATCCGCGTTACAGGCTCGTTTCGCGATGTATTTTAGAGACAAAGCCTGCCAGTACTGTCAGTGCCACGGCAGCTTTACCTTTTGGATATAAATGTTGCTGCGAGGTAAAAGGAGGGATATGTGTTGACAGAGATATTTATAGATATAAAAGAAAAGCGATATCAATACGAGCAAGACTTTTCACTATATGGGCCCAATTATTGCGCCACCCGACTCGTTGTACCCTTGGTAGTCGTGTATCCGTACATATATGAACGCACGAGCCCTCGTTGCGTTCTAATATTGTCCTTGCGTGCCCTCATCCAAGCTAATCTGGAACTCTTTGTACCAAACTTGACACAAGATACTGATGGGTACTCGTACCCGTTACATACATGTATCATGGATCAGTTGACTGTTATACCTGTTTTGAACGTAGTTTACACACTTGCTCTATGGCCAAACCTGAATTCGATGAAGTGATTAAACTGTGCCTTCGTTTTTGTTCCACAGACCTATGATATATTCTTATGGAGATATATAGCTTTTTGTACGCATCCTTCAAATAAATTTGTGGCAAAAGTAACAAATAACCCTGCTTCGATTGGTACACTGTATTTGTCCATAATGCTACGTATAGGGCTTCAAGGCCGTAGACAACGGGGTGTTTGGGGGTGCTGAAGCACCCCAAATTTTTTGGAGACCTTAAAAAAAAGAGCAGCCTATACATGTATCATTCATATATATGCATCTAAGCTGCATGCCTGTTGTGCCGGTGTCACAGGCATGTGGGTCCCCCCCCCCCCCCCCCCCCCCCCCCATTTTGGGTCCGGGGGGACCCATATGCCTAGGCAACTGGGTCCCCCCCGGACCCAGTTGCCTAGGCATCTGAGTCCCCCCGGACCGAGATGCCTAGATGTTCAAAATTAATTATCCCGGACCCAAATGCCTAGGCAGCCTGGTCCCCCCCGGACCCAGCTGCCTGTCAACAAAAACTATATTTATATAAATACTGAACAGAGAAGGCATATATGATAGATATAGTATTACCTGAGCGCATGCGCTGAAGAAAGTATCCTAGCAACTTGAGCACGTGTCTTGAAAATGCATCGCGATCGACAGGTCACCTGCGACAAAAACCTGTACAACGTCCAGAACTATCTAATGGATGGCTCATATCCTTCCAGTGCTACAGAGGATTTGAAGCGCCTGATTCGCAAAAGGTCTAAGGATTTTGTTATCCGCGAAGGGGTGATGCTGTACAAAAAAAAAGAAGCTACATTGCGAGAAGATTGTGTTATTGGACATTACAGATAGAAGGAGAGCCTTTGATGAATGCCATGCTTCGGCAAGTGGTGGTCACCAAGGAAGAGACCGTACGGAGGGGAAAATGAAAACCTACTACTGGCCAAATATGTCGATCGATATTCGCCGATGGGTTAGTTCATTTATAAGGCTTATTAATGTACGCGATTATCCTTATTGCTGAATTTTTTTTTTTAATGTAATTCTCGGTGGCAGATATCAGAATGTGATTCTTGCCAAAGAACAAACCCATCAATTAAAAGCCCTAGTTTGGATTTGCAGCCAATTCCTGTGACTGGGTTATGGAACTTATGGGGGGTTGATATCATAGGACCACTACACCTAACAACGTGTGGAAACCGCTACATTGTTGTAGCAACTGACTATTTCTCAAAGTGGCCTGAAGCATGTGCATTGCCAAACAAGAATGCCATCAGTGTTGCAAATTTTTTGTACTCCTTGTACTGCCGCTATGGGGCTGGTGATATTATTACTGACCAAGGACGGGAATTCGTTAACCAGGTACAAATTCAAACAAATACATATATTCATGGCTGGATATTTTTCAATGACATGTAGATTGTTGATGTTCTATGCAAAACATTCAAAATGGACCACAGGATTACATCAGCATATCATCCACAATCCAATGGGTTATGTGAAAGGATGAATCAGACTATAATCCAGTTACATGTAGATAATATCTTTGCACAGTCATAACTACTATTCATCTTATACACATGCATGTACCACAGATCATGATGACCAATGTGATAAATGGGATCAGGCTTTAGAATCTGTCTTATTTGCAATTCGTACATCAGTCCAGGCATCTAGCAAATATTCACCTTATGAAGTTGCATTTGGAAGAAAAGTCACCTTTCCTCTTGAACATGTAATGCAAGTTCACAGGACTGTATCCAGCTTGAATGAGACTGCTCTTGAAGCATTTTACAAGCAACTACAAGAAAACAGGGCTAAGTTGACAATAAAGGTAAAAGTTTTTAATTGCATTTCTGACTAATTGTATACACTTTTAATCATGGCAGGCTAAAGAAAACATCACAATTGCACAGACGAAACAAGTTGTTTTGCATAGGAAACGTCATGCAGCCGGGAAGACAGCATCCACTATAAAAGTTGGGGATCTTGTACTTTTAAGAAACAGGAGGCAGGCTGGCAGAAAAGGAAATAAGTTAGATAGAAGATATCTGGGGCCATATACGGTTGAAACAATATCAACAAAGGGACAGGTATTTTTTTTTTCATGAGCCATAAGATATTGTTCTCTACATATAAAGGTGACCCTTAAAAATAAGAAAGGATGTATTCTTAAAGTGAAGCAATCAATCAGAAACATCAAGATATACAAAGCTACTGCATCCAATTCCAGCTCCATGGACCCAGAAAGTAAACTGATATCCATATTACATAATGAAGCAACAAAGTTTACTAATGCATGCATGTGGGGTAATTCGTTCTACCCTAAGCATGAAAATATAGACATAAACAATGTGTGTCTCCCTAGTTGATTTGGCAGCCAGAAATCATTACATCTCTTTCCTTTTCCCTGTACAGGGATTTCTGCTTTGACAGATGGTATGGAAGTAGACAAGGGAGGCCCCACTGGTGATACAGGAAGTTCTGATTTGGCAGATGGTATGGAAATAGGCAAGTGAGGGTCCACAATTGATAAAAGATGTTCTGATTTGACAGATGGTATGGAAGTAGAAAAGGGAAAAGGAGGCCCCACTGGTGATACAGGAAGTTCTGATTTGGCAGATGGTATGGAAATAGGCAAGTGAGGGTCCACAATTGATAAAAGATGTTCTGATTTGACAGATGGTATGGAAGTAGAAAAGGGAAAAGGAGGCCCCACTGGTGATACAGGAAGTTCTGATTTGGCAGATGGTATGGAAATAGACAAGTGAGGGTCCACAGGTGATACAAGAAGTTCTAAATTGACAGATGGTTTGGAAGTAGAAAAGGGAAAAGGAGGCTCCACAGGTGATACAAGAAGTTCTGATTTGACAGATGGTAATGAAGCAGAAAAGGGAAAAGCAAGCTCCACAGGACGTTCTGGTTCTCACAAGGAAAAAGGTGGATGCTCTTACCACACTACTGAGTCTCAAGATCTAAGTTAGTATTTTTTAAAATAAATATATGGTACATGTATAATGTATATGCAATTGTAAAAGGGAAAGAGCTGTGCTCACCTACATTGTACCAGCTGACGAATGAGCCTCATAGTGGCAATGAGACTGAAAGACGTACCATTATGCTGCAAAACATTGAACATTATGGCCTAAAACTACGATGCAATGTCCTTGGAGATGGAAACTGTCTTTTTTCTGCTGTTTGTCAGTTTGTGACCAACTGGTTTGGTTGAAAATCACACGAAAACGACACAATGTATTACGGAAGGAAGTGGTTGAGTTCATGGCCCATAATCCTTACACTGTAAGTTAACTTCTTGCTGTGTACAAATAAGTTCATATCATTGCCTATTTAAACTACTGTAGTCAGATGGAACACATTTGTCACATTTCATTACTACATCATCATGGAAAGACTACTTAACTGAAATGTCACAGCCTGGGACGTGGGGAAATCACCTTGAGCTGCAAGTTGTTGCTTCAATGATGCGTGTTGTTATATGTGTCATTACTGACACTAGCAATCCAGACAGATGTATTATTTGGTTGTATCCAGATGAGTCTAGTGATGGACCTATATTATTGCTTGGATGTCAAATGGGGCACCATTATTTCAGTCTAGCACCTATTGATCTGCAGAGCACAGTTATGAAGGCTCCGTGTAGAAATACCACTCAGAGCTTAGGTAATAATTCAGGTATGAGTGTAATTTAACGCCATAACGTTATTAATTTCATGTACAAGTATAGTGAGAGCATCATTAGATGGATACAAATTAAATATGACACACAAATGTTTTGTATCTTATTCAGATATTATGATAAAGGATACTCAAGGAAAACATTGTGTTACAACAAATGAGTTTAAAGATGTATTGCAGGGATCTCAAATAGGAGATGGAGTTAAGCAATACTGTTTAACACTACAGTTACTTGACTGAGTTCACCTTTTAGGTAATCAACTATTTCTTCCATGTGCTTGAGAGTAACCATTCAGCAGTATGCTAAATACTGTATTATAGCTGCATCATCATACTTCTTTTAAATAGCAGGCCATGGCTTTTGGAAGCCAGATAAAGTGCCTTAGTTCGTTTGTCTTCACAATGTTGTCAAGAGATAAGTACACTTCGCCATTCAAGGTACATGCAGATAAAAGTCACTTAAACTGAAATCTTCTGTGTGAAATTGTGTGCAGAACGAAGGAATGTTTGATTTCAAGTATGTCTTTATGCCCTGCCATATCCCTGGACACTGGTTTCTTGTGGTAATTATAGTATAACATTCTAATTTGATGTTATAGCTTCATATTCATACATACATGTAGGTGATTGATATATCAAAGCAGTCAGTCTCTGTGTATGATTCATTTTATGACACCATTCAAGGGAATGCTACACCTCTTATAAGGTACAGTCATATATAATGATTTTCATGTAATAATAATTATGTATATTAAAGCAATTTTATAAGGCAAGAGTATTTCAATCAGTACTCTGATAGTGTGGATATGATGAAATGGCGATTTGAAAAGTTCACCGTAAGCTGTGTATTTTTTTGTTCAATTAATGTGTATTTTGTGGCTAATGTTAGGACCCAAAACTGCAACAGAGGGGTTCCTCAGACTGTGGAGTTTTTATTTGCAAGGTACTGTATAACTAACTGCATGTACATAGAACATATAACTGAATTGGTTTTAATTTTAGTTTGCAGACTGCATAGCAAATAATCAAACACTGTCTTTTGAAGTAAGTTTCCGAAAACTTGATTAGCATTATTAATTAATACAAGCCTACAGACATCAAGCGCAGCAATGCGCTCATGGTTAGCTGCAACACTCGTTGAAAGGTTTATAGTAGTAACTTATGCTGACCCTGCAATTATATTGCCTCTTATGTGTATTTAGTTCCTCTGTAAGCAGCAATATAGTGAAGATAGTTTTGGAAGATTGCAAAGATAGTCTGTCACAAGACATAAAAGTTCATCTTGAAAAGGTAAAGCAAGAAATGATTGCATCATATATGAGCAATACCAGATTGCTTTCTTCTAACCAGACTGTGTTTGCACCAAAAAGGGTACACTGTAGTGCTAGTGATGAGCTAGCTGGAGGTAGTGTAAATCAAGTGTAAGTGCTGAAGAATAAAATTGTACATACACCTCAGATGGTTGCTATAGTTACAAAGACCTGCTTCCAAAGTTTCAATCAAAACCTATCTTGGATGTTAGCCCTATTGAACCTCTGCCTCTTATGTGTACTTATGAGAAAGAAGCGAAGAAACTTAAATTATGGAAGAAGCCCATTCCTTTGTATGTGGATAGGTAAATGTACTAATTTGTCCCCTTGTACTTATTTATGAAACAATCCAAATATTTCCCAGTGAAAATAACGTTTCTTTTGATGCACTGGTCAACATTTGCCATGAGAGTGAGGTTAGCTGTTAACAATTAGGTGTTTGATGTATATATTACCATTGCAACTTTTTTTTATAAAGGCCCATCTTCGAAAGATTTGCAAGAGTACAGTGGCATCATTCTTTAAATCAGTCTACATCAGGTTGAGTGAGGAGAAGATTTCTAAGGCTTTTCCACTTGTCTGTCAGCATATTAAGTCACCTGACTACAGAAGCTTAAGGCACATCCTACATGTGTGGCCTATCAAGGATATTGATGTGGTATGTTGATGTAGAAAATAAAATTGTACAACTAAAATATGATCAATTTTAGGTTGAAGCAGTGAAGCACTTTATGTATGGAATTAGCATTGATGAAGGCAACAAAGGGATACAAGCATTGACCTTAGCCTGGGATGTTCTTTATCCAGAAGTATGCCGGTTTATGTTATTATTCAAATGTTATCAGCACTATTCCTTTATTTCTATAGCTGATGGCTGCATTAATAAAATTCCTGTATGCTGAGATGAGCTATGAAGAAACAGTTGTGTATTACTTAAACCACATATTGTCATGACCCATTGTCTGCAAGGCACATACATACATATATATATTGTATGGCGATCGTTTTTTTGTATGTTGTGTTACAAAGTGTATAACAGCTGACAGACGCTGGCTTACCATTGAGAAAGAAGCATCAAATGTGTCTATCGTATCAATTAAAACCTGGTCGGTATCGGTGAATAAATACAATGCATCAGGAAACTCGGTCCCCCCCCTCCGCCCCCTACCCGGACCAAGATGCCTGGATGTTCAAATAATTACCCGGACCCATATGCCTAGGCATTTGGGTCTGGGGGGGGACCCAGTTGCCTAGGCATATGGGTCCCCCCGGACCCAAAATGGGGGGGGACCCACATGCCTGTGACACCGGAGCTAGAGTTCTACTAATTAATCTGCTTCTACATAGATGGTCGTACATATACATACATGCATGTGCTCCAAGTGTCCTGCACAGCAAAAAATGATTGATGCATGTCACTAGAAACAGTGAATGCAGGGGGACACAATCAACCCAAATTTTAATTTTCCTAAGCGGGTTACAACATTCTACATGCAACACACTTGGTACTGTCCCTATATACAATGTACATGTACGTTGGTTGCTGACCACACTCAGTGGATTCAGTGGAGATACAATTTATTCCTATACTTAGCACCGTATAGAATGTCATTACAATTATGTTGCTAAATAATTATAGTAATAATCATTGTATCTCCACTGAATCCCTTGTTCCCTTTCTTTTTACATCACCATTGCTATATACCACTAACTTTCTCAGAGAGAATGTCATCTTGTAAATATAGGGTTGAAATCTTGATTTGGTCTTCAAGCCATGCCAATTAATGGACAAATTTTGTAGTGTTCTCTGATTTTATTGTGCTATTATGGCTGTTCAAAACCGAACTCCAGTAACAGGACAGACTGTTCTCCTCAACTGCATGGGTTCAACAACATGCATATGGACTGTTGATCTATATATGCCACCACCATGCAGTTCATGTGGCATGCAGCAATGATTTTAACTGACGGATATCAGTGAAAAATGTGTGCTGCTTTGCTGGTCTGAGGAGAGGATCTAAAAATCGAAATGCTCTATATCCTCATGCTGAGAAGTACAATGAACCTAAACAGACTATAGTGAATTGGTGCATCGTTCTATACATATCCACAAGGCCTCTTAGCTGGAAGACCTTAAGTGATTGGAAACAAATTTGTTCAAGCATGCAGCAGTACATTTACAGGGAGCTTGACTGTGTAATATTTTGCCTCCTGGCTATATTTTCTGTATACATAATCCTTTCCATTTTTCAGCACCCCCGAAGAAATATATATTGTCTATGGTAAAACACAAACGTTAAGTCCTTCATCTGGAATATCAGTCAACACAGCCATGCTGAATTTTATTCATTTACTGCTATTCCGCAGTTACGGCTGGTGTTTCCAATCCCTATATGTGATGAATTTATATGTTTGAAGTTGGATAGGTTGATACGATTTCCACTAGACAACTATAGGTTAACTCCAAGGTCAACCGTCCAGGCATTAAAAAAAAAAAAGAGGTGGGAATCCGTACACCCATACTTATTTGAATAGCCTTATTAAGATGTTTACAGCATATATATTGTAATACCTTTGAAAGATTACACTAAAATTCATTTTGAACACTGTCAAGCCGATTTCCGCATATTTTCCTCATGCATAACACGGCTTCAGTTTGTTCTGTCAGATCTAGACCAAGGTAAAGTGTCACAGGCATGTGGGTCCCCCCCCCCCCCCCCCCCCCCCCCCCGGACCCAAATGCCTTGGCAATAGGGTCCGGGTCATTATTTGCACATCCAGGGACCGAGTTTCCTGATGCGTTGTATTTACTGGCACGGCCGGTTTTGATACATTACTTTCTCAACGGTATACATGTAGACTATACTATAGTCGGTAAGTTAGCGTCCGTCAGCCATGGCACTTTGTAACACAATAACAAATAAGAAATAAGAAAACAAATTGGGCATATATGCAAACAGACTAACAATGAATGGGTCATGTTCAACCATAGATTAAAGACCTTACGGACACATTAGTCTCATACCCAGACCCAGATTTTCACAGCAGCGGATGTGGCGCAGCCTCTGCGCAGGTAAGCCAATTAGGCATGCTTTAAGAATACATGTAACGGTCATGAATATCTACATCTCTAATTATCGCCTATAGCTAACTGGTCAACAAGTGGAGGGAAGTTTTGACGTGACATATCTTGGAGGGTCTCAATTTAAAGCCAGTTACCAGGTGGAGCAAAGCGGGAAAGTTACAGCCAGCTCCACCCCCAAGTAGGGTAACGGTGTCAAATGTGTTATTGAAAAGCGAATTGTTGGCAACACCGTCAACATCAGCTTTAATAGTTATAACGTGCAGCAGTAAACACTGCTGATGCCTATGGAACGGAGTAAAGACAGTTAGGCAGTTCAGTGTAGTATGATTGATTTGTATACATGTATGTACATTTGATTTTGAATGTGACGTTTTGTCACGTGGCTCAGATTCGCAATTAAGAAAAGGAATTTGGTTGCAAAAATGCCAGTGATAGAAAAGGTGCATTAGGTTTTGTATATCAAATTTTAGCACATTATGAATTTATTTTCAGGGCATCACACATGTCCATACACAACAAACACACACATGCACATACACACACATACATGTATGCTCACATGCAAACACGCATAACATGTGCACACAACAAATACACAAGCACACACATGCAACATACGTGTATACTACACACATGCACACATAAAATTATGCACACCAACATTCACCCACACTCATGTACACAAACACATGCCATTACCACCAAAACCCTCTCTGCACACAATGTGTGGTTTTTATATACATGTAGTACCTATGGGTGCCCCAAGCTTTTCTGGAATAGGGGGGGCCAGGATAGGGCAAGCGGGCGCCATTTGACAGCCGCAAATACGTTGTCCACTTTTGACGGACTGGGTGCTGTCTGCTTTCGGCCGATTCAATCACAAAGGCCGCTGGCTTCCCCACAGACCAGTTGGGTACCAGGATGTCAGCTGGGTGGCACCCTGAAGGGTGAGGTTGCTTCCTGCCTCCACTTTAACACTCAAGTGGGCCATCATCACTTCTCCCCACAAATGCAAGGTTCTCTCGGAGATATATACATGTACAGTAGGCCCGGCCCATGTTCAGGATGTGGCTGGAGTATTACCGGCATGATGTGCACCCTCTCTTTTTATATTAACCCTCTCTATTAATTATAAACTATGCATACACATACATGAACACCTTAAAAATAAGGCACCAAGAGATCATCAGGTTGTAGGCAGCTGGTGAGGATGGCATCTCACAAGGTTCAGACCCAGCCATGCATCCATAAAAATATCACGTATTTTATGTTTACATTTGATGCTGTACAATACAGAAAGCAGCTTAGCTTGACAATGTCATTTTTAGGCAGCCGTCCTACAATGTAGCTGGGAATAAAGACGTCACTTTGTGAATAGAGCAGCTGCTCTGTGGGTAGTAACCAGAGTGCTCATGCAGGTTATATTATTCAACACCTACATGTACCATGGCTATTGAGTGAATAATAACAGAAATGGCAAATGGTACATGTGCATGTACAGGTTAACGACAACACTTCACACTTACACATTACAAACAGGACACAAAAGGGCAGAGCCTAAAGTACACGTTAACTTCCAGTTGTATGAAAATAAAATGTACACGTATATCAACTACATGTAAGTCTTATTCCGAACTGCATGGCTTCGAAGTGACCTGTCAGATTGAAGTCTTTGTCCAGAACGATGTATGGCCTCACGACTTAGTGGGGAGGTAGTGAGAGAGGCATCATGTGGTGATGTATCATGTGACCCGTGGAGTAATAAGGACCGATGATACTCAAATTGCTCACATGGTTGAACACCATCTTTTCCTGATAGGAACTCTAAAAATCTAAAAGCCCAAAATTATGACACATGTATAGGTGATGGTGGTGGTGGTGGGTAGTAAATAAATACTAAACATAGCAACAATATTACAGAAGGGGGATAGGAAATGGATCACATGATCCACCAAAGACACTAAGTTGTTATTGAGCAGGCACTTGAGGATTGGCTCTCTTGCACCTTGCTCCTTAATTGGAAACCTTTGTATTAACCCTCCTACTGCGGAAGGCATATATATATGCCCAATAATTGCTCTCGCGTAATGCAACGGGCATATATAGATGCCCGGCAGCATGATTGAACTGTAACGCCTGTTTCCGCGCGAAGCGAAGCGTTCATTACAGCATTGTTGTTTAGAACAAAGAATCCCGACATCTACATGCAATTCGCCGTGTAGCAAACTTACACCTGTCAGCCGTATTTGAATAGTAAGCCTAACTCCATTTGTAGCCCACAACAGGTGCTCGCGTCTAAGTGTCTTAAAAGCAACAAAAAGTGGTGAGATACGTTGAAACTGGCATAACAACCCATAAATGAACATGTAGGTTCTTAGAAAGCTAATTCTCAGAGTAACAAAGACTTCTCCCGTGTAAGCGTACGATAACGTACAATACGGCACGGAAACAACGTTCGCACCGTGTATGGAACACACGGGTAGCGTTAAAAAGGCATAGCAAGTGAAGCTGGGGCACTTACCAACGTGTGTTGACGAAATAGGCAATACAGAGCACAGAGTTCTAACGAAAACGTTCCAAACGCAAGTAGCAAATAAAATCAATTACTATGCTAAAATTCCTTTCGCAATACGTCACGTTATGAATAATTAATGAGCAGCAGCAGGAGGGTTAAAAGCAACTGTATATACTAAGAAGTTAGTACATGCAAGAAGCAAAATTGTATTGAGCACGTTGCATATACATGTATATACATGTATGTACATGTCCATGTAGCTGATTTGTAGCAGGTTTGTATGATTTTAATTTGTAGCCACAAATCAAGGCTTGGAAATAGTTTTGGGTGTGTATCTGCTGAGTGCATAACTAAGGTTTTTTTTAAACAATAGTTATGTAGATATGAATTTGTAATAACCAAACCTCCCTTGAGGCATAAAACACCAAACGTGAACAAAGGGTTTGGGGCCTATTGTAGCTTAGGTTATGACCAAGCTTTGACTCTGAAACAACGAAGCACTCAGACACACCAGCTGTGAGCCACTACTAACCTCAGAGAGTCACTCACTTGTATCGGAGATACCTGTACCTACAGTCTATGATCACTAAGTCAAAAAGAAAACGGTCAACGAACATTCCCAGAGCCACATCAACTATTGATACCGGACATTCACAACCTCAATCACATTCAACAAAACAGTGCAAAACTGGGCAGACAGAGAGATTGACAAAAACGCTTTGACTGGTCCTAAGGCTGAGCAAACAAGAACATTTGTCTCCTTTGACAAGTTTTTACACTGCCTCAATGTGGACAAAAAAAAAGAAATCCATTTTTGGCCATGGTTTGCTTGGCTCAGAAAAGAATTCACTATTTACATGTAACCTCCACACTTGGAGTGCACTATCATGGCAATTGCTGAAACGTGCCTTGGCACCATAATTAATTGGAAAGACTGTTTTTTTTTTTTCTTGGTAAGGAATTGTGTTAGGACCCAATGGAAAAGTTTTCTGGCTTCATCGAGAAGTTGATTGACAACCTTTAATACCACACCCATCAAGTAACATCTTACATGTATGCTTCAATATCCAATCACATTCTTATTGTACCAGCACTAGAGAATTCTATTCCTGCAGCCATCAAAAAGTGAGTGAGTGCTTATAACACGAGGTATACATGTAGGTCTGGAAACAAAAACATACATGTACATGTATGAAGGAGTCCCCTGTGTTAATAGTGACAATTGGGCTTGTTTCCTATCCCTCTTCTATAAATATACATTCCTACACCACCATACACATGTACATGTACATGCTTAAATGTTTATGAATGCATGCAATTCATATTCGTATAAAATGCAGTCCTCACACATGCATGGTGAGAGGTGGCAGTTCCATAAGAACACCTAACTGTTTACGTGTAATAATAATAATAATATTTCTCAATGCATTGTACAGATAATGCACTGCAAGAGGCAAGTAATGGCATGAGTAAATGCACTTATATACTTCCTATTTAAATGGATACAGTTTACAAAAATGAGATACATGTAGATGTCATGCAGTGTAAGGTCATGTATATGTTCGATGAAGATGTAACATAAGCATTATAACATGTACACATGTACATGTACATGTATGTACAGTAAAATGCAACATGATAGGCAGGTGTGGATACATGTGTTGAGCTGTAGATTATGCTACAGCCATTAGCAAAGGATGGGCAGTCCCAGTATAATACTTTGAACCACACTTGTACATGTATGATACCATTAAGTACACATGCATTACCTTTTTGGCTCATGGAGAGCGCCAATAGTATTCCAAATATTGCCCTTTGGCGCACCCCTGCAGTGCTCCCTGAGCTTTTCCAGTGCAGCTTTTGTCTCCACTACTCCTACTCTTCTATATTCCTGGGGAAGAGGAAGATATTCAGAGGGTGTACACGTACACATGTACACATGGAGAGGTATGTTCATTTAGCTACGTGGGTACAGGTACAACAGGTACAGGTACATGCAGGTATGCTAAATGCATGACATCTCACATATACATGTACATTGTACATGTAACACC
The DNA here is from genome assembly GCA_949361645.1 of Spongilla lacustris. Lineage (NCBI taxonomy): Eukaryota > Metazoa > Porifera > Demospongiae > Spongillida > Spongillidae > Spongilla > Spongilla lacustris. The sequence continues at coordinate 10,787,249 of OX442416.1, read as the reverse complement.
CATAGTCCAGCATGGCAGATCCTCAGCTGCCTATTCTCGAGTTACGTATGGAAATCATTGCATCTGGAGGAATGCAATTTACGCTCTCCCAGTGTAATAACTGAATCTGTACAACTCGAGAATAGGCAACCTGAAGTCCGGACTAGAACACTCTGAGCCCACTGTGTGAGCTGTGCCTCTAATTGGTGCCCACTGAACACTCTGTGTCCACTGTCCCACTATGTGAGCTGTCTCTAATTGCTGCCAACTGATCTGTGCCCACCGTGTGCAGCCTCTAACAATTGGTGCCCACTGAACACTCCGTGCTATCTCTAATTGGTGCCCACTGAACACTCTCTGTGCCCACTGTGTGAGCTGTCTCTAATTGGTGCCCACTGAACACTCTGTGTCCACTGTCCCACTATGTGAGCTGTCTCTAATAGGTGCCAACTGATCTGTGCCCACTGTGTGTAGCCTCTAACAATTGGTGCCCACTGAACACTGTGTCCACTGTGTGCTGTCTCTAATTGGTGCCCACTGAACACTGTGTCCACTGTGTGCTGTCTCTAATTAGTGCCCACTGAACACTGTGTCCACTGTATGCTGTCTCTAATTGGGGCCCACTGAACACTCACTGCGCCCACTGTGTGAGCTGTCTCTAATTGGTGCCCACTGAACACTCTGTGTCCACTGTGTGCTGTCTCTAATTGGTGCCCACTGAACACTCACTGCGCCCACCGTGTGAGCTGTGTCTAATTGGTGCCCACTGAACACTCTGTGTCCACTGTGTGCTGTCTCTAATTGGTGCCCACTGAACACTCACTGCGCCCACCGTGTGAGCTGTGTCTCTATTGGGGCCCACTGAACACTCTCTGTGCCCACTGTGTAAGCTATCTCTAATTGGTGCCCACTGTGTGAGCTATCTCTAATTGGTGCCCACTGAACACTCACTGTGTGAGCTGTGTCTCTAATTGGTGCCCACTCAACATTCACTGTGACCACTGTGTGACCTGACCTGTGCCTCTAATTGGTGCCCACTGTGTGGGCTGTGTCTCTAACAGGTGCCCACTCACCTCCTTGGTCAGCAGTCGCTGCCTCTGGGGCTTTAATTGGAGCCGTCTAGAGGCATCCAAGGTACCACTCTGTCCAGAAGATCTGCACAATTGGACACACCAGATCACGCACTCCCAAGTGCAGCTCATCACCCTGCACCTGCAAGTAACCATGGAAACAAGAGGCATGATGACATGACAATTCTGCTGTGGTAACCAATGCACAGAATTCACATTCTCTAACTGATGTACTCACATGTACCACCCACGTGTGTACACGTGTACTTACATAGATTTAGCCAAATGCGGCCAACACACTGTTAGCACCACTCCAAATAGAGCCACCACAGGAAGCTGACACAACGAAAAATAGATCAGCACCAAGGCAACAAGCTGCGCCCCCCACTGAAGCAGATTCATTGTCCGGGGGTCCGGTGCTCCTATTCGATACACCGCAGCAAAGGTGACCAGTCCCGATAGCACCACGTAGCCAAACAAGTACTTCCAGAAGTGGACCAGGGTCTCTAGGGTGTGGTGCCACATCCAGTACGCAATGGAGGCTGCAACCGTGTACCCTCCCACGAGGACTCCCCAGCCAATCAGGCTGGTCTAGGGGAGAGGGGGAGGGACATACAACGATTACCACATGCATTTGCTCATGACACCATAGTTTCAACACTGCATACATGGTATGTACCGAATATCCTCCAGGATCATGCACCCCCCTACCCCACCAAAAAAATAATAATAATCAGTACCTAATTGTGAACTGTTTTCTACTATTCTAGAGCCTACATGTACATGTACATGGCTGTACGGTTGTACCAATGTTTTAAGGTCCTAGGCCTAGCCCAAGACCCCGCAGGGGAGCTAGCAGCATTCTCTAAGACTCAGAAGCTGCATTAGAGGCTGGTAAGCCATTTCATAACCCACCTCAGCCATTTTATAACCCACCTCAGTCATTTCATAACCCCCCTCAACCATTTCATAACCCACCTCAACCATTTCATAACCCACCTCAGTCATTTCATAACCCACCTCAACCATTTCATAACCCACCTCAGTCATTTCATAACCCACCTCAGTCATTTCATAACCCACCTCAACCATTTCATAACCCAACTCAGTCATTTCATAACCCACCTCAACCATTTCATAACCCACCTCAACCATTTCATAACCCACCTCAACCATTTTATAACCCACCTCTCCCCCACACCCCCTCTCGCCCACCCCCCTAAGCTTAAACACATGACTATACACATGTACAGCTAATAAAATTTGATGTTGTTAGAATTATATTATATAATCAGTTGTGTTGACAAAACTAATGTCTTAGCTACATGTATACAATGTTGACACATCGCACCAATCAGTCTGATCATGCTGCCAGGTTTGAAGTTTGAAACCTTTATAAAATATGCTTCAATGACAATACTGAGTTCAAAATCACATACACATTGAAAAATCAAATCTTATACACATGTACATGTACATGCAGTTAAATGTAACTAACCAAAGATCTACATGTACATGCATTCATAGATGAATGTTACTACATGTACAGTGTACACGTATTTGCACATGTAATAAGCTGCAACCAGCGCAGTAAGCATAAGTAGAATGAGAAACTACATGTATGCTGACACACCCATCATTACCTTTTGTAACCCACTGAGGCCCTTGGTAACCCACTGAGGCCCTTGGTAACCCACTGAGGCCCTTGGTAACCCACTGAGGCCCTTGGTAACCCACTGAGGCCCTTGGTAACCCACTGAGGCCCTTGGTAACCCACTGAGGCCCTTGGTAAACCACTGAGGCCCTTGGTAACCCACTGAGGCCCTCGGCAACCCACTGAGGCCCTTGGTAATTGAAACAGAACCATTAACACTTGTATTCAAGTATGGACAATGACTGACCCATGAATAAATAACACAAGTGAACACTATTGATTAAGAAGTAGCATGATGTCATCTTTGTATACAATTTAAATACATGTACTGTACTCAAGGCCACGCCCCTAACCTTAGGGATCATCTTTGAGAATATGAAGAGAAGCAGTAGAAGTGACATCATCACGCCAAGGAGGACACTCCACGAATAGTACACGCCAACATTCCTAAAAGGGTGAGCCTCATCTGGAATCATTTGAAGCTGGGAGGGAGTGGCTAACCTGCTTGCTGAAGGGGCACTAATGAACAAGATCAGACCGACTGCCAGCAACACAATGTAGCGAACTTTCAATTTATGGCGCACCGTCAACGAGTACATTTCCATATATGGTGAAGAGGCGGAGTCAGTCACCTTGACCTCCACACAGTTCTCCCCAAATGAAGGCAAGGCAAGGGTGCTCTCGTGTGGCACGTTGGGATCTACCTGCGAACCATTTTCCACAAGAAAAAGCCAAACTGGCAGGCTTGCATCCTTCCCTGTTGCTATGGAGACCAGCACAACATCCCATACATGGAAAATGGCGGAGAGACTGTAGGGGTTCAGTCCCTTGTAACAGTACACGTGGGGACCTCCCATGGTGGTGGGTATAGCCCTTCTTAAGGGCAGCTGTACATGTGTGGTGTGTGTACACATGACATGTACAGTGTATGTGTGGTGTATGTGTATACATGTACATGACATGTATGTGTGTGTATACATGTACATGACATGTATGTGCATGTGGGGTGTGTGTGTGTGTGTGTATGTATATGTAAATGAATTCTCAACCAGTGCCAATCAATCACAGCTGACCTCATTATGAGATTCGAGTACATTCAAAAACTGGCCTGTGGGTAGTGAAAAGGGTTAAGATGATTACAAAAGCAGAGGATAACATGGAACACTAAACATTACACTAATAGTGCAACACCCGGTGCATGTAGTATTGGAAGCTTGGCCATTCAGATCTGCTAAGGCATACCATATGACAACAGTAGTCTGTGCTAACCACATGACAACAGTAGTCTGTGCTAAGGCACACCACATGACAACAGTAGTCTGTGCTAAGACATACCACATGACAACTATAGTCTGTGCTAAGGCATACCACATGACAACAGTAGTCTGTGCTAAGGCATACCACATGACAACAGTAGTCTGTGCTAAGGCACACCACATGACAACAGTAGTCTGTGCTAAGGCATACCACATGACAACAGTAGTCTGTGCTAACCACATGACAACAGTAGTCTGTGCTAAGGTACACCACATGACTACAGTAGTCTGTGCTAAGGCACACCACATGACAACAGTAGTCTGGTACCCATATCCCCAGATGTACGTAACGATGATCACCTGCTTACATTGACCGCTATACTCTAAGCAGTAATCATCGTTACGTAAATTTGGATCTGGATACGAGAATATGACAAAGATTGGAAGAGTGGCTCCAGTGTGTATGCTGAGGGGAAGTGCATGTACATGCATTGTAATAATTGCTGGGGGGTGGGGTGGGGGTGGGGGGTGGGGTGCTATGTATGGCTACTGGCGTCCTGGGTCTCAGGGTCAACAATGGAGCATTTAATAAATGTTCATATAGCGACACACCCTCACACGCTCAACTAGTAATGACGGCAATGATGCAAACAACATGACGAAATGAACAAAGCCTTCTGCTTTCAGTGGCAATACACACACATACACACGTACACAATGCACCAAGAGAGATGTACATGTAAGTAATGTGCAAAACAAAGGCAAGCGTATATGAATTTCAGAGACACTTGGAACAAAAACAAGGCCTACCACCTACATTGATGATAGCCTCTTCAATACACTAAAACCACGGTGTATTTATTACACACCCAATTCTTTGGCACCTACATGTATTTAATTGCGAGCAGGCAGCCCCAGTGGTTGGTTGTTCAACCCTGCAAAATTGTTACTGAAGATGCGTGCTGGACAACATTGCAAATAGATCTAGTGCACGTCCTCACTAAGCCTCGTCCCAAGTCTGTGATAATTGGTACTGGGGACTAGTCCGCACTATCAACTGACATCAACGCTATTATATTTCATGTTCACTGGTACCTGCACCCAATACCAATTATATGCACTGCCACGCAATGCCGTACGTTACAGCCTTGAGCGCCAATATGTGGGGCTGGATGTGTCTTGTACAGCTGCTAAATGCCAGTCAGACTATGATTATCCGGTAATATAAAAACACTTTCAAATATGCTTATTATAATAATTATATTATGTACTTTCGTTTTCGAAGTCATACAGTACACTTCTGTCTGTCGTATTAAAAATAAAAATAAAATAACAATCAGATACATTTACAATCCGTAGGTTCTAGTTCTGTGTGATTGTGTCGAATTCACACCTGGTCAAAATATCTCCCGCTCAAAAAATAAAAAACACATGCGCGCCCGTATTTGTTGTAGCCCGCCCTCGCACAATAGAAAAGGCTTGTCCATAAAACTATAAACTACCTCCACGTACTCCTCCTACACGGCTATAGTGAATTCATCCCCCCTCCCCTTCCACCTCCCCCCCCCCCCCCCCCCCCCCAACCCCCCAGGCTACATGTCCAACTCACAGCTGCGCGTGAAAGAAACTTACATTTCGGTTGCGTACATTTGATATTCTCTCTGCATACCGCTGGGACCAGGACCGAAGTCAACAGAGCTATCCATGTGAAGATTTTCATCGCTAGGTGCAATTCGAGGTGTAATTATAATTTACTACTGGTATATTAAATTTAACGACCACGTGGTAATACGGCTCTATCTGGGTACGAGGTCATCTTTTATTGTTCATGATGTAATACACGATACATGTAGTCTTTGTCCCAGACCCAGTTCACCACAGCAGCCCGCTACGCTCGAGCAATCGTCACGGGCTCGCAAGGTCCAGCCAGCTTAAAGGATACCTCCTAATATGAGCGCACCCAGGCTGCGCGTACGCCGTGACATGTAGTAGTAATCATGAGACTGGCATCACTTGCTGTGTGCTGTGTGCGTGTGTGTGTGTGTATGTGTGTGTGTGTGTGAATTCAATTATGATGGAACTAGTTAGCTGGAGAAATGCATGCTGGTTGAGTGGATTTTTGTATACCTAGCTCTGTCTGTATACCCTGTTCAACTGCTTGGCAGCTCTTTTCTCGTGTCTACTGAACCACTGACGGGCTCTGTCCTCTTCTTACATATAATAACACTGCATGGTAAGTAACTTGAACCACATGTGCCATCATACATCTTCGGCTCAACAAAACCATTAGGCGACCTTTGCCATGTACCGACATACATGTACATGACTGTACATGAGGTTAAGTGCATGAATTCGTGACCTTTGGATCATGTAAATGCATGCCCTATAACACAATCATGCACAGCATGCGTTTTACATCAAATTAAGGCTATAGCAACTGGTCTGGCTTTGCCGTCTAAAATGAAAGAATGTATAACACGCACACCATACACACACATGCACATGCACACATACATACTGACATACACACACACACACACACACACACACACACACACATTAAACCACACATGAATGTAAACAAGATATAAACATTTAATTTTTAAAAATAAATTTGGTGATGTAGGATTTGTAGACAGCAATTGAATAAAAAGTAAGGAAACAAGAAATTACAGAAACTATACATTCATTTATTTATAAATATTACAGACTGACCTACATTTAACAAAGTACATGTATGGACCAAGCATTGTAAGAATTAAGGTGTCAAACCAATAAATGTAACCCAGCAAAGCTCAGTGCTAACTTTGCAAGCAGTTAGATGAAATGTGACAGCTGTGATTGACCTCGCACAACACATGTAACACCCACATCAGTGATGTTATGCATGGCTTTTCCCACGTCACATCACAGCAAAGATGGCAGAAGTTGCACAGAGAAGGGGAGGCAGTCAAGTATAATAGAAGACATTCCAGGCCTGATATTACATTATCTTTTGCCTCCAGTGCACCTTCTGATGCAATGCCAGGACATATGGATGCATGGTGTCTTCTTTATAAGCTATCGGACTCCCCTTACAAATGAGTACATCAGCTGCGACCATGTTATAGCAAAATGAGCTCGTTATCAGAGTAAACCTATTTTATATAATTATGTGGTGTGCGGCCCAGTACTAGTGTGGTTTTTATACATTCATGCAGAACGACTTTTATACAGTAGAACAACACCATAAACAAGCCTGGATCCCATATAGATCACCAAAATAGCAGCAGAGCAAAAACTATCCATACGTGTATACGGTGGGAGAGCATAGGGGTCGAACGTTCTGATCCCCTGCCCGGGGGTGGCCCGACCATCGCGTTTTGGCGGAAGGTCGGGTATCAAGCCTATACCCGGATTTGCGTACATCTGATTTAAATCTTGTCCGCGATCATTTTATCATAGCCTCGAGCGGAGATTCCTTGACTATATTATTTAATATTTATTGGCGATTGATAATGATTGAACGGAAGTATAATAATCCGTCACCCCGGCGCTAGCTATACTGATAGCCCTCATTCCATGTACTTGACATACATGCATATGTACCTACACTGATCTGCAGGGCGAAAGCGATCTGCATGCAATATGCTAAAGCCGGCCAGTGGAGTGTGGTTCTAGTCTGGGGACCAGAGTCGAGACCATACTCATATTATGGTCTGGTCCCCAGACTAGTGTGGTTCTGAATCACGGAGCACAAGTTCGAATCGTGCAGAAATTGTGATTTTTCACCCGACGGTCCCAAGGTCAGGAGGAGTTTAAGTGTTTGGGCCGCGTCTCATTCTCACATGATGGAGAACTTGTCTTCAGTTTATACTGTATCTCTCAGCCCATTTAAAAAAAATGACTCCTGTTTTGCGAATCAGTGAGCCGCGAACTTTTTCAAAAACTCAGTTACAATTTTGCTGGAGACCACATTATTGAATAGCGGGACATCATTGCGTGTGCCTAATGGTGCTACTCGAGTCTAGTTGGGAATACATACAAAGTTCGTTTCGCAGATGCTGGTTTACCTAGACTTCTAGCATCAGTAGCTTTATGAGTTATGATCATCCATAATACATTCAATTCCGACTTAGAAGAACCGATTTTGGCCTATAAAGATGATATAATTTTAAAAAGTGAAGATATGACACTTAAAAGAGCACTAAGAAGAGGACGTGTTACGCATCTGCACTCAAAAGTTGGAAGAACTTAATACATGTATGCTCAAACTGCTACCTCAGTAGCTCATATATTGAACGTGAGTAACATTCCTTGGAGTCAGAATATTGAAGCATTAAAATATCCATTTGTATAAGTTGTGCAAAACAGTAAGTACATTAAAAAACTTAACTAGAGATGGGGAAGGTATTGTGCATGCAGCTCCTAAGTGAAAATCATATTCTGTTGACAAGGTCGACGAATTCCTAAAGAGAGCGTGTCTGCATGAGCAACCGGCTATACACAAAAGTATTGCCACCTGCCAAAAAAATAAGGGGAGGTTGTGAAAATGTGTTTTATTCAAAGGATAAAGTTAAGTAATCTTACAGCCAAAATAAATTCAATGCATAAACAAAAGACCAACTGAGAAAAATGAAGTAAGCGATAACCTGTAATTATAATATATATAGAAATTGGTTTAAGAAATCAACTGCGTAAATTTGAACAGGAAAGACAAGTATTCCTACAAAAGTTATCCTGAGTCAAGTGCAGCAAAGCTGAAGGAAGCTGCAATGTGTTTAAAACTTTAAAAAGGTAAATAAGTCAAAAGCTAAATATGAACAAAAATATGAATTAATAAAAAATCAAGGAGTTATAGAAAAGGAACTGAACTAAAAAAGGTATAAAAGATATTGGAGTGCTCATGAATTGGAAGACAAAAGTAAAGATGATACCTTAACTTTAGATAAAGTGTTAGCTGATATTGTGCATCATGACCTACTAGTTATCTCGTAATACATTGATATTACCGACAGTGTTGCAGAAATTCCAGTATGTATTTATGTTCCGCATCAAGTTCCACTAATGTGTATTCTGTGTGTAAGTCTACAATGTTACTAGCCAGTGATTCGAGTTATACATATACACTTGACAGCTAGTGGCATTGACACACTTAAAGGTTTCTAGAAGATACATAAGGGACTCTGAAAGTGCAATCCCTAGACTGACAACCACTGCTGTCTAGGCTGGATCAGTATAAATATAAGCTATGTCCTTTGATCACACCTTTTTTTTTCATTGCAAATCAATCGGCCCATAATTCCATTATATATACAGCCCATTTATCACCAATTGTATAAGAGGGTGTATGGTAACACTGTGTAAAAAGGGCTGTTATACACTAGTGTATAACATCAATTAGCGGTGTATATAACACTGCGTATTGAGACGGTATACACACGTATACACAATAATGTCTATATACCCACTGTTATACAGTAGTGTATAACAATACCTTTTTCATAGTGTAAGGATGTGATCATGTGAGAATGTATATGTAGAGTGATGGTTAGGATCAGTATGTCCAGATGTCTATGCTTGTAATATTGTACTTAATTGTTTGTAGTATTGTTATACTACAGCGTGATTATGTGAACTGTCAAAATTATTTTTCACTCATCTTTACAAGTTACAATTTTTACAAAATTATTTTTCCCCGCTTATATTCACAATTGCATTAGTACGAGACAAGTTTTTTCAAGCATGTCGCATCTTGTGCACATCACCATTAGAATAAAACCCTCGTGCCAATATCATAAATTTCACTGCACTGGTCACATCTTGATGGCATAACATTTTGTTCATAAATATATGATTATAATATATATACATGATGATATGGTGTTTTTTTTCTTCCTTCTTTAAAGTCCGTTTTGTACATTACTGCGAGGGGAAATACACCTCAACGTGGAACCATCACTGCAGTGCTCCGTGCATCGTCCACTCCGTGGTCCACAAACTGCAGGCCAGGGGGTGTGTCCACCATTGGGTACCACTCCTGCCTCGCCACCTGGGGTCTGCGGAAGCAGAGCTTGTGCGCCTTGGAGCTCCTAAACTTGAAGATGACGACAGCAATGACGGAGCCCAACATAGAACCAAGCACAAAGACCACTATTGCCGCAACCACAGTCCAGGTAGGATCGCTTGTGGATGTGAGGGGCGCACTAGTTGTCTGAGTATCAGCCAGACCTGTAGTTGAACCGCTATTATTACACACAAGCAGATTATATAACTATACATCATTACCTGCAGCAGGACAAAGAGATGCTGTAGAGCCCATGACAACATCCTGAAGGAGGTTTTGACGGGGGGCGGAGGAAGCGTTGACGCACGTCCTTGTGAGGGTGTTGTATGCACAGTACGGGTCCCTGGCCCCTACACAGGCAGAGCAGCTGGTGTATGCACTGCAGTCATCCACGGGAATGACCGTGAGCCTTGCATTGGTGGCCAGGTAGACCGCCTTGGGCCTGCTTGAGGAGGTGGAGAGGCTCATTTGGACCACCCACTCGGCCGAGGTCCCCACTGGAATGGACCTGCTGGTGTACTGAGGTGAACCAGCCCTGCTTGCAACGTAGGTCATCTTCAGCACGAGAAGTTGGTCTGTACAAGAATGTTTTTGTATCAGAAGTGTAATGAGCAATGGCAACTGATTGCATAATAAGGTACTGCTTACTTCCTGATGATGCTGCAATAAACAGCACATCATACATGATGCCATTGAGAGCTGTCACCTGGGCAACAACAATTCTTCTGAATGCGTATCCAAGAGCACTAAAGATAGGACTGGGACCCTGGGCTTGAGTTATTGTTGCGCTTAGAAGTGGGGATAGCATGGTAGTGGCATCATTTCCCGTATTACACTGGGGAAGGGCAACATACAGATGTTAGTACACAACTTCACATGCATGCATGTGTGCATGCATATTGAACAGGTACATGTAAGGCGTGAAATTATTTGAATGTCATGAATGCATTTCTTACACCAACGTAAGGTCCAGTATAGTGAGAAATAACAGTAAGGTCACTAGCAATGTTCAGGAAGTCATTGGTCTGAAATGCGCCACCAAGGTCTGAAGTAGAAACGCCATATGAATAGGCACAGACTGCCGACCCTAGAGGTCCATAGCTACATGGACCAAAGGAAACGAACTTTTACATGTACTCACTAATCATGGTTATGAGTATGCCATACCTTGCTGAAGTGAATACTCCATACATATGCATCTGAGATGTACTGGAACCATCAAAGGAACCATTACTTAGTAGGAAAGTGCTCTCTGCATAGAATTAACACTAAATTGGCTAGCAAAAACACAATCACCACACTTACGAATTTGATCATAAAAATATGTCAGATCACTCTGATCACCATTATTAGCTGAGCAAGTTATCCTTGCCTTTGTCAATGACTTAAAGACATTATAAGCCGCATCCCCTATCTGAGCTTGAGTAATGGTTCCGGAATCAGTCTGAAATGGGTGGCCAATAGACAAGTGTAAAACCCGAACATTCCAAATACCCATCGCTATTCACTTTCTCCCATCAATATTTCTAATATGGAATTAAACTGTAACCTACTGATTAATGGTGACAGTTGCAATGCAATGCAAAAGCACTGAACTGGGAATCATTATCATAGGTGGTACCTCAATTATAAAATGCATATCTACTAGTGCCTTTTTATGTCACAGTTTAGTCAATCCAAGTTTCTGACATGTTGAAATATTGAAAACACCCCTCTGGGCTGTGAGCACTCAGCTCCTAATAACAATGATGGTAAAGAGGCTGTAACATGTTGCTTTTCCCCATAGAGAACTAAATCTGAATATTAAGCACAAGCACTGAGCTGTGAACCAGTATTATAGGTGCTTCCTCAATTATAATAATGCTTTGAGATGACAGCTGTATACATGCATGTATTACTCCAGTCCACTAAAAATGTTATGCCTTTTAGTAGTAAAGTTTAGTCCATCCGACCTTATAGACACCCCTTTTGGGGGTGTAAGCACTAAGCTCATATTAAAGATGCTGTGAAGTTGACAACCTTACAAAGTCACCAAGCTTAAACAGGCAAAGATTAATCATGTTGCATACATTTCATATATAATATTTCATAAGGGGTGGGGGGGGGGGGGGAGTTTAATTATGATATACTAGAGTTCAAATATATGCAAAGCACATGAATGGGATAGAGAATGAACATAGCAATTTAGATTCCTTGTATACCTTTAAACTCCTAACCATCATACTACCCTCTTGACCTCATCATGACCAAAGCAAGCCCACCTGTTTCATTTTAATTGTGCCATTTCTAGCATACAAAGTAGTGTGGAAAACATTTCACATAAATTTATTCCACAGCAGTACTGATATTTGAACATGAATGCACCTAAGTATTGGACAGCCATTGTGAAAACCTTAATGTCATGCTGAGAGCCTGATTAGACAGCTATAGCATAAGCTGTTGTATCTAACACCCCATCACTGTGCTTGTAATTACAGGCTGTTCATGATATTATTGTTTTTACGGGCAACAGAAATACAGCAGAGCTATTTGCCAGTCCATCAAAACTCACCTTGCACACTCTGGCCACTCGAGAGTAGATTGCCTTGGGATAGGGAACAGCAAAAAGTAAATATGTATATATACATGATTTAGTAATTTTAAAGGGGGGATTTCAATTGCTTACTGGGTTGCTTGATGAAGATTCCAACCCCTTCTCCCTGAAGAACAAGTATACGTAGCTTCCAATTTCATGCACAGACAGAAACCTGGGATTTGGTACTGGATTAAAATTGTAATGTTATCAAGTTTTGCATTGTTTGCAATGAGATTGACCTCTATTTATCACTCGATCATTAGTATTGTCTGTTGTCACAGCAACATTGCCACTGAATGGCAAATTCGACAGTGAAATTACAAATCCAAGATACTGTTGATCTCTTGCAGTACCAGTTATCATCTGGCCTGTGCCTGGTGTGGTGAAATGAAAAGAGCAGATGTATGTGAGGTAGGGAAAGTAAAAGAATATATGTAGGAATTATATACATGTACATGTTTTCCTTTTAAAAGCATCCCTAAAACATTGATGGTGCTTAAAAAATAATAATTTTTTAACCTTTAATCTGCGTGAAACGATCCTGAATTCAGGATCGGTAAAATCCTGAATTCAGTATGGTGAGTTCTGCCGTTTATAACAACCATTGCAGTGAAAATTAAAACCATTAAAACATAAAAGTTGTTTCTTCCAACAATGGTGCACACATTCTATAGCATGGAATAATTTTTATCATTTAGAAAGCTGCCCAAACTTCAAGGATGCATAAGCACGTTCGTTGCTCCCGTGTACATAAATTAAATGATTCGCAAGTTGCTCCCGTGTACATAAATTAAATGATTCGCAATTTATACTTTGTAATGCTTACAAAAAGCATTGAACATATCAATTTTACTCCTTTCACTACTTATTGGTGGTAGCACCTCCAGACTCTTGGTAGTTGTATTTTTATCAAACTTGTACACAAAATAATAGAAAAGTGTAATTTATTATCACTGTCTGAGCATCCGCCCCTTCTTTTTATGTCCCAACAGTACTGGTGACAGCATTTCTACCAATGCCAGGCATTTCTGCATCGCTCTCAACGACAGAAATACTTTTTTTTTTTTTTTTGCAGAGGCTAACCATCGTACCACCCGCTCTGACTCGCTTCGCTTAGTCCGCCTGAGTTAATTCGATGGTCGTACCTCCTGCGTCCCATATTGTTTAATTTGCTTTTATGGCTCTCCTTACAGATATTAGTAACAGTTTCTATCTTGAAATTAAGTTTCCTGCTTATTCCTCAACCTTATACCCGACTTCGATGGTAACCGCGGCATTATTTGCGAACGAAAATGTAAACTAAGCCTAAACATTGGTTTTTTTCTAAAAGAAATAAAGATTTGAATGAGGATAGCGTTGTTTAGATGAAAGCCTGCAGAAGCTAGATATTTAAAAAAAATCATCAATACCGTTCGAATTTATGTCATCCTTAATTCAGGATTTCCATCCTGAATTAAGGATGAAAATAGATTAAAGGTTAAAAGCATTGAGAGATATACTAATTTATCTTATTTATTATGTCATTATAAATATTTGTATATATTTTATGCCATCTGGGTGCATAACAAATTAGCAGGATCTATGTTTTCAATATCAAGTCACATACTGAGAATTAATGATGTTGTTCCATTGTATATGGAATATGGAATGAATCTATATCCAGAGACTACTCGCAAAACTTCCATTGTTGTTCTCTGTCAGAGAGTTACAAATTTTAAATGGCACAGCACACAAGTACAAGCATACTTGACCAACCTTTCTGTACTGGCAGGATGGACGAGAGCTGTTGGTGCTGCATGTGATGAAAGTGTCAGCTGTGTAGAAAGGACCCAATCCTGGGTTGACTGTTCTGCTTAGCGAAACATTGATGTTTGGGAAATTAATGACGTGGTGGTAGTTCTGGCAGTCAACTGGCTGAAAATGAGGTATATGTCAGTAATGCAGCTAGGAGTGGCAGGAATTAGAACGCCATAGTATATTCCGTCAGCATTGCATGCGGAATGCGCTAAGGTCCATTGCACATTGAAATGGCTACAGATGTAAGTATTGAACTTACCGGTGCAAAGAATTCATTCTGACATTGAATAGAAGTAGCAGTACTGGGTGTTTCATCAATGTAACTCTATATGAAGCAGTGAATGGATAAGCAAGCTGAAGTGCCTTATATTTTCTGAATTTCTCACCTTCCCATAAAAGTTTATATGCACAGAAGTACAATATTCCAACAGTACCCACCCCCAGTGGGCTCCCCCCGACCCCCCAACTTCCAAAGGCTAATGATACATGTTCATGGTAGTTAATTGATATGTAAGGTAATTGCCTTATTAAGCTGCATGGTATTATGGACATGCACTTGTGTTCATTTCATGCCATACACTTTTAAAGACCGGACTTCAGCCTTTAAGTATGCTCTCCATCGCCAATGTGTAACCATTTTAAA
>OX442416.1:10670294-10772029 GCA_949361645.1 Spongilla lacustris | reverse complement strand
GGAGCTTATGCCGTAATAAAATTCGTTTATACGAAAACCGCCCTGCGTTTTTTTTTTTTTTTTTTTTAAAAGAGGGGAAGAGGGGACCAGCTTTTTATACCTTACTAAAATGTTTACTTTAAGAGAGGGAACTAGTAATTTGATGCTCTTTACAATACTAGTAGGAGGGAGCTCACCCTCTTTCATTTCATTCCAAAAGGGCAACAGCGTAACAACAAACGGGCTAGTTTGGATATTTAGTAAAACAACAAGTGGATGGCGTACCCTTCTCTCCTGGCGCTTATCACAGTATTTGGGGGGGGGGGGGGGAGGGGGGGGGGGAGCGAATAATTTACGGTGTTTTGTATTTGTACATGTATACACTTATATATCACCCTGCAAACAAACTGCGTGATAATTTAAACGCGCGTACTTGTATGCACTAATACGCAATAGCCTATTGACGGGACTAAATCGTACACGTACCTCGATTTCTTCTTTTGAACGAGTTCGGTTTAGCGTTAGCTGCGCACGTATTGGTTGTACGTGGGTTTGTATCAGGCTGTAGAACGCTATCAGACGCTGTACGCTATATGCTGCTACCTTGGCAATGTGATATCAAGTTATGCAAAATTGCAAATTAATTTATTAAAGACTCCATTGTGTTCTTTTGCGCAAAATATAATATACCAGTTGCAATGTGAATGTATGCAGTCTTTATATGGAAGCCACCACCAGTACAAACTCTATCCAATATGGAAATATATATATATATATATTATTATTATATTATATAATAGTTAGAGGGATCTACGTGATTTAGAATCCCGGGCTGTAGCGTCCCGAGCGTAGCGAGGGCACTACTAAGGGCCCGAGGGGTTTTAAAATTACGTGGATCCCGAAGGTCTAACTGATTTATACTATTGCGCATGCGCGGTTTCCGTATCAACGGTATGTGTATGTTTTACTCGTTAAGAGGGTTCAATCATCTAGCGAAGACTTGCAGTCGTGCCTGTCTGTCATGGCTCGCGTCTGGTGTCAACCCGAGTCAATTGCTGTACAGGAAGTACTCCGATATCTGGCAGCCTACCACTTCGAAAATAGAGCCCAAATCACTGTGGTCCCCAGACCGCGAGTATTTTAACATTTAGAGGGCGTAACGAGGTCTATACGCAAAATATGGTACCAGCAATCGACCAATCACATTGCGCATGCATGATAAGTCACAAAAACATCAAGCCGGCATCATTTTCGAATTCTTTACATAGGGCTCTCATGAATTCTAAATCATGTCGGTTTCAGACTTTCAGCTAGTGTCTAAGTGTAATGCGTGATTCCTGTTCCCTAGGAACGGTTGTAGCCCGCAATCTTTCGTGCAGTTTAACATTCCAATCTTTGTGTAAAATGGGAGCACCATTCAATTGCCACTTTTTACCACGTCGACGGTATTGTAAATAATGGTCCGAAGGTACATGTATGCGAGGCAAAACTCTGGCATTCTTTCTTACATGTAAATAGGCATTGCTATCAGCGCTCCCCGCACGGGCCAGACCTAGCAGTATCATAATGAAACAAATTTCATGCAGAACCAGAGGACAGTTCACACGCAACTTATATACTATAATAGGACGGGCAAAGCGATCAGGTCGGGCAAAAGAATATCTGATTCATAGTAAAACTAAAAACACTATTACGTTTTTATTTTTAAAAGCACAAACCGGTAAACTGAACTGTTGCCAATTAACAATGTGACGGATGCCGTCACCATGCAAGAACAATTTAATTTGAATACGCATGCGCGGTTTGGTGTCACCGTCAGTTAGAACTGTCTGAGTGCTGACATTATATACGTACAGTCCGTCACATATGGTGGCATGCAGCGGTACCGGTATAGGAGTGTTTCGCGCGCACGTAGATAGTAGGTGTTAAAATTGGATCTAATGTGGGTCGGTCGGTCGGGGGCAGAGAACGAAGGATACCTCGGATGGTTAGGTTCAGCATGAGATGAGACTACTCACTACTGTACCCATGAGTGCGATGGAGATGGGACACTGCTGCCTGTGTAGTACAAGTGTGTGGCAAGTAGCTCAACAGTATGTTTGGACCCAAGTATGTTTGAGGAGTCTCAAGAAGAGGTACCTCCAGATCCCTACCCCTTACTTAGGTGGAGGAGGTAGATGGAGCCACAGCCATGGTAAGAGGTTTACATGCATGGAAGTGTGTGTGTGTGTGTGTGTGTGTGTGTGTGTGTGTGTGTGTGTGTGTGTGTGTGTGTGTGTGTGTGTGTGTGTACATGTGTGTATGGAGAGGGGAATGTACGTACATGTGCATGGGGAGAAGGGATGTGCATGCATGGGTAATGGACTTTATATACCAGTGAATAAGTATATGTGTGTATATGTGTGTGTACAAGAGGGGAATTGGTTGCATGACGAACGTTATGTATACCAGTGAATAAGTATACATATTATGCAACCAATACCCGCACATACACACACAAGTGCACACACATACATACTAGAGGTGATGAATGTGTGCGTGTGTACATGTGTGAATTGGTTGCATAATATTACACAAGTGCATGCATACACACACATGTGTATCCCGCAACCAATTTGTACACACACACGTGTACCCTGAAATTGTATGCACAAGTGCACACACCAGAGGTGATGAATGTGTGTGTGTGGTGTGTGTGTGAGTGTGTAGTGGTACCCGTGGAAAAGCATCTATGGAGCCTTTGACCATGTGTGTGAGGAGAGGCAATTGGTTGCATGCTAGATATTGTACATGTGTATAATTAATATAAATTACATTTATAATGACAATACATGTTACTATACACCTACTCTAAGTGTAATTATGCCGGATTCATCTGCATTCTATCGCGATCTCTATATATACAGCATGTTTGCCAGCGGAGACTATACATATATATATATATACATGTATAGAGGCCTGTACTTCCAAATGAAAGTGTATTCCTTTGTGCATTGCCAGACTATGTATATGTATCATATATGTGTGTGCATGTGCCTACACTGCATTGAGTTAATTTGTAGCATGCTGAACGTGGAGTGGACCCCACAATCCAAAAGTAAGGGCAAAAAAAGCACTCAAGATACACATACACACACATGTCAAACACACATGTGTAATGCAGTTATGGTACTACATGTACATGTATACATGCATGGTGCCATGTGCAATAGACTGTCTGGCTCCAGGTACATTACACTGCTCCCCTCTTACTCAGACTGTGTCCACACAGTTATCATAACGGGTCAGGGGGTCGCCGTACCCGCGTTACACGCCTCAGCTGTGGTACATCAGGCTGATGGTCCTTGGGAATAGGCACATTGCACTGTGGCTCTTGAGGAGTAGGTGTCTCTGCATCTGCTTCTGGAATCTGTTCAGAGGTTACAACAGGTCTGGGCTGATTCACTGGTGAATATGAACATCTCTGCATCCAGACAGGCTCTTCTCTTCTTTTTCCTGCTATAACCTAGGGTATATTGTCCCCCCCCCCCCCCCCCCCCCCCCCCCCCCCCCCCCCCCCCCCATCCCCACCCATAGTATAGTAGCACAACAAAGCCGGGGGGTGGAGGTGGGGTGCCAGAATGGGAGAAGGGTGGGAGGTGGTCAATATAGCTTAGCTGGTTGTACTCTGGGTTGATGGTAGTTATCCAACTGGGTATTCCAAAGACCAAAAGCGAGCTTAACTTTCGAGTCAAATCTGGTGTCCTTAATTTACTATTATCATGCATGCCTCTTCGGTTTCGACAGAAGAACGGCGATGGAGGAGAGTAACAACAGCAGAAGAAGAGCACCATCACAAGCACTAACTGTCATGCATCTGCTGAAGGTAAGCACCGTGTTATATACAGTGTATACTGATGTCGGAGCTGGCGGCTAGATCTATTAGAAACTGTATACTGTATAGATGTATTTGAACGCAAAGTACGATTGATAATAGATCCTGTTTTACTATCAAGCTGCTGATAATCATGTTTGCATTTGGGGAGGTAAAAAACTCTGGAGAAGGTTACCTCGAGATTTTTCTGGGAAGATATGATTGATAGCTAATGCATGACACCAACTTTTTCACCCTATTCAGTCCTGTGGAGTCTAAAGCGTGGAACCAGGTACAATTGCAATCACATATTTTTTGTGTATGGGTCATGCAGCCCCCAATTTATTATTTTAAAAATACTTTTGTTTTATAAGCCGGTTAGAAGGCTCAATATGCATTTTATGAGGGCAAATGCAATAGCCATCCTCTAGCTCAGTTGGCTTCCTAAAGTTTATACTGATTATTATTCCATGGTCTGCAAGTTACCGCACCAGTGTTAACCTTTCGCGTGGAACGACAGGAATTCATACAAATCCTACATGTATATCCAACAGTCATTGGTTAACTTGGTCTATGCATGTGAGCCTGGAGTAGTAAATTATTTGACAGCATGAGTGGAAAGGACGGTTAAGGACCTACCCACCAGAGCGAAGGAACAAACAACTTCACGCGGTCTGTACTCCACTAATTCTCAGAGGGGGACAATATAACCTAGGTTATAGTGTCCGCGTGGGGGGACAGTTTCACCAGGGGGGGGGGGGGGGGGGGGACATTATATGCTAGGGTACATTGTCCGTGGGGGACAATATAGCCTAGGGTATATTGTCCGGGCCGGGGGGACATTATACCCTAGGCTATATTGTCTGGGGGGACAATATACGGGGGGACAATATATACTACGACACCGGCCTGTTGGATGACGACGCATCGAGATCGAGTTACGGCAGTAACTTAACTGATATAGGATTTGTGTCGTAGGCCTATCATGAAATCATTAAAAACGCGATCCGCGTATAACTCATGAACCGAGAAACGGATAGTGTAGCTCTTTATTGCTATCGAGCCACAATGGAAAGACGATCATTTTGTTCATGTAGCCAAACCGTTTACTACAAAAAAAAAAGGTCGTAGTTCTCGTTCCCAGACCTTGATTTGTTCATAGTCGTTGTCTTTATGGGTGAGTATAACTCGAGATAGGAAAGGTTTTAAAGAGCTCCAGTTACACCCAAAAAATGTAGAATTTACCTACCGACTGCCCCTAATTATGTCCGAGTACGCAAGCGTTCCCATGACAATAAAATACCCATACGTATAATTAGACATTTATGGTACCCTTCACGGGAACGAAAGACTAGACTCACTATACAGTGGCGGATCCAGGGTGGGGGGGGGGGGGGGGGGGGGGGTTGGGGGGGTTGCAACCCCCCCTTTCAGACCCATAATGAATAATATTAACTTGTAACTCCGAACAAAAGAGAAGGATTCCTAAAGCCAAAAGGCGCTTCCACACTAGCAAGGCAACAAGGCAATTTAAATCGAATCAATCCGCGTCCAGTGTTGCAGCGCGATTAAATGTTTATATCGCCTACGATATATCGACCGCGTCGCGTTAACGCGTTGTACTGAATAATTATTACACGTGTATACGTATACAGTTAGTTATTGGTCATAATTCATTCTTATACTTACGTAACCGCGTGCATGGTGCTTGTCTAAGCAAAGGACGCCTGAAGTTTTGTTTTTACAACTGTACATATGTTCTCTATAGACATATGATATATCAAATAATAATCTGTACTGATGCTAAACAAATTAAAATAACGGCAAGATACGCATGTATAGGTTCAAAGTGCATCGTAACTGCAACAATGAAACATGCGTATAAACACACCCGCGATTTTGTCTTGTCTTGAAAACAAGCTTCCTATGACATTTTCGGTCAGTGCAGAGGGTTTTAAAATCTACTCCACGTGATAATTTTTTTTTTTTTAAACGATAGCGCTCGATCTTTTTATAGCGGAATTGATTTTCTTTCGCTCGAAAGTAGTCGTTTCTATGCAATATGAAAATGCAACCCAGTAAGTTAAAGTCTTCCCCAATACGGTAATATCACACTGCATGCAGTCTAAAGAACAGAACGGATATTTATAAAACTGACTCATACGGCTCTAAGCATGCGGTTTTCTTACTTTAAAAGAAATATATAAGTACATGGACTTCTACTCCTTTAATTCCTTAAAAGAAGTGGCAAGCAAATGGAAGAGGTCTTACGCACTAGCATGTGGCTACATCAGAGCAAAGCTTTTTTTGCCATCATCAGAGCAGCCAGCCTATATGCTTAATGGGTTCTATAAAATAAATATCCGTTCTGTTAATTCTTTAAACTGCATGCTAGGAGTAGCCTTCGCTTTGAAGATGGGGCCCCTCTTTACTCATGCAATCATGCATTGAAACAATCTGAAACATTTATTCATTAATTTGGAAAAACATTTAAATTTATTAATTTCAACTTTTTGTGAAGGTGTATGTGCATTGTCTATTCGTTATATATATAGATAAATCTATGCCGGCATGATTAAAGACCCTACGCATACGAGGCATATAGATGGTCACAGAGAGCGCTTGCTAGATATTGCCGAAGTAGCTACGTAATCAACGCCCGGAGAAGGATCAAAACGTATTATTATATGCAAGATCTATTATGAGTGAAGAACCGCTATTGTATGGCTTTGATTTTCATGTATGCATGCAGTATAAATAAAAAGTGCCTGTGGATGAAATCTGCAAGCCCATCCCAGAAAACTGTTTTAATCATCCTTATTGGATGATTGCAGTACATAGATCCAGCAATTCTTACAATCGTAAATTTCCTTTTTTACACGCAGTTTTGTGTAGTGTTTTGAGCTTGATATAATAAAAATGCGTTGGCGGCTGGGGCTCCGCCCCAGACCCCGCTGGGGGAGCTTACAGCGCTCCCCCAGACCCCCTAGCTGGGCGGGAGGGGCTACCCCCTCACGCACCCTCCCCCACTTTTAATATCATTCATCTACAACCCCCCCTTTCCAAAAATCCTGGATCCGCCCCTGCTATAGAATAGAAAAAGAGTCAAGAGGAATGCAGGCCACATAAGAAAAAAGATTCCCTACGTTTTCCTCTCCTCCCCTCCACCCGTTTGTACTTACTGTACTTCACTAATGCCAGTCGGTTGGTTAACCTTAATAATTTTGTATACACTTATAGCTACATCACCACCCACATCACCATGAAGGCAATGGTGGTGTAAAAAGGAAGGGAACAAGGGATCAACGATGATACGATTTTTTTAACAGTCCTATATTTAGCAACGTAAAATGAACAAATTAAAAGTGATAAATGTAGGACTGTTAAAAAAAATTCATATCATCGTTGATCCCTTGTTCCCTTCCTTTTTACACCACCATTGCCTTCAAATCAACTCAGAGAGAATGTTTTCTATATCTTGTTACTGATTGCCGGGATGTATGGCTTAATTAAGTCTGTTAAAATAAACTGTATAAGTTGCTTCTATATTAGCTCGACAGTTCTTCCGTATACGATGCACCACATCACCAAGCTTCTCTTCCACTTCATATGGCCCTTGCCATGGTTGGTGGAACTTAGGAGAATGACCTCTTGGAACAGCAGGACAGTGGAGCCATACAAATTAAAGTCACCCTTCTGGTACCCCTGACGCACATTTCCCCTTTCATTTTGGTGCTGCATTCCTTTCCATGCCTCATCTCGTATGCTCTTGTAAGCATTCTGCATAGCCTTCTTTAGGTGCTCAACGTACTCTCGTCCTCCCTGTGGAACAGGGGCATCACCTACTGGTAGACCATCTATATAAGGTCTTCTGGCAGCCATGCCTCTCTACCAAGAATCATGCTAAATGGGGCGATACCTGTGGTTTCATAAACAGATGTTCTATATGCAAACAATAAAACATACAGTTTCACATCCCAGTCACGCTCATTCTCACTGACAGATAAACTTAGTAAATTCAGTATAAGGCCCTTTTGTATATCGTTCAATCATTCCATCTGACTGGGGGTGGGTAGGGAGTGGTTCGAGTTTTCCTAAGCTCACAGATACCCTTTATAACCCCAGATTCAAAGTTTCTCCCTTCATAAGAGTAGAGCTGCACTGGTACACCAGAACGACACATATAAACTCACTCACTCACCAAATGCCTAGCCACTGTCATGGCTTCCATATTTGGCGATGGCGGAAGTTCGCCTCCAACCGTGACAAGATACAAATCCATTGGAATTAAAGAAATGATTCGACCCCTTTTTTGCTATGATTAATTATTATTTTTAGTAACATATCATGTCAGTGTGATCCCCGTATATGGAATTAGAACAAGGAATTAAAAGGAATTGCCACTGCGAGTGCCACTGAACCACTTTAAATGTCTCTCATGGGAGACCACACCCCAGCTATGGTTGAGCTCCCTCTGTTGAGGAAGAGGGCCCAGACCAAAGGGAACACACTTGCTGACTCTAAATAAATAGAAGTAGCAGTAAAAATACCTAGCAATTCTGGAATTTTGTATTTGAGCACATGCATGTACTTTTCATGTGTTAATTTCTATTTCTATACAATTTGTGACAACTAGGGTCAATTAAATGATACCCTGACATGTTCAAATATAGGAACATCTAAACCCTACTGGCTAGGAACACATGCAGTTTTGAGCAATAGTTGGCCCATACGGGTGTTATAAATAATAAATTTAAAAAATATGAATGCACCATTCGTTATTTTGATTTCTCACTGTGTTCAGAGTATGCACATGCAGTACATGCATGTACATACAATATACAAAGTACATTGAAAAATAAGAGATGACATCAACAATATGTCCATGTTTATCTTTGCAGTTAAATGGCTAGTTTTTGACAAGGATCCAGTCCACAACGTCTTGCAAAACAGCCATTTTGTGGTACCTGCAGAAGCAAATTAATGACATTAGTAGCGTGCTACATAAGTGAATGAAGCTTATTACTCAGTACTACATTTGTACACAACCAAGGAAAATTAACAATACATAGTTGTTTAACTTTAAATGTTACAATTATATGGGATGAAATATACTGATAATCAAACAAATGTTACTACATTGGAACCTGTCTAAAGCGGTCACCTTCAGACCAAAAATAAATGACCATTGTAGACAGGTGGCTGCCAAGAAATATGTGACTACATGTATGTGCGATCTACACATGCATGTGTACAAAAGACGGTGGATGGGCTCCATATGATGGCAATGACATGGCTGATGTGCATGCAATTAATGACATCATAATTAAAACTGCAATTAAACGATTTAAGTCAAATGAGGGCCTAGCAATTGACAACTTTTGTGGCAATGCCATGTGATTCGAAACCTGAACCAGGCCAAAACAGAAACCATATCTTTGTGAAACATTCCTCACACTAACATGGAACAGGACTTTTATTTTGGCCACTAGTGGTAGTAAATCATGATATATACAGGGTCTTCACGAAAGAACACAACACTTTTACATCACTATAACTTAGGATTGAAATTAATTAACTGCTTGATTTCTATGTTGCAGAAGTTAGGCAAATACTAACAATCCAATTAGATTTAAGCGGTTAAGTAATTCTATCAAAGCCCTCCTAAATTGAAATATTCAAAGCCCTCTATTATCAATTATTACGGTTAGAAATTATTGATTGTAATAACTACTAATAAGTAACACAAGATCTGAGTATGCAGTGGAACAGCACTGATTTCAAGTTACTGAGTTCAATAGTGAGTCATTAATATTTAAAACCGAAATGTGCTTTAAAGCTATTAAGATAGAAGCTGTTATGGGGTAACTAATTTTAATAGCCATCACTAATTACTCCATGATTAAATTAAGTACAATTTGATTCTGTATTAGAGCATGTAATGGTGAGTTATTATAACTCAAAGTTAATTACAATTGTAGTGGCCCTTTAGCATTTTCAAGTTAGATTTGTTGTTTTGAATATTAACCAGTAAAACGCCAATTAAATTTCATACTATTCAAACTTTTTATGGCTATTCTTTAGACTGATTATAAATCTTGAAGTTGTCGTACATTTCTGTATCAAATTAATTAATTGCAAGGTATTTGATTTTATCTTTTGAACTCTAGAAGATAATTGAATTTTTATAATGCGTTTGGTATTTGCCTAACCATGGTTATTGTGTATTCATAAATTGATTTAGATTGAACATCCTATTTTTTTTAAAAGCGTTGCGACCCTGTATATACTGCACAAAAGTGTAAAACATAGCCACACCTTTATAAAAATATATAATGCAGTGTGTAATAAGCTTAGCTGTAATAATTTCTGATTTCATCAAGTGTGGAGTTATAATCATTTTAAAAAAGTAGCTGTTGACAATTTTTTGGATTTGCGCCATTGCAAAGTATTTCTTTTTAAATAAAAGAACAATTTGTATCCTTGAAACCTATATTGCACATTTTTAGGTGCATGTAAACATGTACATGTATAACTTACGTATTCATATCTAGTATATACACCATACTTGGAAGTGTTACTCATTTGAACGTACACATCTTTTACCAATCACATGCACCCCACACAGAGACCAGCAGTGTACCTACCTGGCTATGCAAGAGAATGTCTCCATCTGCTCAATAAAACCTTCTCTTACAACAGTTTCAGTGAACTGGCCAGCACAGGGACATTGGCGGCTCATGTTGGCTTCCTTGACCTATAAGCAATCAAAGAACATC
This sequence comes from Spongilla lacustris, assembly GCA_949361645.1. Classification (NCBI taxonomy): domain Eukaryota; kingdom Metazoa; phylum Porifera; class Demospongiae; order Spongillida; family Spongillidae; genus Spongilla; species Spongilla lacustris. Next base: position 10,761,418 of record OX442416.1, on the reverse strand, counting down.
GAAATGGTACAAGAGTCACTTCTAAGGACATACTGTGAACACTTCTAAGGACATACTGTGAACACTCCTAAGGACATACTGTGAACACTTCTAAGGACATACTGTGAACACTTCTAAGGACATACTGTGAACACTTCTAAGGACATACTGTGAACACTTCTAAGGACATACTGTGAACACTTCTAAGGACATACTGTGAACACTTCTAAGGACATACTGTGAACACTTCTAAGGACATACTGTGAACACTTCTAAGGACATACTGTGAACACTTCTAAGGACATACTGTGAACACTTCTAAGGACATACTGTGAACACTTCTAAGGACATACTGTGAACACTCCTAAGGACATACTGTGCACACTCCTAAGGACATACTGTGAACACTTCTAAGGACATATACTGTGAACACTTCTAAGGACATACTGTGAACACTTCTAAGGACATACTGTGAACACTTCTAAGGACATACTGTGAACACTTCTAAGGACATACTGTGAACACTTCTAAGGACATACTGTGAACACTCCTAAGGACATACTGTGAACACTTCTAAGGACATACTGTGAACACTTCTAAGGACATACTGTGAACACTTCTAAGGACATACTGTGAACACTTCTAAGGACATACTGTGAACACTTCTAAGGACATACTGTGAACACTTCTAAGGACATACTGTGAACACTTCTAAGGACATACTGTGAACACTTCTAAGGACATACTGTGAACACTTCTAAGGACATACTGTGAACACTTCTAAGGACATACTGTGAACACTTCTAAGGACACTCCTACTCCTATAGCCTATTGTAAACATACAACTGATGGTCCATCACTGCCACTTACTCCTCTGCACTTAGTACATATCAGATCTTGCAACAAGTAGGAGAGGGATCGTTTCTGCACGACATCAATCAAACTCTGCTCAATAAGGTCTCTGTTGTACATGTTCTTGCAGTGAGAACACAGCCACTGAGTGCTGTTAATGATGAGGTAAAGGAGAATTAGTGTGAAAAAAAAAATCTTTGACAGTTTCTAAGAAAACAGTTCCAAGATATCCCAGTTTTTATTATTAGTACATGTATCTATACTACAGTCCTTGCACATTCAATACTGAACTGCAAATTTAATTTTAATGTGTCTCAGCAGTTTATTGAACCACGTCACTGGAATAACTTAGCTCATTCCAAAACAAGTGGGCATAGATTTTACATCATATGTTCATATCTTGATGCAACTTCTCATATTTGTTCATGTACATATGCTTATAACTTGCACAATTTTTCCTATTAATAGCTTGAATGGTTAATGAAATACAGCATATTGAATATTTAATTATCCCTGATAATTCTTACTTTGCAAGCTCATTTCTTAGCCTGTCATTGGCTGCACAGCTGGGTACCTGGGATCTAATTGAAGCTCATTTTAGGCACAACTAAACGTGCCATTTGTTTTGTGGGTTGTGAAAGGGTTAAAAATTAAATATACCTCAAGCATAGATTCTAAAATTTGGAAAAGTAACCAGTTGAAATTGTACTTATTTCTTTCATGACGTGGATGGCATTCTTTTCCATTTAGACCTTTGGGCACCATCTTTTTGTTTAGATAGCTCCAGGGGTGTTATGCTTTTTATCAACCCTGTGGTTTAATCTAGCAGTTAAAGCGGTTATCAGTTACATAACACCCTCGAACTAGCTAAACGACACTTATTTTAGGAACCCCAAAAAGATAGGGCCCAAAGGTTTAAACTTTAAAGGTTTTCACAGTTCAGCCAACATGGCCGCGCACTAACCTGTTGGTCGCTTGATCGGTTGTAAAATACGGATCCCTGCAGAGGTCAAGGTCCCTACAGTTATTGCAGAACTCGCAGATCACCTGAAGGGCAAACGAATGGGAGACTGCATTACATGTGCTATATTGTGTGATTTGGGTGGTGGCTGGCAAAGGTCACACACACTTGCAATGTGTTTAATTGCTTCTGTTATGTGTTGTTGACACACAGGCATGTACAAGCATGTATCAGTTCTCAACGAGCGTGTCCTCATAAATTCAACTGTACCTCTGGAAGTACAAAGCTTCTGCATGGGTCCTGGAAGGTGGCCTCCAAGGAGAACTCCCGCACTCCTATGAGCTTCAGGAGGTCACGCCTCAGCTTAGCCACTTGGTGCCGTGTGCAGGAGTCAAGAGAAAGGACCTAAAAACAAAATGTGCTGTAATCTCCCTACATGTAAGTACATATATGTACATGCCCATACATCTGTACATGACCATACACATATGCACATGTACATTGTATACATACATACATGTACATTGTACATGCCCATACATAAGTACATGTACATTACATATGCAAATGTACATTACATATGCACATGTACATGTACATTTGCTCTACATGTACATGCACTTGTAAATCTTTGCATGGAAGGAGGACCCATCTGGACAGTTGCCTACGTTTCCCTGATGTAAATTGCATTCCTCCCCAATGTAATAAAATGAAGAGTAACTTATCAGCACGACTTGAGAATAGGTAATGTCCAGATCTCCACCCACATGAGGTAGATGTACATGTACACATACTGCCACTGTATGTACATGTGAATATGATGTACACTTTGATAACATGGGAATAAACGTGTATACATACAATGTATATATACATGTACATATGTACACCTGTAAACAATTTTGCCATACTTATGTAGTATGGTCTGTATGGGACACGACAGTCTCACTGCCGTATATTAGCCCCACCCACTCCTGAATATTAGCGCCCACCCACCACCATATACATCTATCAGCCCCACACACTGCTGTATATTAGCCCCACACACCGCCGTATATTAGCCCCGCCCACTGCTGTATATTAGCCCCACACACCGCCGTATATTAGCCCCACACACCGCCGTATATTAGCCCCGCCCACTGCTGTATATTAGCCCCACCCACTGCAGTCAGCACGACACCAACCTTGCACACGTCCTTCACAAACTCCAGGGCTGGGTTGTTAAAGGTCAGGTGAGAGCCTGGAAGTGTGGGGAAGACAGAACCCTTGTTGGCTGTCTCTCCTCCTCCAAGAGTCTGATGGATCTTCTGGGTGATTCTACATACATGTACAGGCACATGTACAAAGAAAGGGGCGGGTACATTGTAAGTTCAAACAAAGTTTTATATATGTAATGACACCAGCAAAATTTTGGATCGTCACGTTCAATCCCTTCAAATAATTATCAAACTATCGGTAATGAATAATTGATGATCTATATCGGCGCGTATCGCTGTATACGTATGAATCAATAGTCGTAGATATATAGGCAGAGCTAGCTACTGTAGCTGAGCAGCTATTAAGTTAATGGCATACAAAAAAAAAAATTGGGGGGGGGGGGGGGGGGGGGGGGGCACGTGCCCCGAGTGCCCCCCCCCCCCCCCCTGGATCCGCCGCTGATAAATCAGGACAATCGTGAGGGAACATTAGTTTGCAGTAATAAAAAAGCCCTACCTACAAATACTATTGTTCTCTTGATTTTTGTGTTGTGGCTTTGGGCTTATAATGTGGTCATCAAAACAAATTTTAAAATTTAAATGAAGGTTGATTATTTGTCTTGACAAAAGCCTTTGAGGTGCCTCTGACGTGACTGTTTCTTGCAGGCAGCTCAACCATACATAGAAGTCTGGCACTAGCCAAAAAGCCAGTTTTTGGTACAAAGTTAACTATACGTATTTAATTAAGTACCATTATTCTTACTATCTAAAATGTTTTCTGTTTTTTTTTAATTGTTTTTTTTTTTTGTTTGTTTTGTAACAATGATTTTGGTGTACAACATGTCGGTCTATTTTACTAGATCTATACATGACATGTGTATATAATTGTACATGTACATGTGTATATTGTATTTTTGAAAGCACTTACATGTACATTTGTACACGTACATGTACATATGTATATAATTTTAAAAGCACTTATATTATATGTGTCCTCTATAATATTAAAAATAATTATGACCTAACTTTCACATATAATGTGTTTATTGTCTTCCTTGTATTATCTATGTATATTCAAGTTGATATAAAATGTATATGTCCATGTGTATATAATTTTAAAAGCACTTACATTTGTACATGTACACGCACATCACTTGTAGCTGAATGACTCACACAAATAGTTTCTCGGTAAGCTCTTTTTCTATCCTCTGCTGAGCAAAAGTCACCAAACTGGCAGTCACCGAACTGTCTGCAGGAATCTTAAAGGGAGTTACATGGGAAACTGTGTAAGCATCTTGATTAGCACAGCCGAGTTATACCAACAAAGCACAGCACATGTACATATATTGTACTGCAGGTGCAGTATGACCACCATTTGAATTCAGTACCAATATAATTTCATAAGAGGCCGTTCTGTCTAGAGATTGTGTTCTACTTTGCTGCAAGTGTGCTTGTGTAAGATTGTATCTATTCATCACATCACACATGATCCCCAGTCCCTCTCATTCCTTCTCTAGAGATTGTCCATTGCACTACAGCATGGCAATGCTGCCTCTGTATTGGGCACCACAAGTAGCGTGTAGTCTGTATAGTGTATCCCGTACATGTACTTCAGGTTATTATTATAATTTCATTATAGGTAAAGTTTAGGCACAGTGGTAGTAAACTAAGTTTAATGCAGAGAGTTGCTCTGTGTTATATAGCATTACTAAGCTGACTATAGTGACGTTGCTAAGGCCAGATGTAAACATATGTTTTGGCAGATGCATTCAATGAACGATCCTACCCAATCCTATGCTGTGCATGAGTGCCCAATAGCATTGCAGGGCGTCCTTCTCTCCATAACACCCCCTATCCAATCAAATCATCCCAAACTGTTGTCGATATGGTTACAGGTTTGTATTGTATTTAAGCGAGGGCTCCATGGGGGCAGCACTCCAGTCATAGCCTTGACTGCGGCCAGTTGCTCACCCACCCTCTGCTTCTTCTACATGTACATATATGCATTTTGATCATTGATGGGCAACACCCTCCGGGCTTTTACCCTGGGACAGCCACCAAACCATGACCAGCGTCTTGGTTTGGGACACAGGCTGACTCAATGGTGACCAGCGTCACCCATTGGTCCCTGTAGGCCCAGTGGTACGAGGCACAGTTGCTACATGCCTGGCTGCAGCTGTCGCCTGCCCCCATTATGGGCCAAACACAACCACGATTCTTAGGGGGTACATTTACTCAGCCTGCAAATAGTTGGCATTAATTCATTATTAAAAGACACCAAAAATATATATACAATTATTAATAGCAATTAACATTGATTAATTTTACATGTACATGTACAAGCTGGTGCGTGTACAGTCATTTACATGTATGTGTGTGTGTGTATGTGCACAAGTAGGTCTATGCTTTACATGCACACATACATGTAGCAAATAGTATCAGAAGAACCAGATTTAATTAATTATAAAGTATTACTATATAGATGTACTGAAATCGTATGTTTCAAATAAGAATCTTCATGATGTAATGTTTAATTTTCTAGTAGCAAACCTGTACCTGGGTCTGTGTGCTGTTCTGTTTCTTCTTCACAACAGGTGTGGAGACTTGTGTTCTTGACTCTCTTTCTGCCTTTTCATGGGAGTACAGCGCATGAATGTGACCACCAATGGTAACCTGTGGAGAGATAAGACTTATGTGTGATGGGTGATTGGTGGAATGACAAAAATAGTGATGTATCCTAGCAACAACTGAAGACGCAATCATTCTGCTACATTAAGTGTGCCATCTAAATTATGAGTCAGATACATGTATGTGTTCATAAATGATAGAAGCACACAAAGCTGGTTATAATTAAAATACACGCACTTCAGTCTTGCCTTATCAAGAGTACGAAATTATATTCAGGTACATGTCAAATAGAAAAAAAATTATCTGAATTTTGTCTAACATTTGATTTGTTTGTGTAACAACTCAACTTACATGTAGCGCAGTGCGAATTTTCAATTGGTTAGCTATTCGCGGTTAATTAGATACTTGTGGTTGACCTTTTAAAAAGTACATGTATGTGTAGCTGTTTCCTTCACTGTGGAAGCCCCCTGCATGTTTGTTAACTTACCCTGAACAGGTCCTGGCAAGATGCAGCCTCGGGTAGATACTTGCATATGTCCCATCTCATCTCCACCTCCCTCTGCATCGACACACTTTCATCCTCCTCCTCCTCCTCCCCATTCTCATCGTTGCCGTTGGAGAACAGCATGCGGAGCTGCCTAGGCACCTTCATGCTGATGCCTCCATAGTTGGCCTTGTAGGAGAGATGGGATTAGAGCAATGTCTACCTGCAACTGTTCAGTTGCCACATACATGTAGTTGTACGCACTGTACGCGCTACACAATACACATAGACCAACGTACATGTGTCTAAAAATATTAATCTCAAAGGTGAAAACATAGATGTACATGTAATTTATGAAACGTAAACCTGTTGCACCATATCCTTGCTCTGTATACTTTCATATGTTTAACCCATGCATAAATAGAGCAGAATTACTAAAGGTACTCATTTACATTGAAAAGGTACGAGCATGTAGTAAGTCCTTGTACATGCAGGATCAGGCCGAGATTAGTAAAGCTTAAATCCTTTTGATATACATACAGCAAGCCATGCTAGCAGAGCTATCTATCGATTAACCCCGCAGAAGTAGATTTTTTTTTTAAATGTGCAGACAGCTCTCCTAGTACAGCTCGTAATAAAAAAATTAAGGATTTAAGGCTTACTCTACTTGCAGCTTCTACCTACCTGGTCCATCCACCAGAGACACTCCCAGCACGCATCGGGCTCAATCTGTATGCTGTGGAAAAAATCTCTGGACTTGATGCTCTTGAGAATGAACTCGATGTACGCACACGCGTCCTCCATTCTGAATTTGGAAAGAAGGTACACGTTAAGTGGGTCACAAAGGAGAAGAAGACGTGTGTTGGTACAGTATTCCTTCCTACACCTCCTCCCCAGCTCACTCCTTCCTACCCCCTCCTCCCCAGCTCACTCCTTCCTACCCCTCCTCCCCAGCTCACTCCTTCCTACCCCCTCCTCCCCAGCTCACTCCTTCCTACCTCCTCCTCCCCAGCTCACTCCTTCCTACCCCCTCCTCCCCAGCTCACTCCTTCCTACCCCCTCCTCCCCAGCTCACTCCTTCCTACCCCCTCCTCCCCTTCTCACTCCTTCCTACCCCTCCTCCCCAGCTCACTCCTTCCTACACCTCCTCCCCAGCTCACTCCTTCCTACACCTCTTCCTCAGCTCACTAATTCCTATCTCCTCCCCAGCCCATCCCTTCCTGCATGTACCTCCTCCCAGCCCACTCCTCCCTACCTCCTCCCCAGCCCACTCCTCCCTACCTCCTCCCCAGCCCACTCCCCCTACCTCTTCCCCAGCCCACTCCTCCTACCTCTTCCCCAGCCCACACCTCCCTGTCTTCCCCAGCCCACTCCTCCCTACCTCTTCCCCAGCCCACTCCTCCCTACCTCTTTCCCAGCCCACTCCTCCTTACCTCTTCCCCAGCCCACTCCTCCCTACCTCTTCCCCAGCCCACTCCTCCCTACCTCTTCCCCAGCCCACACCTCCCTACCTCTTCCCCAGCCCACTCCTCCCTACCTCCTCCCCAGCCCACTCCTCCCTACCTCCCCTTCTTTGTGCACACTATGATCTTGCTGAAGTCGGCGTAGACGATGGTCGAGCCGAGCCTCTTAAACTCCCCCACCAGCTGCATGAACAGCTTCTTCATCAGCTTGTGGATGATGCGGCACAGCCCTGGCTCGTAGAGCAGAGATGAGGGCGAACGAATCCACCTGCCAGTAATGAAGAAGAAAGCACTAACTCATAGGTCCACATGTGTACGTGCTGACAATACTGTTTACTATAAGCTAGCACACATGCACACACATACAGTACACATATACACATATACAGTATACATATATATGTACACACATACAGTATACATATACACACGTACATGTACAGTACACATAATGATATACATGTATGCACATGTACAGTATACACATATACAGTACACATATATACACACATACATGTACAGTATACAGTATACATATACATGTACACACATACAGTATACATATACACACGTACATGTACAGTACACATAATGATATACATGTATGCACATGTACAGTATACACATATACAGTACACATATATACACACATACATGTACAGTATACAGTATACATATACATGTACATGTACAGTACACATATATACACATATACATGTACGCACATGTACAGTATACACATATATACACACGTACATGTACAGTACACATATACATGTACGCACATGTACAGTACACATATACATGTACGCACATGTACAGTATACACATATATACACACGTACACACACATACACAATATGTGTACTGTACATGTGTGTACAAGTACTGTACATGTACATCATTTTCCTGCACGTTCATGCATGTACTTCCACTAGCTATTATCACCGATACAGCACTATTTAGTGGGAGTACGAGCTTGCAGGAAAATGATATACATGTAGAATCAAGTTGCTTGCAAAAATGAAACATTGCTCTTCACACAATCATACATGTACTTGTGTACATAACGTACATCAGACGTGCACGTTGCAGCTACCCCTCACCTGTAGAAGTGCTGCAGCTGGAGGTCTGCATAGTAGTTCTGATTGGTGGACACCTCATGGAGCCAGGCATGAACCATCCCGCGGAGGGTCCTGAAAGCACAGCACCACGTGACCATCACCATGACAACACACACAAACACATCTCTCCTGTCTAATCGTGCACCATTACACAGCCACCATTACACAGCCACCATTACACAGCCACCATTACACAGCCACCATTACACAGCGCCAATTTTGTTCAACTGACTTAAATGAACTTGAACACAGGGCGGCTTCGTCGTAGACAGTCAGAGATGAGGGTCCCCCTTCCATGAGCTCCTCCAGTGAGGCCTGAACGTGTAAGAAGAACGTGCCTACAGTGTACATGTGTGCCTACAGTGTACATGTGTGCCTACAGTGTACATGTGTGCCTACAGTGTACATGTGTGCCTACAGTGTACATGTGTGCCTACAGTGTACATGTGTGCCTACAGTGTACATGTGTGCCTACAGTGTACATGTGTGCCTACAGTGTACATGTGTGCCTACAGTGTACATGTGTGCCTACAGTGTACAGGTGTGCCTACAGTGTACATGTGTGCCTACAGTGTACATGTGTGCCTACAGTGTACATGTGTGCCTACAGTGTACATGTAGGCCTACAGTGTACATGTGTGCCTACAGTGTACAGGTGTGCCTACAGTGTACATGTGTGCCTACAGTGTACATGTGTGCCTACAGTGTACATGTGTGCCTACAGTGTACATGTAGGCCTACAGTGTACATGTGTGCCTACAGTGTACAGGTGTGCCTACAGTGTACATGTGTGCCTACAGTGTACAGGTATGCCTACAGTGTACAGGTGTGCCTACAGTGTACAGGTGTGCCTACAGTGTACATGCATGCCTACAGTGTACATGTGTGCCTACAGTGTACATGTGTGCCTACAGTGTACATGTGTGCCTACAGTGTACAGGTGTGCCTACAGTGTACAGGTGTGCCTACAGTGTACATGTGTGCCTACAGTGTACATGTGTGCCTACAGTGTACATGTGTGCCTACAGTGTACAGGTGTGCCTATAGTGTACAGGTGTGCCTACAGTGTACATGTGTGCCTACAGTGTACATGTGTGCCTACAGTGTACATGTGTGCCTACAGTGTACATGTGTGCCTACAGTGTACAGGTGTGCCTACAGTGTACAGGTGTGCCTACAGTGTACAGGTGTGCCTACAGTGTACATATGTGCCTACAGTGTACAGGTGTGCCTATAGTGTACATGTGTGCCTACAGTGTACAGGTGTGCCTATAGTGTACATGTGTGCCTACAGTGTACATGTGTGCCTACAGTGTACATGTGTGCCTACAGTGTACATGTGTGCCTACAGTGTACAGGTGTGCCTACAGTGTACAGGTGTGCCTACAGTGTACATGTGTGCCTACAGTGTACATGTGTGCCTACAGTGTACATGTGTGCCTACAGTGTACATGTGTGCCTACAGTGTACATGTGTGCCTACAGTGTACAGGTGTGCCTACAGTGTACATGTGTGCCTACAGTGTACATGTGTGCCTAAAGTGTACGTTTCCATACACATTGGAACATTTGCCTTTAAAACATTTCAATATCACACAGTGCCTCGTATATAAATAAATAAAAAACCATTTGCCACAGAACATGTGCTTTTAAGAAACTCAGACATCATGGCACACGGAAGTATATTGTTAATTGACTGATGTCTGAGTTCCTTAAAAAGTAGGTCAGTGTAATGTATGCATGCATGTGGACTACACACATGCACACATACACACATTAATTTAGAGCCACCTTCAGATCAATATTAATACTTCGGCATCCAAAACCTACACATGAATTTATACAAATGCACATGTACAGACACAACCAATTTTGAGTCACTTAGTTAGGACATCATACCCACATAAGTCACTTAGTAAGGTCATCATACCCACAAGAGTCACTTAGTAAGGTCATCACACCCACAAGAGTCACTTAGTAAGGTCATCATACCCACAAGAGTCACTTAGTAAGGTCATCATACCCACAAGAGTCATTTAGTAAGGTCATCACACCCACAAGAGTCACTTAGTAAGGTAATCATACCCACAAGAGTCACTTAGTAAGGTCATCACACCCACAAGAGTCACTTAGTAAGGTCATCATACCCACAAGAGTCACTTAGTAAGGTCATCACACCCACAAGAGTCACTTAGTAAGGTCATCATACCCACAAGAGTCACTTAGTAAGGTCATCATACCCACAAGAGTCACTTAGTAAGGTCATCATAATTCTCACCTGTGGGGCACAGTCAAAGCTGATGGCCCCTCCAGTGACCCCCTCGTAGTCATTGATGTGGGTGGACTGGAGGACGGTATTGACGGCCAGCCCGTCCATGGACAGCTGCACACAGCAGGTGGGGTAGGTCCCGGGGTTGTTCATCTCTATACTCCCCTCCTCCATGTCCGTCGTCAGGCGATGGTCATCATCCTCACGTCCTGAAGCAAAGCAGCAAGTACAGGGGCGTGTAAGTGTAGGGGTGTGTACATGTAAGTGTAGGGGCATGTGACATGTAAGTGCAGGGGCATGTGACATGTAAGTGTAGGGGCATGTGACATGTAAGTGCAGGGGCATGTGACATGTAAGTGTAGGGACATGTGACATGTAAGTGTAGGGGCATGTGACATGTACATTGTAAGTGTAGGGACATGTGACATGTACATTTGTAAGTATAGGGGCATGTGACATGTAAGTGCAGGGGCATGTGACATGTAAGTGTAGGGGCATGTGACATGTAAGTGTAGGGGCATGTGACATGTAAGTACAGGGACATGTGACATGTAAGTGTAGGGGTATGTGACATGAAAGTGTAGGGGCATGTGACATGTAAGTGCAGGGGCATGTGACATGTAAGTGTAGGGGCATGTGACATGTAAGTACAGGGACATGTGACATGTAAGTGTAGGGGCATGTGACATGTAAGTGTAGGGGCATGTGACATGTAAGTGTAGGGGCATGTGACATGTACGTGTAGGGGAATGTGACATACATGTATAAGTATAGGGGCATGTGACATGTAAGTGTAGGGGCATGTGCCATGTAAAGTGCAGGGGCATGTGACATGTAAGTGTAGGGACATGTGACATGTAAGTGTAGGGGCATGTGACATGTAAGTGTAGGGACATGTGACATGTACATTTGTAAGTATAGGGGCATGTGACATGTAAGTGCAGGGGCATGTGACATGTAAGTGTAGGGGCATGTGACATGTAAGTGTAGGGGCATGTGACATGTAAGTACAGGGACATGTGACATGTAAGTGTAGGGGTATGTGACATGAAAGTGTAGGGGCATGTGACATGTAAGTGCAGGGGCATGTGACATGTAAGTGTAGGGGCATGTGACATGTAAGTACAGGGACATGTGACATGTAAGTGTAGGGGCATGTGACATGTAAGTGTAGGGGCATGTGACATGTAAGTGTAGGGGCATGTGACATGTACGTGTAGGGGAATGTGACATATAAGTATAGGGGCATGTGACATGTAAGTGTAGGGGCATGTGCCATGTAAAGTGCAGGGGCATGTGACATGTAAAGTGCAGGTGCATGTACATGTAGCTAAGCAAGTAATGTATCCTACCACAGCCTGCATAGGACCCAATCACTGCTCATCATACCACATACATGTACTAGCCCCACACCAGACCACATACTTAGCCCCACACCAGACCACATACAATGTACTTAGCCCCACCCACCCCAGGCCACATACTTAGCCCCACCCCAGACCACATACTTAGCCCCACCCACACCAGGCCACACCCATGCCAGGCCCCAGGCTCACCTCCCAGGTCAGGCCTGTCCGAAGGCGACGCCCACAGGACAATGCCGTGCTTAATAAGGTGTCTGGCATAGAAGACATCAGCGATGAAGAGGGCGGGGTCACGGGGAAGGTTGCCAAGGGGAACGTGAGCATAGCGAGCTTGTTCCAGCTGGTTCTGGAGAGGGAGTGAGCAAGTTAACAAAAAGCGATGGTAACTAACATCAATTGATTTTGTGATTAATTTTTGTTGCCGATTTCATTCTTGAGGTGACAATTCCAGACACAGCTACAACTGTACATGTACATGTACATACATGTACATGTGTATAGATTGCAAGGTTATGAAGTGTTATTACGTGAATAATAGGCACAGGGCCCACCTCTCCATTCTCTTCCAAATTCATCAAGCCAGCATAATGTGTAACCACACCCATGTGACCACAATGACATGACCTTAATATTAACCACACCCATGTGACCTTAATATTAACCACACCCATGTGACCTTAATATTAACCACACCCATGTGACCTTAATATTAACCACACCCATGATACATGTATGACCTTAATATCAGCTACACCCATGTGACCTTAACACACACACTTGCAGAGGAGCACTACACAGATTGCTTACATGCACAGGCAGCCCTGGCTATTCACCAGCAGCCCTGGCTATTGCTTACATGCACCAGCAGCCCTGGCTATTGCTTACATGCACCAGCAGCCCTGGCTATTGCTTACATGCACCAGCAGCCCTGGCTATTGCTTACATGCACCAGCAGCCCTGGCTATTGCTTACATGCACCAGCAGCCCTGGCTATTGCTTACATGCACCAGCAGCCCTGGCTATTGCTTACATGTACCGGCAGCCCTGGCTATTGCTTACATGCACCAGCAGCCCTGGCTATTGCTTACATGCACCGGCAGCCCTGGCTATTGCTTACATGCACCAGCAGCCCTGGCTATTGCTTACATGCACCAGCAGCCCTGGCTATTGCTTACATGCACCAGCAGCCCTGGCTATTGCTTACATGCACCAGCAGCCCTGGCTATTGCTTACATGTACCGGCAGCCCTGGCTATTGCTTACATGCACCAGCAGCCCTGGCTATTGCTTACATGCACCGGCAGCCCTGGCTATTGCTTACATGCACCAGCAGCCCTGGCTATTGCTTACATGCACCAGCAGCCCTGGCTATTGCTTACATGCACAGGCAGCCCTGGCTATTGCTTACATGCACCAGCAGCCCTGGCTATTGCTTACATGCACAGGCAGCCCTGGCTATTGCTTACATGCACCGGCAGCCCTGGCTATTGCTTACATGCACAGGCAGCCCTGGCTATTGCTTACATGCACCAGCAGCCCTGGCTATTGCTTACATGCACAGGCAGCCCTGGCTATTGCTTACATGCACCAGCAGCCCTGGCTATTGCTTACATGCACCAGCAGCCATAGCTATTGCTTACATGCACCAGCAGCCCTGGCTATTGCTTACATGCACAGGCAGCCCTGGCTATTGCTTACATGCACCAGCAGCCCTGGCTATTGCTTACATGCACAGGCAGCCCTGGCTATTGCTTACATGCACCGGCAGCCCTGGCTATTGCTTACATGGATCCAAGTCTGCAGGTTAAGGAATTGCTCAATCATCTTTCGTGAGGCAGCTCTCTGCCAGTCCAGAGCAGGAAAGGAATTATCACTACATGAAGGGAATGTACAAATGTACGGTATTAAAAGAACACCTACATGTACATGTAACAATGCAAAAGGGAACATCACACTCTTAATTTCAATATTTCCCTTTAATTAATGGACACGCAATGCCGGCAATGCAAGCCAGCACACAACATTGCAAGCGCACACTGAACTGCAATATTTCTTTCTAAGGTACAACCTCCAACAGCTATACTACAGAGCTCTGAACCTTTCAAGCCTCTCGCACACCTTGCGTGGATAGTCTGTCCATGTCTGTTCTGTTTTCTTTTGTTTCTTTTGAATGCTTGGCTGGGGGCCATTTTTGACCAAAAAAAAGTCTACGATGCGTGGACAGTGAGGAGCTTACTTGTTTGAACTCCACACCTTTTATTCCCCTCTGTGTTTCTATTCCTACTGTTGATACTATTAAATCGCGCTCATTCAAGTACGTGTATTTTGGGTAATATTTTATTACCAGTTGTCCCGTTGCTACCTGACTCGGAATGCTGTCTTTTATACAAGTATTGTGGCTGTATTTTTGTGACTTCATTAATGGCCTACATGTACAATGTATATGGAAAAATGCATGCAGAGCTGCTACAGTGTATGAACTATTCCAGATAAAAATCGTACCCCCCCCCCCCCCCCCCCCCCCCCCCCTACTACTGATGGCATCCAAATAAATTCCCCTGGACTGTTAATAAATTCCCCTGGACTGTTAATAAATTCCCCTGGACTGTTAATAAATTCCCCTGGACTGTTAATAAATTCCCCTGGACTATTAATAAATTCTCCTGGATATTACCAGCATCAAAGCTAACCACCACAGATAACCAAATTGTCATCAGTAGGGGTGTACAATTTTTTATCTGGAATAGCCCAATGGCATCTAGTAGCTACTCTGAAAACGGCACCACACTAACACTTCACCACCCCAACCTGCTAAACTACACGTACCTGTCAAGCGATGGGATGAACACGGAGGGGAAGTCTTCTGTGGCCCCCAGGGAGGAACGCATCGCTTGGGGTTCCATCGGAGTCTGGAAGAAGAGGACGGTGGGACCTCGCTTGGCGTCCTTGTAGTCCGACAACACTCTCTGCAGGCCCTGGTAAACCTGGTAAGGAGGAAATGATCTAAGTGAGGTCAGTAGCTAGGGCCTTCGTTGTCTAGGAGACTGGTTAAGTTAATAATAATGTGTCATTTTGTATGTGTTTTTTTTTTTTTGGAATAAATTTTATACTATAACCATAGTAAGGATTAAAAATACAAAAGATACATAATGAAAGAAACACAAAGTTCAATACATACATAACCTGCACTATATACCTAAATCTAAACCAGCACACCCCAGGACAGATGCTGCATTGCCTCTCTGCACCGCAACAGAATTTTTTTGGAACCTGTACATGTAGGTTTCAAGCTATTGATAGTAAATATTTATGGACCAGCTGTTTTGCTTTGAGTTAAGGTGCACGAGTCAAGTGCGAGTCCGTGAGCATGAGCGAATGTGACCTGGTGGGTGGACGGCACTGTACACACAGTACAGTGTGTAGTAGTAATATTAAAATGTACATGCTCTGCAGGTGTGTTGAAAACTGTGCAAAATAATGATACATTTCTAATAGTTGCCCCCCTCCAATGCACTTGCTCCATCTCCTCACCCTTCTTGCTTCTGTCTCAATCTTTACGTCAAAAGTGAAGTCTGGGGGTGGGACTGGGTAGTTGGCGTACTTGGACAGCCTGGCAGCTCTCTCGTTCTCGTACAAGGTCCCCACCGTGGGCATCTGGTTGGTCCTCACCCGGTCCAGCACAAAGATGTGGACCTTCTTCGTTGCCATGACAAACAAACCGTACAAAGCCCGGGAATCACTGGATGTGTGTGTGTGTGACAGATGGATGATTCGATACATGTAATGCAAAATCCATACATGTGTGTACATGTCTTACACATGTACATGCACATGTACACACATGTATGCACATGTGCATGTAGGTTCTGCGCACAGATAATAAATGCACATGTACACATAAAACATGTACATGTGCACTTAATACATGTACATGTAATACATGCACGCATAATACATGCACATGTACACAATACATGTACATGCACGCATAATACATGCACATGTACACAATACATGTACATGCACGCATAATACATGCACATGTACACATAATACACACGTACACGTACCATGAGCTGTGGTAGAGGTAGATTTGCTTGAAGCTATCCCCTTCCAGGTAAGAGTACTGAGCCACTGTCTTGAATTCCAATTGGTCTATTTCAAACCTATCAGGCTGAAATGGCAAAGAGCAGAACAAGGTCGCGTGTCTTCCAAATGCATTTATGTCAAATTGCAATGCACAGTTATCATATATGTATATACACTGTTACATGTACATGTATATCCACAAACCTCACAAAATATGATTGGTCAATGGACCTTTTGCCTTCTGACGTCACAAATTAATTGGTTGTGTTTGACGCAGCATAAGTCCTTATAGGAACTTCACGAAGAAACACAGCAAGTACTAAATTAATGGTAAATGAATGCCTGACTACATTCCAAATGAAGTACCTTCGCCAGTTATGGTGCAAATGTTACAGCGCTCACAAGTTACCGGAAGTTGCCCCGCCAAAAATCGAAAAACGCAACTTCGCGTGCCTCATTAGCAACTTCCGCAATGTTTCGCTGCATACAAATTCCTTACAGAGCTTCATCGTGAAATACAACAAAAATGAAACGTGTGATAATTTACTTCTCAATAAAAATTTAAAAGGAAAAGCATGTACATGTAGGAGCTATGATGGGGAAGTTATACCATTTTTAAAGTTGCCCCCCCCACCAAAATTTATGCGTGACGTCAAAGGCAAAAGGTCCATTGTGGCCCATACATTACACATATATTACACTGAATTTATGTAGAACTCTAGTCTCAGACAGCATTAGAACTCTACCTTAGAGAGAACCAGTACCCGCCCTCCCTTTATTGGTTGCTATGTGCACATGTACACGTTGCTATAGTCTACATGTAAATCAGTTAAACAACTGAAAACCGCCATTAGTATCCCCTCGAGATGCTACAGCCCAGGACCCTCTGTAGTTCTGTATATCTTGGTATCAGTGTGTTAACTAATACATTACATCACTATAGCTGCCAAGAGTGGCAAGAGATGATCGACAACTATGCAGTGACAAATGGCTCTAAATCATCAACTTACACATGCACATGCATCCACCTTACCCCACACATGCGCGCACACTTAGCCAAAAGTCCCCCCCCTCACATACATGTACCCACACATGCACATACAGCCAGTCACTCAGGTGTAGTGTAAATATAGCCAAAGTCACCCACACAGCCACACCCACATAGCCAGTCACCCACATAGCAACAGTCGCCCACATAGCCACACCCACACATGTACAGCCTCACATACCCCCGGCCAAAGCCCTCACATACCCCCGGCCAAAGCCCTCACATACCCCCGGCCAAAGCCCTCACATACCCCCGGCCAAAGCCCTCACATACCCCCGGCCAAAGCCCTCACATACCCCCGGCCAAAGCCCTCACATACCCCCAGCCAAAGCCCTCACATACCCCAGCTGCAGCTCTCTTGATGTGATTCCTGTTCACCATGCACACACAGCCGAGGGAGACGATGGTCCTGAAGAGGAGGGGCACCTGGGTCTCGTACACGCCCACTATGTCCGGAGCAGATAGCTGTGTGGCGAGCTCACTGCAAACATCACGGGGTGAGGGTGTAAGGTGTGGTGAGTGGTAAGGCAACTAATACATGTACAGGTACACATCTCTGCTAGAATGGTAGGGGGAGGGGTCAGCTTGGGAGGGGTTATTAATTACATGCACAATCCCCCACCCCCCATTTTGAGCACAATACACGTAAGCTGGACCATTTCTTTATTTCTGTACACTGTTCTAGATAGCATAGCAACATGTACATGTGTACATGTACTTGACCACCTGGATAGCACTCACACAGCCTAGAATACAATCCCCAACCACACACATGCACATATGCCACACAATACACACACATACATACACAACATACATACACACATAAACACATACATACATACATACATACATACATACATACATACATACATACATACATACATACATACATACGTACATATATACATACATACACATACATACATACATACATGTACATACGTACACACATCGACACACACGTACACACACACACACACACACACTCTCCCTCCCTCTCTCCTCCTCACCCGGCATGCTCCTGGAATATCTCCTCGCTCACAGTGTACTCGCTCAGGTTGAGCACGGGGGCGGAGCGGGGCAACACCTTGGACACCTTCCTCCATGCAGTCCCCTCCCCCTGGAGCTCCTTGCTGGAGCGGCAGTTGACGTAGAAGACCCGGGGGGCCACCAGCTTGAGGTGGTAGAGGTCACTGCCCACCAGGGCCCAGAGGGTGAAGACGCCTGGGGTCTCTGTCTCCACCAACTGAGCAGGAAAAGGGGGAAAACATTATTTAATGTGCACCACGTAAAGACTGTTACGATATGCATTTATAATGTACCTCAATCCAAAATTTAGTATCTTATATTAACACAAACAGCATACTTATTTGTATTTGTTTCACAAGGAAGAGACAGAGAGAGAGAGAGAGATGTTGTGTGCATTTTATTACCCAATCTTGCCCATCAATCTTTATGAAGGCAAAACAATCTGGACTCGCAAGGCATATGCCGGTTATGTCGAACACGTGTACACTATACTATTATGTATTGAATATGATCCAACTGTGGTAGGTGTGGCGACAGGAAACGGTACTCTCTCGTCCACTTTTTGAATACAGTATGCCTTGATCAATGATATTCCTCCAACACAAAAGCCGTCTACACGTGCATGCCTTCATAACACTTTATTTTTAAGGGTCTACGCATCATGCATGCACTGATTCACAACGATAATAATGTTTTTGTGAGAGCCTTATACAAAAATAAAAATAAATAACCCAACAACCAACCCTATGTAGGGAAGCCGTCGGGGGGGGCTGGCGCAAATGGAACATAGGAACCGTACACAGGACGTGGGTGGGGCTTGTGCCATTCCACGCGTGTTCCCTGTTCGCGAAATGAGAATGTGCGCGTGGGCGCACATTCTCTTTCGCGAACGTGGGGAATGCGTGTGGAATGGCACAGGCTTCACTCATGTCCTGTGTTCCTCTTCTGCGTCGCTTCCTGTAGGCGAAGGAAGCGACGCAGAAGAGGCACAAACAGATTACCTACAAGATGGCCAAAACACCGTCCTCCAGTAAAGAAAGTCGCAATTACACTATTTATAATCCCAGAAATCGCAAACAAAGCACTTGTGGGTTCGTAGATTACGCAATAGACCTGGTCTCGTACCCCGACCCACACTCGCAGCTGCGGATTGATTACATTACCGCTACACGAGAAATTGGTGTGATTGGTAAACAGCCTAACCACGGGTGTTTCGAAAATGGACAGTAGGTCTCGTCCCCACTTTTACCTACGTAACAAGTAACAAGACCCCTCATTATCGCATGGCATTGGAATTTGGCTTATCAGCCTTATCTTTTGTAATCCGTTCAACGTAAGCGCAGTACAGGTGAATATCTGTGTTGCACACCCTTCGAGGACTACAATAATATAAATTTTATCTTTTTAATGCTACTGGCCATGATACGGGCCCGTAACTAATTAAATAGCGCTCCATTTAGAGTGGTTGGCAGTGATGCCGCGGTTCGCCCGTCAAGACCGTCAAAAACTAGGCGATACGGCTGGCTTGACCGCGTCCGTGACCGTCAGGCGCGAAAGCACTTAACCGCCAGCATAATTGAGGTAACATACAAAATGGATACATGTCTCTATCCATATGATAGCCAACATTTAAACCAAAATTGGAAAGGTGAGGTGCATTGCCTTCCTGCATTGATATGAAATAACACTGTATCTAGGAGGATTTATTCCGGACATGATGTTAATCGATCGTAGTTCCGATCTTTCCTTTATTATTTTTTTAAAAAAAGATTGCTATATTATGATTGAACAATAAACAATATCTTTAACATAGCTGAGAGGTTGACCTTGCTGTCAGCAATTGCAAGGTCAACAGATGACGCAAAAGGACGTGGCCTTGTGGTATGATGAGCGGGAACCCCGAAGGCACATGACAGCTGATCTCAGTAGGGAGAAGCTCACTTTCCTGCAAAGACCTATTTTCACCAGATGTAAAATAACATTAAAAATACCAGACTGGGGAGATAATAGATCTCTGCCAATACAAAAGCTGCCTACATGTTTTACCGTTACTCCGGCCAGGTCACTGTTACAACAAATAATAATAACCCCAACAACGAACCCTAACTTGAGGGAAGCCATCGGGAGAGCAGGCGCACCTGGACCAGGGGAACTGTACACAAGCACGGGGGAGGTCTCACGTCCCGTCCCCTGCCCCCCCCCCCCCCCACACACACACACACACCGTGCTCCACTAAAGAAAGTCACAATCACTATGACCATACAAATCACCCATCAAGAGTACTTGTGGTTTTTTTTAAATGCAAACAATATGGGTGCTGTGCAAATTAAGTAGTCACACACAATGCAGCTGTCTGTCATTGTCACGTATTTCAGTATCAAAGGGTAAGAAGCAATCTGCCCTCATTTTCTAGGCAACCAACAGCTCGCTTCAAAAATAGGATTTAAATAATGCATGTACATGTAAATAACTCTTGGCAAAAACAATAACTCCATGGAAACATGGTGAGACAACATATGTACAGCATAAGAAGTTTGGTGCAGAAAAAAAAAAGAAAACAGAAGCAGATATACATGTACATGTACATGTATATATGCACCCATATGCAGTACATGGATATAATTACGGCTTGTGTGATTCACATGTTCAAGTGTACTGTAAGATGCACAATTGCATGTATGTGTACCTGCACCAATTGCCATGGCAACTCAGCCAGTGCTCGGCTCTGCCGTTGCAGAAAACCGGACAGACTGGTTGTCCTCTCCTGCAGCACGAGGTCCAGGAGGGGCCCAGAGGAGCCGACCTGCTGCAGGGCTAGCAGCTGCTTCCTCTCCTGCCTCTGCACCCTCTGCAGCTTCCACTTCCTCTTGTGGTACGAGAGCCAACCGTAGAAGTCTTCCTGTGTGCAAACAAGCCATAGACATGTACGTGTACTGTATGTGTACAAATTTAAGATGCCTAACCAATCATGTCAGTGATACAGCAGTGAATCGTACAGAGTAGTACAAAGGTGAAACACTTGAAATATGTACACCCTAAATGCACACATCGTACAAAAATACATACATGTATGGCACAGTGTCCAGCAAAATCACCACTCCGGCTTTTAATAAAAAATTCTATGTTGAATAAAACAATAGACCTTTTTAATGGTGCAACATTTTCCTTTCAAATTTTGTACGCTTATTCCCACATCAACTCTCGATTTGGAAATCTATTTTTGGGGCTTTAATAACTTTTTTCACCGTATTAAATATAACAATTGTAGGTGTACATGTGTACAAGTATATGCATGTTCTAAGGCCGGCATACACACGGGGGCGACTTCCATGCGACTTATCTCTTTGATCTTTTTGCCCACTTGTCGCTCCAAATTAGAAAGGCTTTCAATTTTTTCTGTCCACAAATTGCTCAATCAATCTGATCGTTACCTAAGCTATTTAATCATTCTCAAAGCTATTTGACCACAAAAATCCAACAATTGTGACAGTCTCCCGGAAGTCGCCCCCCCCCCCCCCCCCCCGTGTGCGAAAATAATTATACTCTAATAAACCACTTAGACGGAATTTTGGAATTTGTATGCTTGCTTACCCAGGTGGTGCCTCTGGGGGGAGGGGGTCCCAGCACTGTCCTCCATGACTGGGCAGGCGCGCGGGAGGGAGAGGGCAGTGTGGTCTTGTGCTTGGACACAACGGCCAGTTGCATCAGCGAAGTTACAGCAGCCGACCTCTTCGACTTCCTGCCGCCCTTCCCATCTGGGGCATTCTCGATGTCCCCAGGCTGGTCCCCAGGCTGGTCCCCAGGCTGGTCCAGGACCTCAGACGTCCTCTTGGCCCCACCTTCAGAGGTGCTGCTGGCCTCTCCAACGAGCTCCCCAACATCATCGACCTGAAGAAACGATGGAGGATACAAGGCAGATACACATGTACACAATGACATCTTCTTTTCCTATCACCCCTCGAAACACTGCAATTTATGTCAAGTTCCTCCCTCCCTCCCTCCCCCTTCTCCTCCGCCTCCCTCCCAAGCCATGATCCCTCTCCCTCTCCCTCCTCCTCCTCCTCCCTCCCCCTCCTCCCTCCCCAAGCCATGATCAGGTCTTTTATAACATACATGTACATGTACAAGTGAGGGGTTTTCCTTCGCTGCATTTGTACATGTGAAATTGCAAGGCTAAGGCATTATGTTGTATCATGTGTCTTAATTGCTGACCAAATCCACACTCCCCCCCCCCCCAGAAGTGTGCAGTTTACAAAAATTAATTTCAATTCTTTCCTCAATCTTTATCCTTAAATCATAAACCTTCTCACCAACGTATCTTCTAGCAAGGTTGGATAGCACACTGTACATGCACATGTGTGTACTAAATTATACTGGCACATGTATGTAAAATGTGGCGCGTGTAAAACAACAAACCTGTTCAGCTGGTTTAGCGTGGAGTGGCACTCTTGCAAACATGCTGCTTATCTTCTGCTGCTTGCACACGTCGTTCTTCTCCAGCAGCTTCTTCTGAAGCCAGTCGGGATGCTTCACCCTTGGGACTGGGTTAGGGACCTGCGGTGTACACGGTAATAGGGCACGTGCCAGAGGTGGTCGGAGAGTGGGGGTGGGGGTGGGGGCGGGGGGTCCAGGATGCCTTGCCCCCTCTCCAGGCTACGGTTCCAAATTTTCCCTAACCTCCAATCCCTAAAACTATCATCATTACTACAATGCAAAGATTACAACATGCAGAGCATGATTTGGCTTCCTAGCACTCGGTCACATGCATTATTTGCAACTATCCAGAGCCAAACAGTTACACAGGTATACTAAGTGTAATAAGCCACGCCCCCTTTTGGCCCCCCTCCCCTGGGGCCGTCACTGCATACTACAAAATAGGCACATTGTATGTACATGTACATGTAAGTGTTTATTAAAGTGACGTAATTATGATACAAATCAGTATTTAAATGCCAGTGCATACATTGTACATGTACACAAAACTTTTCCGGACCCAATACCTGGCATAATTTACCCAGCACACCGCACATACATGTATACAGTGTACATGTACAGTGTGTAGATCAATTCGATGGTTAATTATTTGTCAACAAATCAAGCAAACATTTCCACTAATTTAGAACATAATTTTATAGTGGGGTTTGCATGTACTGGCACGGAATGTAATGACAGAAGTTCACACATCTGCATGGATCTCTTGTGAACAATGTCTTGCCGTAACCTTCCCACACTCATTCGTCACCCGCCTTGCAACGCAGCTTGTGCTACATGCATATCCCTTCATCTCTAGATGGTACATGTACCTAGGCGCACCATTTTAGACACAGTCTCTTACACGTACCTGTACATGTACCATACACACATGAAACGTATGTATGTGTGCATGCTACATGTACATGTACAGGTACATGTACATGTAGCATGTACACACTGATCATTCTATTCACATTGTTGTGCCAAGAGCTTGATATAATCACTCAAGGGTCCCCATACCATTAGATATGCACATGAGGGAGGGAGGGAGGGAGGGAGGGAGGGAGGGAGGGGGGGGAGGGAGGGAGGGAGGGAGGGAGGGAGGGAGGGAGGGAGGGAGGGAGGGAGGGAGGGAGGGAGGGAGGGAGGGAGGGAGGGAGGGAGGGAGGGAGGGAGGGAGGGAGGGAGGGAGGGAGGGAGGGAGGGAGGGAGGGAGGGAGGGAGGGAGGGAGGGAGGGAGGGAGGGAGGGAGGGAGGGAGGGAGGGAGGGAGGGAGGGAGGGAGGGAGGGAGGGAGGGAGGGAGGGAGGGAGGGAGGGAGGGAGGGAGGGAGGGAGGGAGGGAGGGAGGGAGGGAGGGAGGGAGGGAGGAGAGGAAAAGAATACACATGCACATGTACATACATGAATGTAATTTTCTCTGGCAATAAGGATTATTCCCCCCCTCCTTCCCTCTATACAGTAGCAAATTAAGAAGTCAGCTATTTAAATCGTCTACATACTGGAGGCCAGCTTGTATGGTCGCTAACCATGCAACAGATTATCTATTTACAAGTACACTCACGGTTTGCATGGCTGCTGGAATTGTGATGATTTTCTGAATGGCATTGCCCAGCCTCTCGACGTAATAGTCCCAGTCCAATATCTGGGGGGGGAGGAGGGGGGGGGACAGATGGGCTGATACACACAAATGTTCACGTATGGGGACCATTAACTGGGGCTTATGGTACTTCACAGGACACAGCAACACTCACATTGAAAAATGTACAGCTCATTAAACATGCAGCGTCTTATAATTCAGTGACAGAAAGTCCAATTTAGTGTATCGTAGAATCTATGAGTGTATTGACGTTAATTATATGTACGTGATTATGACTATGTATGTTGCTATTTATGTTCCTTTGATCGATCAGGCTGGGGAGGCTAGGTGATTTGCATACGCGAGTTGTGTTCGTTAAAATCTAATTATCGTTCATGCGCGCTAGGCGGAACGGTAACTAACGGCAGACGGCTGTTTGCGGCCATACATTTAGTGGACACTAGGTTATTTACCCGAAATATTGCGGCGACACACGGCGTGATTGAGCAGTGTGTTTCCACACCGATCATGTTTTTCAGCGTGACAACCTTACATGTCGGTAGTACCTAGTTGGGCGTAACCCGACCTTCGCTTAATGGCGGAACGTAGCCTTGTATCCATCTGATAGTGCTGCGGGTTACAGTGCCCCTACCACCATGGGGTTGATATGAGGGTATGAGGGTAAAGTAAATAATGGGAAAATATGCCCTTATTCATAGCGATATTAGGCTAGGGTTTTGTGTTCCTAGCGATCGTCTCAAACCACCGCTAAGAGATTCACTTTGTGAAAGGATTCTATCACGAATTAAATCTTATTAGCGGTTGGCTGAGGCGATCGCTAGAAACACAAAACCCTAGCCTAACATCGCTATGAATAGGGCATATTTTCCCAAGGTTGATACACACAGTATGAGGGTGGGTTGATATAGGGGTAGGGATACTGTAATAACCCTGACCATTGATGATTGAGTGATGGCTGGAAATGAATCTAACTCTCTCCACAATCCAAGCCACGCGCAATTATCATTCAATCAACGGTCAGACCAATCAGGTGTTAATAGCCCACAGCACTATCAGATGGGTACAAATTTAACATTTAATGAATTACTGAGCACACTAAAATAAATATACTAGTAATGCATGAGCAATAGAGTAGAGAGGTGCTCCATCATCCACCCAAGTCCACTCCTCCACTTCACTCGTGAACCCCTGAAGACACAAGCTGGTTGCCCTTAAAGTTACGAAGCCATCCAGGTATAGGCTTGATAGCCGACCTTTTGTTCAGTACTCGCGGCGCGCGACTGTGAACTTGTGGTGTGGTATCGCTGATTGCCACGGACCCACAAGTACTCCGTTGGCGATTCCAATGATGATAAATAAAATTTGTTTAACGGAGCACGGTGATTTAGCCATCTGGTAGGATGTCTGGTTTGCCCTCCTGCACCGTGTACTTACTACGCAGGTCACGCGGCAGGAGGGGAACACGTGATGGATGCCGCAACGCTCCTGCACACGCATCCTCATTTCGCGAAGGGGATGCGTGTGCAGTTCCTATATTCCAGTTGCGCCTGCCCCCCCGATGACCTCCCTACATAGGGTTGGTTGTTGGGTTAATCTTTTTCGTCGTCGTAACTATTATGTAAGACTCTTACGAAAACATTATCATCGTTGTGAAAGCAATTGGTGCGTAGAACTGAACGATGAGTGTATTTGTTTAACTGCTTCCAACATAAGATTATGGTGAGTGTATACCACAAAGATTATAGCCTATCTGTAAGCAAACACGCCCCCCTGTTTACATAAGCATTGATTGCTAAACATGCTCACAGTTTATCAGTGCTTAATAACGGAGAACTCAAAATGTATGCATGCACATATAAATATGATATCTATCATCAATGTGGCAGAGTGATAAACAACATTGGACAATGTCATGGCAAAAGTTGGTCCATCTGACATGACTTTACTACGAACATTACAGCTTTATTGGCTTATACCGTATTGTCTAATTATCAACCTAGTGTCCAGCCGCAAACAGCCATGGACTACAGCAGAGTATTTATATGCGAGCATTTGAAGGTTTCGTGCTAGTCACTCGAGGGGTAAACCTGCTGGTGTGTGACAATGTTGCCACTGTTGGCACGTTTTCGCGCAGACATTGTGTCTGACAGTATCAACGCATGATCGGACATTTGACAGAAATGATCGGTAAATGTCCGATGACCGATCGTTATATTTGGCCCTGTCACAGCAGTGGGAGCCTTCATGTGTGTAGATATGTACATGCCTTTGTACAGTAGATGCACTGTACATGCAGACATTGTACTAAGCCCTAATAAGCTGTACACAGATATACATTGTATCCAAGGCAACACTGTGCACATTAACAAAGGTACATGCTCAATGAAAATGACCAGTGCAGACATAAAATACGCAATGACAAAATGAAAATGAAAAAATACCACAAGTAAATTGATCTAAACACACACACACAGACACACACACACACACACACACACACACACACACACACACACACACACACACACACTCATACCGATCTGATATCAAAGTTGTCCAAGGCTGAGGACTTGAGCCACTTCCTGAGGTAGTGCTTCTTGATGCTAGGCTCGGCCTGGAAGATGGCTAGGGGGATGGCCCTCTCCGTTACCGGGGCTCCGTCGGGCTTCTTGGAGATGATGAAGCGACAGCTGAGGCCTGCGTCCTTCACCATCTGGTCCCCAAGGAACTAGCAACAGGAGCGTGGGGGGGGGGGGGGGGGGGGGGGGGACAGGGACTATTACATGTGCATGTACATGAACGTGGGGGAGTGAACTACATGGTGGGGGAGTGAACTATTACATGTACATGAGGAACTAGCAAACATGGGGGGGGGGGGGGGGGGGGAACTATTCCATGTACATGTTCCAACCACAAACAGCAGGCCAGTTTCTTCTCAACTTGCAGTACACCTTTCGGCACGAAAGGCTATCATGCTGAATTCCATTTATGGCAAGCTAAGTCTCTTCTTAGTTTGCGCCAATGCCCCAGTGCTTTCATTCCCCAATCCAATACAGAAGCCACAACAATGGGGTTAGGGGTAGTTTTTGTGCATGGCTGATACATGTACATGTATGCTTAATAGACCATATCACCTTGGTAACTTATACACAGTATGTCCCTTAGCACCACTGTACATTGCGCAACATGTAAAGCTCATTGAACTTTCTATGAAGGAACGCTTTTCATCTGCTACAGTGTAACATTACACGTGTTACGTCCACACTTAATGACCATGCCCACCTCAGCCAATCGCTTTGCTGTGCTGATGGATGTGCTCTTCTGCTCGCCATAATCCTCCAGCTTGCGGGACATGCTCCTGTTCTCAGAGATGAGCTCAAAGAGCTCCGAGTCAGGCATGCTCTCAGCCTGATAGGGAGGGAGGGAAGATGAGGGAGGAGGAAGGGTGGATGGTGAGGGAGGAGGAAGGGTGGATGATGAGGGAGGAGGAAGGGAGGAAAGATGAGGGAGGAGGAAGGGTGGATGGTGAGGGACAGACCAAAAGGGAAGGAAGGAGGTAATGATTGGAAGGGAGGTAAGGAAGGGAGGTAATGGAGAAAAGGGCAAATACAAATATAGCCGACCTGGCTGTACAGCACATCTAGCCAGTAATCCGCTACCCTGGCAACGGAGGAGTAGCATTCCTCCAGAGTACTGCCATGCAGGAAGGTCTCAAACACTGACGATTGGAATATCTTGATCAGCTGGAGCTCCCCTCGCCTCTTCACCTCAAATCCCTTAAGCTCCGCCAGAGAGCCATCTTGGTGGAACACTGCATACCTGAGAGGGAGGGGTGGGTGGTGGTTGGGGGGGGGGGGGGAGGCACCATTTAGGAGAGAGCCCAAGACAAACTTTAGTTGTAAAATGTTTACATGCAATATGAATATTCAATTGAGTTCTTATATAAGATCATTTGACTGCCAATGACTAAAAAAAATCAGTTGAAATTTGGTACTTGTAATCAATCATCAACAAGTATTGTACATGTGTACTTCATATATAGGGCATTCAATACTGTGGGAAAAAATATGTTGACCTCAAAGCCACAAAAGGTCATGTCTCTTGAAGCCATAGTCATGCTGTCAATAATGCAGGGAATCATAACGATATTTGGTACAATTCCCTACATTTGATATTTTAGTCCTGTATTTAGCAAAAATATGATGTGTGTTGACTTCTTTTTTTTTTCTGCCTCTGTTGCTTCATTTGGACGTCTTCACGTTCCTCTTCATGGACTGATCAAATTTTTTTTTACATTTGCACGTACCTTATACCTTAGAGCTATCATTTGTCATGTACATTCAATTTTAACAGAGCACTTCTGCAAGCAAGTCTTTACTTTTCGCCTTCACACATATTTGTCTCTAACATGTATGTACACTCAGCAAACATGCAATCTATATCCTCTATTAACCACATACAGCTCTTACTATCGTTGCTAAAATTCCAAGCATCAATAGAAGACATGCTAGACGTGTAGTGAAAAATATTTTTTATCAAAACTTCACAAAAACTTAATAATCAAGTACATTACAAAAATCAATCACTGTAATTAATTTGTCACAATAAAATGAAATGGTATGAATTTAATCATAAACCTAAATAAGTTCAATTCAAATAGCTTAACATAATCTACATTAGGTATTGCCATTAGTAAATATTGCCATTATTCATTTTAGTTATTACATGTACATGTCGTTATAAAAAGTGGGTGTCTATGTCCATATCCACATGCAAACATGTAAACACATTGCAAGCACATTGCCTCTACCTTTTCTTCAGCCTCTTCCCCTCCTCCTTTGCCGCCGGAAGGACCATGGCACGGTACGGACCGTCCACTTCGAAGAATATGGAGTTCTCGCTCCTCTGCTCGTAGACAAGGTTGT
Source organism: Spongilla lacustris (assembly GCA_949361645.1). Lineage (NCBI taxonomy): Eukaryota > Metazoa > Porifera > Demospongiae > Spongillida > Spongillidae > Spongilla > Spongilla lacustris. The sequence goes on along the minus strand of OX442416.1, from coordinate 10,731,934 downwards.
CCGGATCAACCAGTTCTTGGTACTGGTCATTGGTGAAGTAGTCCTGCACCATGACGTTGAGCATGGCCCCGGGGTACGATATCATGAACTTTGGCTTCTTGGGGTTGGATGTTTGGATCTGAGGTTGTAAGAGAGAGAGGTTTTACAAAAACACACTACATGTAACTCACTTGTGCAAGACACATAATATTGCATGAGGAGATGTACAACAGCACAGGAGCAGGTGGTATGCACATGTACACAGCACAAGGGCATGTGATATGCAGGTGATATGCACATGTACATGTGATATGCACATGTACATGTGATATGCACATGTACATGTACACAGCACAGGAGCAGGTGGTATGCACATGTACACAGCACATACATGTACTGCCATTTGTGTGTGTGTGTGTTACAGTGTATTTACAGTGCACAAGTACAGTACAGTTGTAGTACATTGCATTTTCCAACAAATTAACTGTGTTACGGGTTTTTTTTCTTCTTCAAATGTTTGAGCTTATTACGTTCTCTACAAATTTTGGTTTTCACGCATCAAACTCTCCATAATCAATGTAAATGTGATTGTCCCACTACATGTACATGACAGATACAATCAGTACCATCAGGAGATCACGTAACTGTGACTGCTGTCGACCATCAAACTGTTTACAAAACACATGCATACATGTACATGTACATGTATGTACATGTATGTACATGTTATATGTACATGTAAAAACTTACCTCAAAGCTCTCTGGGAAGGAGCTGGGGAGCACACACCAGATACCATCAGTGTCCAGCTCCAGAGGACGACTGCAAAGCCATGGTAATGTAAACATACAATGCAGTGATGTACACAATGTACACGTACATGTGTACACTTACATTTAAATGTAGTTGTACATGTATGTGTATACATGTAAATAATGCATGTACTCATTTTAAATAATGCATGTACTTTTATGTGTATACATGTGTACATGTATACATATACATGTACAGGAGAAAGTGAAGAAATATACACAATGCACATTACACGAAAAATATCCTACGCTTCATCAAACATTCCAAGGTGGTTCAAATGCACAGTACATGTGACACGTACACGTATTGTTTACAAGCCCTCATCAAAGCAACATCACCACAGCAACTACATGTACACGTGCACGCTCGCAAACACATCCTCAGATACACGTACCAGACAAAAAGAATAATTACATGTAAATATTGTGCTATGGTGTGCCAAACCACTGGAAGCCAGCACAATGTGTAGACAAGTAGAAAACTGCTCTAAACTAAGTCACAAATGTACATGTACATACATGTACAATATGTGAACACATGCTTCAACTAGTTGCATTAAAGTGCAGCACCCACACCAAAAGCTGCTCACCCAATCTGTTCGACAATCTCCTTCGCTTTAGTGATGATGTTGGCACCGGTGTAGCACACAATGCCAGCCATCTCCATGGAGTACCAGCGGGCACTACGGGGGAACACCAAAACAACACCACCGCTCAGTACAATATACTCCCCCCAACAATAAACGCAAGCACATAAGAGAGCAAGCACATAAGAGAGGAAGTACAGTAGCGGTCATAAAAAAGTTTACGTATTTGATTACAAGTATAAATTTTCCCTCTAATGTAAAATGCAGTGTGCAGGTGGAAGGATCATAGTATACATGCATGTACGAACAGAGCCACCATACATACACTGTACAGTATAACTAATTAAATGAAAATACATAAGTGAATAAGAGAGACTAGTGCATCAGATATCACACGGCACCACAATTATAATAAACAACATGCACCCTATTGTGCTGTACACAAACGCTTGGTGGCGTCAACAAAACAACACATGAGCACATCAACGCCCTTCCCTATTCCCATCCTTTAAACTCACCCTTTCCTCATCACATATCCATAGAAGGAGTTGAGGATACACTTATGAGCCAGCTGGAGGGAGTCATACAAGACCTCTCTGTTCTTGCAGCTGGAAGAGGAACAGAACAAGAATGAACGTTTGTGGAACAAAAAAGAATAATGTGCAAATACTGTATAATGTACACGTACACGTACATGAGCGAGTCCTAATAATGCTGGCACATTAACATGTGCCAGCATTATGACTACATGCACACAATGTGCCAGCATTATGACTACATGCACACAATGTGCCAGCATTATGACTACATGCACACAATGTGCCAGCATTATGACTACATGCACACAATGTGCCAGCATTATGACTACATGCACACAATGTGCCAGCATTATGACTACATGCACACAATGTGCCAGCATTATGACTACATGCACACAATGTGCCAGCATTATGACTACATGCACACAATGTGCCAGCATTATGACTACATGCACTGTCCACCAAACCATGATGCACAGTACATGACCTAAGGTAAACTGCCATATTAGAACGGTTTTGAAAACTTCGCAAGTTTGGGCCAATGCTTTGTGCAGATAATATTTAGACATTGCATAGTTATTATTTGTGTTATATTGCACCAAGAAAGCGCATTTTGAATGTTATATTAATGCGTAGTAACGTCAGTATAATCAATTTTGTTGCATACACTCAGAGGGGGGGTTTGACGCCGATACGTCTAAATTAGAACGGGGGTGTTTTTAACTTTGAGAAAGACGTTGTACGTGAAAGAACTGTTACACCAACCCAATAAAGTTCAAGCTAAAGAAGCAATCCAAACCTATTTTTAGTGTCCTCTACCGTTAATCCGTGATCACCTTTCAACGCGAGTGACCTATAAGGCCCTTCACGTAGCCAAATGCCGTACACGTGAGTTCAAAGTACTTGAACTGTTGGACTTTGTTCACAAACCATTGGCAAATCGTTGCTGTCGGTCATTTTGGTCATAAACAGAGTTGCGGAAGAATAAAACGAAGTCAAACAGTGGGTATCGTAGCCGCCATTGAAACGGACGAATCTACAGATAAGAAGCGCAACGCTGAGCAGGTCGAAAAACATACAGTGTCCAATTGAGGTTACTAGAGACACGTTGACCAGCAAGAATGAGACTACAAAAGCTCATCCACAGAAATGATACAGATTCGCCACTAGTTCATGTACATGTAGCTTGTTTACCATTAAACCACGGGTGTTTCAATCCATTGAATTGGTGGACATTCAGACCTACGCCCCGAAATTTTGAAATGGCAATTATCTCACCTAGCAACGGTTGTAATGATTTGTACCCGTTGGAATTCGCTGTACAGTTACTGAATGGAACACGTGGTGACCTTTTAGACGAGGTATTGTTGAAGATGAAACTGTGCTCTACTGAACAAGGTGTGTTTGGGCATCAAGAAATGTTACGCTCTGGAGAAGTGTCGTTTAAAAGCGGCCTACTTACGCGGAGGTAGGTTTTCAAAACTAGTTAGTCCCCAACGTGCGCACTTCCAGTTGAGAAACGACTTTTACAAAGGTATTGTACATAGATCGAGCTTTCTTTTTATGGTATTCATTTTCTGAGACGCGATTTGTATGCTTCAAAAAGTAACGTGCAAACATTGTCAAGTGTGTGCTGCGCGCATGTATGGAGGGAGTGTAGGCCTACATGTACGTGAATACCGGCCTGGTATACTATGAAGCAGCAACGTGTTTTGGCCGGCGTACGTTTTGCTCTCTTTGTGGGTGGTGGCTGAGCACGGATTGAGTCAGGAGCAATACTTATCAAGCGCTCTTTGACGATACACCGTACTGTAGATTGTGTTCAGTGCGTTGAAATGCTAATTGAACTGTAGTTGGTGTTCAGTGCGTTGAATCGCCGGTGAATTGATTCAGCACCTTGTTCACTAAGCATGCCAAATCAGAAGTTGTATCTTCTCACCCACTCAACTGTGTGCTCCTCTAATAGGTGCATTTTGGGTGAGATATCTTCATTGGCCATGGGGAAATTGGTTCTAAAGTAGTTCAGAATGGAGACAATAGCGAAAAATAATCACATAGTTAATACCCATCCACAGCTATGACGTCATGTTGCTATATCCTAACTCTCTCTCCACATTTCTCTTCTGTCAGTTACAAAACATTGGTCATGGATGGAGTGGCATGCTCCAAGCCTAACAAATGCTCCTTCAAATGTGTCTGCAACCTGCTGAGCATCCATGAGGAGAACAGGATACTGCTGGGCCACATTTTGTATACACCAATCATCATTCAGTATGTGCCTCACTTGTTGAAGGAGATGACTCAAAGTTCACCGGCTTTGATGCTTAACTTCGGCCTTGACCTTTTGTAATCCTTACAAGAGTTATTGGCTGGAATGATGGTGAGTAGTTCATGTAATTATTATTGTTGTACAAATTTACTTACTCTCCCCCCCCCCCCCCCCCCCCCCCCCCCCCACCCCCCAGATGGAATCTGCAAAACATTTGGGCTCTGGGCTTTCATTCTTTGAATTTTGAATTACAGATGGTACTTTTACCTCAGTACCACATGGAGGAGATGGTGTTGCAAACATGTGAGAGGTATGCTCCTGCTGGAAGGTCTGTTTTACATGAGTTGCATTGAAGCAATACATCACTTAGAAGGGACAAGAAGACGTCAGGAGCTGCATTTATGCTGGCAGCAGTTAAAGGTGAGTTGTCATGGCAACAGGAATGTGTTGTTTGCCGACAATGTCATTCTGCACAGACAAGACTTTGGCACGGTAGCTCTACTGGTCTGTGCAGAATACAAAGGCAGAGTGGACACTTTAGATAGTTGATGGCAGAAACTGATTGTGTAGCAGCTGGCTGGACACTGGTTGAAATCAAAACTGGTGCAATGTACCCAATATGTGTAGTAATGACTGTAGTGATTCACTTGACATTTGGCAGTATGTTTTGTCACTTTTTTTTCTTCGTACCACCTTTCACCAGCACCTCAAAATGCTGGCAAACCTAAATGTGATCATGCAATTAAATTCAGTTATAATTTGCTCATCACTCACTTCACACTTGTCTATGGTATGGGCTTTCCACTTGCAGGGCACGACCAAACTTTGAAATGGTATTAGCTTTTTCTGCCTCAACACCCTCCCCTTAGCTTACACGGTTTGCAGAACGATTATGGGTGGATCTCTATATGATCATTGATACCAAAAGCTATAGTTTATTCTCCTTTTTGTAAAATATGGAGTTGTATATGCTTCTTTTTGACTTATTTGCCACCACCAACTTCCCACCGCACACCCTGCAATGTTTTGTAAGCTAACTGTTATGGAACTCCATCGCAAAGCATATAAGATGTTGATAATTATTCATAGATTTCAGCCGCGATTTTATATGCCCTAGATATCGCGTCTCGAGATATGACCCAGCTTAAATTGTTTTACAATGCCCCTAGATTCTGTATTTTATCGTCACAACTCACCTGGAAGTTCGAGAGCCTCACAAATAGCACACCAAAAGATGCACTCGTAACGAATTAAGGGGCACGTGATTACTAGAAACGTTGCGCCGTATGTTGAAATGCTGTAAACATGTGAGCAGTTGATTTGGGTTTGTGCTTAGACTAATACTATGCTTGGAATTATCAATAGAGAGGCGTAGTGAAACTGGGTTGTAGCGGAAACAGGCCTTGAAAATGTTAGCCCGTTAATGAGCTACCAAAATCATTTTTACGTAAATGTGCAATTGGACATCTAAATATCCGTAAATGTCCACTCTGAAACACCCGTGAAACCTGGCTGTGTGTGGTTAAATGATACTAAATGTTATTAAATATTTATGGCAAAGTTATTTTTTTCTCCCAACGATTAAATAATACAGCCAAAAAATGAAACGCAACCGATTGTTTGCTCGACATCGGTGTTTTTTCCAGGGACCCACACACGCGCCGGATCTGATTGTCGAATGTAGTTGATAATATGTCCATATCAACTCCACTGTAGTTTGTTTACTATTCACAGGCCGGTGTGGGGAGTTTTTGGAATCGAAAAAAAGGAACAACTCCAAAACACCACAGAGCAGGGTAAGGCGGATACCGAACTGGGCGAGAAATAGTTGTCACCGACGCCATGTTTTCACCTCGACCCTGGCCCTCGCGTAAACAACGTATTATCAAAAGTGGTTTTAATAAAACCTCCCCCCCGTTCTAATTATGACAACCCGTTCTTATATTGCAGTTTATCTTACTGTGCATCATGCGCATGTAACATGTACACTGAATCATGTCAGACAAGTACACCACACATATATGCACACATACATGCACACATGCATGAAATAAAGACCTACAGTACATCGTGTATATCATGTAAAATGTACCCTGAATCATTTCAGACAAGTACAAAGCTCTGCTACACACACACACACAAACACACACACAACACACACAACACACACACACAACACACACACACACATACACACACAACACACATACACACACACACACAACACACACACACAACACACACACACCACACACACCTTTTTATCTCGGCTGGGTCTCCTTTCTGCTTAGCTGCATCCAGCTTCTTCTTCCACACCTTTGGTTGAACAAAATGGCAGTAATAAAATGTTTGTGTACATGTGGTTCTATAAGCATTCAATCTTTGGTTCTACCTCTCATTAAAATTTGACCAGTACTCACAGTACATGAGTACTGTACATGTACATACATGTACATGTATACCCAATGTCAATATATTACAACAAACAGTAGCGTTTTTAGGGGACACTAAATCCTGATGGTGAGGCATGTACAATGTATTTTACACAATACCAGAAACATTTTAACTATTACATTGTATATCTGGACTGGGCTTAAAAATAATAAATAAATATATCCGCTTAACCACAGGAAGTACTCTAACCTTCAGCAGACCCTTGAACTCATATCTCCTGTCCCTGAAGGCCCTGACGGTGTCCACGTAGAAGGAGTTCTCCCTCTGGCAGATGGTGGTCATCTTGAGCTCCTCCCTGGTCAGGTGCACCCTCTTGTAGGCCCTCTTGCAGTAGTCTGGGGGACCGGAAGGGATAGGGGATGAGGAGAAACACACATCCAAGAATATCAATGTGTAGTAAAGGATATACTTATATGAAAGTGAACTGATTGCACACTGCTTGTGGGAGAGGTTCAAAGTACATGTACATGTAGTCCAAACGGTACAATAAATAGTTGTACTCTTTTAAGATAATACTTTATTAAGACAATTAAACACGTACACTTAGACAAAAATAGTTCTGTGAAATTAACACTTATAAAACCACATCAAGGAAAATGAGGTAGGCCTGCTCCATCGTCCATGCCCTACTCTTTTGCACAACAACAAAAAGAATTTAAGATGATGTACATGTAGAAGAGTTTTATATTTACGCGATGAGTTATGATCATGCACGCACACACAAGAATGTGAATGACACTGTCTAGCCTTTACATGTACGCACATGTGTATACACTAGTCTGGGGACCAGATTATATACTCATATATGGTCTGGTCCCCAGACTAGTGCATACACACAATAGGCATCACACATACACATGTACATGTACATGTAAATGCACACTGCAGGTGGAAGAATCAAACGATACATGTACCACTACATTGTACTACATGTAGTCTTTGATTGCACATACACATACGTGTAGAATACTGTAAACTAATTTGCATCACAACATATACAGTAGCGGTCATAAAAAAGTTTACGTAATTATTTATGCCGTGGCCGTAGTACGGTATAACCGTAAACGTAACATACATGGCTATAGGCGTGCCGTATAACGCCCGTGTTTAATATAATAATAACGCCTGATGCCGCGTATGTACATGTACCGCTACCTATAAACCTGGGCACGTCCCTAGCGTTACAAGAAGCTGCGGATTCTTTTCTAAGGACTGATGGTGCCAAAAGTGGAGGAATCCACAAATTCATTAAGCGGTACCAAGCCACAGGATGCAGTTACCGCAGAAATCATGGCGATAGTCGATGACCACTTGAGACGTCCGCTCTCCACACGGCTACTTCTTTCGAAAGGCGAGGTAGCGCTTATTGCCGGATGATTCGTGACGCAAACAAGGTGATGCGTCTGGATTGGGCAAGAGCTAACCTCGCTGAAGCGCTATACGTAGTGACTAAGTAGATACGCTAGCTACATGTAGCTGTTCACTTATTAGATACTACGGCCGTAATCGTACCGTACGTCTGTAATAGCGTACCGTACGTACGGCAGACCGTACTACGGCCACGGCGTAATGAAATGTATACGTAAACTTTTTTATGACCACTACTGTACATGTACACACATACAGACACACATAAATGCATACACACACGTACACACAAGCACACACATAAACACACACAAGCACACACACACACATAAATGCATACACACACATACACACAAGCACGCACATAAACACACACAAGCACACACACACACACACACACACACACACACACACACACATGTGGGTGACCAACCTGCTACTCTCCTCCTCTCCATAGCCGCCTGGTCTGCTGGACCCAGTTGATGAAACAGACGAGGGGGCCCCCCAGGGTTCTCGGGGGGCAGCGTTTCACTCTCAAGCTGTAGTCTAATACTCTGGTACTCATTGCGACTAGCTGGCACTGCAAGAGGACCAAGGGAAGAAGGTAAACAACATAGCACTAAGTAATGTATAACACAAATGCTACATGTAAGTATTCGATCGCTTTCGAATGAGATTCTTTCGGGGTCCCATCACTCCCATGTGTGCGTACACACACACTTATTCTAATAAACACATCTTAACATCAAGAGATACAGTAGCCATGCAACTCTTCACAATGCGCCGAGGTGCACTTGATGAAGCCGTTCTCAAGAGTCCGCTCTCGTGACTGAGTCAATGGAGACCGTCAATATATGGACCAAAGCTGGTGCCATTACATGTACCTGCACCTCTAGCAACTGTGCCACAGGCCAAGAAAATGTGATTTTGACTTCAGTACCAAAGTTGGTGCCAATCGTGGGATGGTTGGCTCTGACGATATAATTTGAAGGTGACTCCACTTTGGCAGTAGGCTTGCATCACTTGATTAGGGGTTAGAATTAGGGGTTAGGGTAGCGCCGATCGAGGGAGGGCCATTCTGTGGGTTCAAAGACAATCAAAGGAGGAGTCGGCTAATATCATTCCAGCAGACCAATCATCTTCATTCCATCTTATTTCTCTCCAACCATTTACACCTAGGTGTTGAGCAAACAGATAGCGATACCTCATGTCCACTTATTATTATTTTCATGAAGAGCCAAAGGCCACTGGTGGTGCTCTAGATAGTATGATGAGGTGGTCGTACAGTAGGGGGTTAACACCATAACAGACTTACAGTGATTACTGCAAATTTCCAGACACCCGGAAAATATTTGCTAGAGAGGCAATAAGAAGCAAGGAACACATATCTGCAGTTCAATATGTGACCACTAGTACCATCAGAGTAAGCATCGCTTCAAGGGAAGGATGGCAAATTGAAAGATCGAAGATCTATAGCACTTCTGAAAGAGTTAACAAACACCTTGTACCAAACGATTGCATTAGTACGGTGGTGTTAATATCACGTGATCACGTGATTCGGGCGTTAAATTTATTATTGTCATTTTAGTCTGCTTTATTTCAAAACGTGGTGAAAGCAGCAATGAGTTTCATGTCGCTAGTAATGAGAATGGAAATGATGCAGATATCTGTTGGAAGCAACGATGATAGTGACAGCACAGACAGTGGTCCAGATGTCAATGATCTTCTAATGCCTGACTACACAGACCCATATGACATACATGCACCAAGGTTGGATAAAGATCTCTACATGAAGAATTTCCCAAAATTGCAAAGGAAGCCATTGCCGTAAGTTACAATGATAGTAATATCAATATTCTTATTAGAAACAAATTCCCATTTCAAAGAAGTTCAATAAGAAGAGTTGTGAAGGATATAGGGTATTTTCATCAAAGGATATTGCATCAAAATGAAACTCCTCCCATCCAGCCAAGTATTCGAGCCATTTTAAGTGATCGGAAAATATCATAACTTAGATTACATCTAACTGAACTAAAAAGGCTACAAGATGATGATTTAGATGCCAATACGATACGACTTACACAAATTGTGATCTTCAAATGCCTGACTTATTGTGCCTGACCCAAATGACATCTTTGTACTAAGACGGGGTAAAGATCTTTACATGAGGAATTTTCCAAAATTGAAAAGAACACCGTCCCCAATGTACTGACACTTGTGCAGCTTCATGTGTTTCCTTCACACTCTTGGTTGAAGTTATATGCCCTGACACACACATAGCTTCACGTGCTATTCTGCTTCGCTTGCTTTGCACTTGTGCAAGGGGCTGTGTTATTTGCGGTTTCGATCACTTTTTTCGTGGACACGTTTCTTAGGTGGTGGAGATGCTGTTTGCGTTCACTGCTGTGCATTTAAATTTAATTACCTTTCCTCCTGGACCAGTAGTTTCTAAATAGGACCAGCGATTGCTATGGACACAGTGGTTGCTATGCAGGGACCAGTGGTTGCTGTGGGGCTTTGCTCTTAATGGTGGTCCACTGATTCTTGTTGAAACTGATATTTCTACAAGCTACAAGGGACTGTTTACTTCACAGCTAGGCCTAAAAATGGATACGAACACATTAACATCTCTTCTTACACATCTTTTTCTTCCTCCAGGGGTTGACACGACGTCCGACTCGTCCAAAGGAGGCAGTGGTACGGATACATCAGTTGACGGCGACAGTAAATGGCACACAGTGGCATCAACAGAGACGACTACACAGACATGCCCCGATCGCGACACAGAGGGCGCCACTCCCAAGTTAAAACAAGAAGAACCAGTTGTCGACATAACGTCCAAGGAGTCAAATGGAGGCAGCAATCGGGGTGGCCCGAACTCCCACCTTACAGTGACATAACGACGAGCAAGGCCAAAGGAGGCAGCAGCGATACAGATAGTAAACCAGACGTCGAAGAAGCCACAAGTGTACTGTCCATACACTGTGAGTGCACCAGACCTAAATGCCCAGCCGAAAGATGTTCATGTAAGAGAGTAAGTGCAATAACAGAGCAACAAAAAGACTTCGCGGTACTTTAACAAACCGTGATGACAAAATCTGGAAATTCAGAAAAAAAATCGATGCTTACACCCGATGCTCTAAGGATGACCCAGAAAAAGATCTTTAGGGCAGTACTCGACCCATATCCTTAGTCAGTGGCGGAACAGTGGTAAGTGTCTCAGTGGAAGTGACCTACAGAACGTAATCGTGAATCTCGGAAGTAATTGTTAATGGAGTACACGATTTAAATGCGACAACCCATACAGTCAATCAGGCCAAGAAAGGTCCCTTCACAACATTTCTCAACCGCCGATTTACAAGTAAGAAAGTATTAAGGTTCACGATACTAAGCGATGCAATACACAAAGGTGCACAGGCAAAGCTATACAAACCTGGAGTAGAATAAAAGAAGCAGTGGTCACAACATATGAGAAGACTGATGAGCTGTTAGGAGGACTGGAGGAGCAGATGAGCTGTTAGGAGGACTGGAGGAGCAGGTGAGCTGTTAGGAGGACTGGAGGAGCTGATGAGCTGTTAGGAGGACTGGAGGAGCAGATGAGCTGTTAGGAGGACTGGAGGAGCAGATGAGCTGTTAGGAGGACTGGAGGAGCAGATGAGCTGTTAGGAGGACTGGAGGAGCAGATGAGCTGTTAGGAGGACTGGAGGAGCTGATGAGCTGTTAGGAGGACTGGAGGAGCAGATGAGCTGTTAGGAGGACTGGAGGAGCAGATGAGCTGTTAGGAGGACTGGAAGAGCTGATGAGCTGTTAGGAATAACGGAGGAGCAACTGGAAAGTGATCAGAATACTTCACACCAAACAATGGAGATAGTGAAGCTGTTCCGTGAAGAACTAAAGAAATGTATAATCCAACAGAAAGTGATGTTGATAGTAACATCATCATAATGACAATGATGCGGCCGAAGGATTCAGCGGATCCAGGTTGGAATGAAATGATGCCAATCATTGCCCCAAGTATAAAAAACAAGGCGTGAACGCTTCGCCTTTATACAAGCCTGTCGCAAGATCTCAAGGTTAGAGTTAGGAAATATTAGCCGTATTACCAATATCATTTTCCGATTAAAAGTGGTTTGAAGGTGCAAACGGCAATACTAATAAAAACAAGGAATGGAATCGCCCTTGGCAAAATAAGTGTTAGCCTCCGACCCATCTGCATGATTATGTACTAATATTTTTTATTATATTTAATTTCAGGTTACCGTGGCAGGAAATCTTAACTTAGCTCTCCAATTAGCTCCTAAGCCTAAGAAACCTAGAGGTTGGCCAAAGCTGCCCAAGAAGTAGACTGCCCCTCCCTCCACCCTCCCTCTCAACTGGCTGCCCATGTAGACTGCCCCTCCCTCCACCCTCCATCTCTCTCATTTCACACAATTGTTTGTTTATCAAGTATATGGCGTGGAGATTGAGGGTTGGGCTGCAGTAATCCTAGGTGTAGAAATAGAATAGTGAGTGATCTGTTATGTTTTATGTCAAGTGATGGGGTGAGATGGCTGTGAGAGAGTGATGGTGTGAGGTAGTACTGTGAGTTCATAGGCAACCATTATGTGAGTATTTACAGATGTTCTTTTGTTTAAGGTAAATGCTCAAATGGGGAGTAATGGGCATCACGAGGAGCAGGTGGTGTAACCTCTTTATAAAAAATCTACACCTATGCATTAACTTTATAATTTCCATTGTCTGTGTGTTATACAGCTGACGTTGTCCTCATGGCCTCGAGGGTGAGCTTCCAGGTAGGACTATTTTCAATATCCTTATTTTCAAAGTTTCGTTCACATTCACAGTTCCAGAGGTTATCGCTGATTACCTCCGGAATGTTTTAGGAAGTGGGTTACAACAACCTGTTTAAAATGAGGTCATCATAACAATACATGTAGTATTGCAATAGCAACCTACATACAGCTACACAGAGGAGGATGCTGTGGAAGGTGAGTTGGTAGTTGTATCAGCGGGGTTTGCCTAACTGCTGCCACCTGTTTTAACGAGTTGACCCTACCTACGAAGTATAGCGGACAGCTGAAACTGTTCCGCGAACAGATGGTTTCTGTAACCGCCGTGGTTTTGGAATGCATACGGTATTATCAAGCTAGATATGCGCGCGTTTTTAGCTTGTAAAAGCTTCTGTGGCCGTTTATCATTTCTATCTGCTTAATTTCAGAATGTGATGAAAGCTGCTATGAGTCTTAAATCGCTACTAATGAGAATGATCAACAAAAGTGTTGGAAGCAAGGATGATAGTGATAGTGGAGATGTTGGTCCAGATGCCAATACGATACGACTTATACAAATTGCGATCTTAGACTAATAAATGTGCCTGACCCAAATGACATCATCTTTGTACTAACCCCAGAAAATTTTATCCATTTTAAATACATATAACGCAATAATTGGTGTGCGTTAAATAAATGTTTTGATCCAACTTTTCGAATCAAGTTACATAAAACGGCGGACGTAATTGTAGCAATTATATTAGAAAAGGGGCGTTTCTAGGCAATTACTCCCACGTATCAATGTATTACGTGTACTTCTATATGGAGTAGACTTCTTTGCTGACTTTACTCACGATCCATACAATTGGAGGGGAGATGAATGAGAATCGGCCGATGACAACGACAGCGACTGAGGTGGAGGGCAGTGGTGTAATATTTGGGAGACCTTGTTATTGAGGAGGAATTCTCGCTCGCGCAACTCAGCAACCGTTCTGATGTTGGTACTTGTAGCAATGTAATAGGCATAGTTACTGCGCCTAAGATTGCTACCAACATCAAAAACAATATCTGCTAGTTATCGAATATAACGTTCTGAGTGGTAGTCTTCGTTCGTTTGTATATCGAGCGAGGCTTAATACGATCCGCGCATTACTATGCGAGCTAGCTAGTTCATGTCTGGAACGTGCACGTCAGCAAAGGAGAAGCTTGGTTTCATCCGCATGGAACTGTAACTGTGATTCTATAGCCCGAACATCGGTTGCTAAAGTAATACATGCGTGACTCAGCCTGGCCGAAGTGTTTTATTTTGTTAGAACTAGCTACTCGCATGCATAGTGAAGTGGCCCGAGCCCCCGAGGCATGCCATGCGTAATCTTGCAACATCAGTTTCCAGTTTGCAAGGTTTCTTACTCAAGCTAGCTAGGATTTTGACTAATAACAACATTGGTCTTGGTTACGCGTACGGCATTTTTATCCAAATAAAGTGGATAAAACGCCAATTTTTTAATTAATTTGTTCTGTATTTTCAGTTGCATGCAAAAACAATTCGGTTGGATTCCAAGGCTTGCTATTCATGTAGAGCATTCTCCTTGAGCTGCTGTATAACCGTTGTGGAGATTTGAGCTATAAAATTATGGTACTTTGGATCTATGCGGGTTCAAACATTTTATCCATTATTTTATCCACTTTTATAACTTCTGGGGCTAAGATGGGGTACAGATCTTTACATGAGGAATTTTCCAAGAAAGCCATTGCCGTCCCTAACACCCTCACCAACACCTCCTCACCCACATCACCACTATCACCAGCTGGTGGGGAAAATGAAATTATCCTCGTGTGTTGGAGATTTGGATGTAATGGTTTAAATTGAATATCACATTACTAACTAGTGAGAACTTATGCGCATCATTTGAAAAGGGAAATTGTTTCTAATAAGAACATTTTGTAAAGCAATTTAGCACTGTAAATTGGAGGTGGCTCCCACAGGTAAGCAACACTGAACTTTCCATGTAGTTCCAGCAGCTCAGGTTGGTGAGGTCTGTGGTTTATGTGACCATCTGAAGACATCACCACCACCAACTGAGGACTAGGCCCCGGTAACCCACATGTCATGTTTCTTGAATCCTCAATCAGAAAGTATGGGAATGACGCTCTGTGTTTATACAAAAAAATGTGTGGACCATAAGGCCACACACCAACTGTTCAGAGAGCATGTAGCCCTGAATACGTTGCTAGGCTGGATGCTCTGGAGGCTGGATGCTCCTAAATAAGGAGCAGAGGCTCTCGATAAAAGACTGTCTCTCAGACCTAAAAAAAAAAGGCCTGGGGAGGAAGCTCAGGTTGAGCATGCATCAACTCTTAATACAGTACCACGAGGACTGTCTGAGAAACATTGCCAAAGAATTGGAAATTATGTACAACACTCTGGGTGGCCAAATAAAAGATTCTAACGGAGATTGATATCTCCCAGAGAATGGCACTTCTTCGGCTCCGTAAGGATGCTGAAAAAGATCTTGACAAAAACGTCACGATGTACAGAGAACAACGGGAGGCTAAAACCCATGATAAGATCATGAGGCTTCGAGGCAATCCTGTAGAAGTTGAAGACTTGCCCATGGAAACAGGGCAGGCCTCAATATCTAAAAACACAGAAGCAATCCAACCTAAAAAAACAAGGTCCCACCCCTGGACTCAGCAAATCTCAGAGAGATGTTGCATCGCCTGGATGCCCAGGTGCAGGCTCTAGGGGGAAACTACAGACACCAGCCATATCCCCCACAAGGGAGAGGCAGTGGGCAGGGCACAAGAGGTGGCCTGCGAAAAAGACGAGGAGGATAAAAAATCTTGTACGTAAACACCGACGTCCAAGAATATTTAACTCTCAGGCTTATAAAGCTGACAGACTACTTGTACAAAAACAAAGGACACATCTACATAGTAGTACATTGGTTTTAAACAATGTTGTCAATGTGTCCAATTATACCCTATCAAGCAGTGAACTTAAGCTACTTAACAGGGGACTATCATTCGTGCCTAAACCTTCCAAAATACATTTAATAATCTCAGAATTTGACCTATTGGTGAGAAAGATGAGATTAAGGGCCCGAATACCTCTATTCTAACTTAAAGTAGTAGCTTCAGCATATAGTGATACATCTACATGTATATGGCTCTCCAATTTTAGTTTCAAATGTGTCAAGCAACCGGATTAATCAACAACCTGGCTTTGATGTGTGGATGTCTGTAGAAAATGAAAAATAATGGTCAATGTACTTTTTCTCAATGAACCTGAAATCACCAACAGTAGTGACTATTCATTCTTTAGTACTGTAGAATATGGTGTATCTGCTCTGCATTTCGTTTCTATTTCAGAAAATGTGAATTTAAATTCTCATATGAAGTTGGCTTTCCTTTCTCTGGGTGGAGTAAATGAGTTTGTGTATTGCAGTGATATATACTGATAGCTTCACTATACTTCTGGATGGCACCTGCTCTTATTCTCCATTGCACGGAAATCGAGAATTTCTGAGATTTCTAGGCTGTTAAAACAAGAAACTTTGGCAGAAACTACTCGGACTTGCATTTAGTTCATTTGGTCCTTGTGCATGATGCCGTTCAATGTGTCTTAAAGGAGCGGAGTGTGGCAATAATCACTGATGAAGGAAGAAGAGTATTCAGAGGTACGAAGATAACTCCCCACGCCACCCCCCCCCCCCCCCCCCCGGTATGGCGTCCTCTTCCACCCACCTCATCACAAATTGAACCATCCAATTACCACATGTCTGTTGTCCTCATGGCCTCGAGGGTGAGTGTCCAGGTAGGACTATTTCCAATATCCTTTTTTTCAAAGTTCCGTTCACATTAACAGTTCCAGAGGTTATCGCTGATTACCTCCAGAATGTTTTAGCATTTGGCAAGGGGGGAGGAGGGGGGGGGGGGCAGCATTTAGCAAGGGGGGAGGAGGGGGGGGGGGCAGCATTTAGCAAGGGGGAGGGGGGGGGGAGCATTTGGCAAGGGGGAGGGGGGGGAGCATTTGGCAAGGGGGAGGGCCCTAACCCTACGCTGTACCCTAACCTAACCACTAATCACAACAGTGGGTACTAAAGTTCAATAACTTGGCTTTCCCTTGTACACTTCCCCCTAACCTAACCTATACCCTAATCACGATAGCAGCCACAGCGGTGATTGTCATGTGCAACCAGCCTTCCTTGTCCATAGCTACATGCATTGGGAGTAGGTTTAGTAAGGCTCCAGTGCCAATAACCATATGCTAGTTTCAAATGAATTCGTTTGCAAACGACATCATTGACAAGTGAGGCCTCTCAACTAGTACACTGTAACAAAAATAATACCCTCAGCGCCTGAGATACAGGGGTGTAGACAGCAGTCGGACATCGGTCAAAAACCGACCACAAATAGACAATGACTGATCATTATTACCGACCGTCGGTCCAAATGACCGTTCACCAATTAAATTCATAATTATTGAGTTGCAATTAATTATTGCACGTACGAGAGCGCATACGTACACAGAGCGCTAGAGGGCCCAACCATCGGCATACCTTTATTTTTTACTCATGTTTATTTTTCATGCATAGTGATACATGTACATAGATCTATATGCGCGCGCTACCATCTTTAATAACTTCATTCATAAATCATATTCTAATTAATGATCTTCTCTACGATGGCAAAACGTTCTAAACGCCAAGTATCTTTGCAATGTTTTAAAAAGTGGCAATCCTTTTACGATAAGGAGTACCAAACGTTATCGTGGTTAAAATGTGATGTAGATCAAGATGACAAGACGTCAGTACACTTGCTGTGGTGTGCCGTTTGTAGGCAGTTCGAAGATTATATTCGCTCAACTAAGAACTTTTCTGAAGCATGGATTTATGGCTCAGACAACCATCGAGTAAGCAACATCATGTATGTTATTTGTGCAAAAAAACAATGACAGATCATGTCCGAACAAATGTTGAAACTGTCTGACACAATGACAGATCATTTTTGAAAAGCTGTCTACACCCCTGAGATATACAGACAGCAGTGAGGCTGATTCTCCCTGGGGAGCTGTCAAAACATGGCGAAGGGAGCAAAGCTGATTTTTGACGTTTCCCTACCACAGGTATAACGGCACAGCACTTTAACCATCAATAAGTTAACTCTATGTACTAGGTATGCCTGAATATCCCCCACGGCATCTTCACAAAGATAAAAATATGCTTGTCACAGCTTAGAGTTCCAATTAAGTACATTAAGTTTTAATATAACTAGCAATCTCAGTCTGCCATCAAATGGTGGCTGGGTGTTCAGTTGTGTGAGCCTGGCTCTGTGTGTGTGCCCTTTGCCCCACCAAAGCCCTTGAGGCTCACCACACTCTAACTTGCAAGAGGGATAGTGATGTAATTGCACGTCATAACCACCTTTGTGACACCTTGAATCAATTTTTTCAAGTAAGCCTTGTACACGTACAGCCCTAAGCTGGAAGTTTAGATTAGCGGTTGGCCCTGACAAACCGTACAGAAAGTAGCACAGCAAGCTTTGCTCATCATTCCAATGAGCTGAAAAAGCTGCAATCTGCACAAGCCAAGCAAAAAACAGGCCCAGAGTACGCTATCTGCTGCAAGGAGACCAGGTCACTTATGCAGCCATTGCACTTGGTGAGGAAAATACCACCACAAAGATGACCTGGAGGAGAAAGCATGCACGAGAACGTCTTGCGCTAAACCAGTTATTGGCACAAACAAGAGCATGTTATATCAGTCCCAGGGCAAAGAGGCTTAGAGGGCGAGGCACCACAGGAAAAAGCAAAAGCCAAAACATGTTTTGAAATAACAATTATATTTATTTCCACAAACCACTAGGGAAAGGGAGGGAATAATTTTGGGTTGGTGGTGACCCAAAAAAACAACACCACCACTAAGTATGGAACAGACATCTCAACATCTCTCTTCACCAACATCTACCTCTACCTCCACTCATCTCCAAGTTCTACATTCTTTCCACACCATCTCCACACCAGAATTAAGAATATTTCATCACCTCACAAGAATTAAAAATCCTACCTGTTCAAAAAGTACATCCATATATGAAAGTTCAACCTTAGAAATTTTTCAATCAAAGTTCTACGTGTGCATTTTCCATTAAACACCTCGGTGTTTCGATTTCCAGTATAGGAAAAAATTCATTTTTTCCAAAACTCCAAGTAATACACTGTAACTCAATAACAGGCATGTAACCGACGGGCTTCCGACCAAAATGGTGTACTTTTGGGTAGTAAATAGGATGCACTGGCTCTGGTCTCTCCAACGGAAGGAAGTCCTGAATAGCTGGCAGCATTGGGGTTTGCAACAAAGTGGCAGTTTTGTGAATACGACTGTGCGACCATGGCTAAAAGCTGTATCACCACCACCAATAATGAAGTAGTGCCCCTGTCAATGTTGTGAAAGACAATAGCGCAGGTCACAGTGAAGGGGGTCGTTACGGAGGGGTATGTGAGCTGGTTTCCTTGCTTTCGTTAAAATTAATGATTATATGATGGACCACAGTATGCAAAAGTTTAACTGCCATTTAAATAAATTCAAGATTTATTAAGCACATAACACATTATTAGCAATATGGTGCCCTTTCCTTTCCCACCTCAAATCACATTGATGCCTATCGATATATGGAAGAAATGTTCGGATGGGGGAATAGTGGTGGTTGTTAAAAAGCTATCAGCCAAAGTAAATTAAAGCGCCGTTCCGAGAGACAAGTATTCACAACTGCTGAAGATCTTCCAATGGTGGTGGGTGGATTGTAAATGTCCCAGCGATCGGAATATTTAAGTATGGATACCAATAATGAAAGTAGGTCTGGAAAGTCTGGACATGAGTCGTCTGAGGTCTACGTTGAAAGAAACCGGTATGAAGTTCAAAACTTAGTTTTAGTATAAAAACTAAACTACAGAGCTCTACATGTATCATGCCATATACTGGAAAAACGAGGAATTGTATGGATCCACCAAATGCAAAGCCATACACTGACTGCACAGTGAAGGATGGGAAGAAGTCATATAAAGGTCTTGCAGTTTGCTATAGTAAGATATATATTCAATACACTTTAACCCTAACACATCAGTTTTTTTAAAGGAAAAAAGGTCAGATATGATGGAGCTAAAAAGCAAAGTTTGTGAAATGTTCGGATGGGGGAATAGTGGTGGTCGTTAAAAAGCCGCTGAAGAAGCGCTAAATACACGTCACGTAGCCTTGTGCTCGAGGTGGGCGACATTAGCGACGACCAAGCTGTTGACTAACTCGTGCGCCAAGGTGTACCTAACAAGGTATGCGAAACCGGTCCAGTTGTTGTTCCACTCAGAGAAATGATGTAATATACATTCTCTTGTCTCATTTTAGTTAAACCCTACTACACATACATTTTGTAAGTCGGCACTCAAGTGCGTAAATGTGTATATCCGCACTGTTGATCTACAGTGATACACAAGCACACACACACCTGTCTAGGTCTGTTTGTTACACCTTAACTAACAGGTTTCAGTCCTTGCAAGTGAGTATTGGTCGCTCGTGGTCCATAGTTAGCTCAATCAGCTAACACACGAGTAGCTGATGATGTTTTTCCCTTTCTGTCGCTAGTCTTGACTTTACAATGTCAGACCATCCAAAGAATGCTAAGGGGGAAGGAACCAACGTCATTAACACCAAGTTCCTCCCAAATCCCACCACCAACAGTGGTAGTGGACCTGAGCCAGCCAGCCCACCTTTAATAAGGCCAGTAGTGCCTGTGGAATTCTGGCCCATTTTGCTCAGGAGGTTAGTTAACCTTTCCTGTTGGAACCAGTGGCTGTGAGGATGACTCTGGCACCAGACTTGTTTCAATAACCCTAACTACATGTATAAATAAATATATAATATAGTAAAGATGCCGTGTTTGGAGGTAGAAACAAGACGACCAGTAGTGGTGTTACGCAAAGCTGGGTACCCCACTAGAGATACAAAGGAGAGATTGATGTAAGAGGGGTCAGTGAGAGATCCATCCACACGCTATTGCATAATGAAAGGATAACTGGGCTCATCAGTGACAAGGAGTGGCCCAAGCGTGCTAAATTGTTGAGCGACGAGCAATTGAGATTCATTGACGATGAATTGGTGAAGAATGACAAACTGACGGCTGAATGATGAAAGAGCAATGTGAAGTCAGTCTCCCTCACAACTATCAAAAGAACTTGCAGACGATTAGGTTAGATTAAATCTCACCCAAAGTATTGCCAAATGATCAGGGAGGCAAATAAAGAGGTGGTGTGAGCAAATGATTGCAAATAAAGAGACATTGGAGGATGTCATATTTAGCGATGAGTGCACTGTACAGCTCGACAGACATTTGAAGCTATGCTTACAGAAGATCGAACAACCAAGAAAAGCTGAAGCCAAAACCCAAGCATCCTTGCAAAGTTCACATATCTGTGGTCAGTGAGTGAGAGTTACAACTGAACAACTATACACCAACTACCGAACCATACTTTTACACTGGCTGTGAGGATGACTCTCGTACCAGACTTGTTTCAAAAGTTATACGCTCTTGTGGCGAAATTTTGCTGATTGAGTTTCTGCCAAACCGGCTCGGTCATTGATAAGCAATTTTACCGCATCTGGTAAGCGATATCCATGAGGCGCGTGCCCAGGAAATCATTGCTTCTTGTTGAAGAGTAGGTGTGGTCTGATCGATTGACGGACCTACCTCTTGGATACAATATTCATAGGATAAAATCCCGCAATACTGTAGGGGTATCCGCCTTATTTTTTTCCTGATTGACCCGATCCGATTACTGATAGACAGTAGCCTATTGGCAACGTGTCAGAATCGAATCCAAGGTGGTTTTTCTTTTACCCGTTAAAAGAAAGCTTAACCATTCCCCTGAAGATCGAGAGGTCATTTGATCTCCGTGAAACACGTTGGGTTTGGGTGAAGTAGGGTTCCCACTCACCCTGTAATTGAGTTTTGCTCTCTTATACATGTATCTGCTCATGCAGAAGAGAATGGTTGAACAACAGGTGCAACAGCGAAAGAAGAAGTCGCCAACTGTTGACAATCCGGATTATGGTAGAGAGATGATTGAAAGTAACCTGACTTTCAATCCAGCTATCTTGTCCCCAGATGATGACTGGAGAGAGAGGGAGGCTGTACAGTCCAAGACTGCTACAGGAAGCTCACTCTCTCTAAGCATTACCCCAGTTGTCCTCAAAAAGACCAGAGACAACAAGAAGGGTAAGACTTTACTGATGGGTGAAGCTAATTTAACTCACCATCATACAGGTACAACAACTCATGCCCCGGAACCAGTGACCAATCCGTCTAGGCAGACACCAGGGTCAGCCATGAAGCTGAACCCAGTCACTGGATCACAACCCAGTTCAGGAGAAGGCGTGGTGCTGGTTAGAGGTAATCATACTCAAAATACCAGTAACCATTCTAACCACATCTCCACAGACACACCTCCCCCCGAGGAAATCAGGGTAGAGGGAACTGGAGAAGGATCGGGCCAACTGCCTGACCACCCAGCCCAAATAGCCCCTCCCACCACTAAACCAACCCCTGGAAAGACTGCTATACCAGCAGCCCCCAAGGAGGTGAGTAGTGATGAGAGCCTGTCAGATGAGACGGCGAGAGATTGCCTGACTCTCAAAACCTTTCCACAGCACTCTGGTATCCTGGGTGGCCTGCTGGCAAGAATGATTGCCAACTCTGCAAAATCAATAACCCTAACTATAAATATATACATATATATATAATTTATTTTTTTCGATAGTAAAGATGCTGCGTTTGGAAGTAGAAACAAGACAATGTTTCGCAAGGCTGGGTACCCGACTAGAGATACAAAGGAGAGATTGATGTAAGAGGGGTCAGTGAGAGATGCATCCACACGTCATTGCATAAAGAAAAGATCACTGGGCTCATCAGTGACAAGGAGAGGCCCAAGCGTGCTAATTTGTTGAACGACGAGCAATTGAGATTCACTGAAGATGAATTGGTCAAAAATGACGAACGGACAGCTGAATGATAAAAGAGCAATGCTGGAGACCAAATGGCGACTGAAGAAGTCAGTCTCCCTCAAGAGCTCGCAGACGATTAGGTTAGATTAAATCTCACCCAAAGTATTGCCAAATGATCAGGGAGGCAAATAAAGAGGTGGTGTGAGCAAATGATTGCAAATAAGGAGACATTGGAGGATGTCATATTTAGCGACGAGTGCACTGTACAGCTTGACAGACATTCGAAGCTATGCTTACAGAAGATCGAACAACCAAGAAAAGCTGAAGCCAAAACCAAAACCAAAGCATCCTTGCAAAGTTCACGTATTTCTGTGGTCAGTGAGTGAGGGTTAATGTACTCTGCCGCTAAGAGGGCCCATGGGTGTGGCCAGTGAGTGAGCAAGTGCTTATTAACAAATTGTAATTAACAAATTGGGACAAGGATAGTGTGGAGGTCGTGTCGAACACTGATCACTATATTTCAGGAGGTGTTGTCCATCTCTCCGATGTGGAAGGTTATAGCCTTTGCGAGGGATACTACTTGCACCAAGCTATGTGGATGTGAAACTGAAAGGACCTTTATACAGCCGCCAGACCACCTTTTGAAATACCCACAAAACACCTCTGGCGGTTCATCCCATTGTGCCCAGTATGTTCTGTCCCAACGGCCAACCTCTTAGTTTTTCCTTAAAAAAGAAATTAAGTGACACACACACACACATACATCAATGGACACTGATAATTTTGTGTGTGAACTTGCATAGTTGTCTCTCCTTCCACACTTGTGACAGCCAATGTCAAGAGCCCTTATATGGTGGTCATTCAGGATGAAGGTACCCAGGCCTTCCCTTTCCTCATAAGAGCCCTTATATGGTGGTCCCACAGGATGAGGGTACCCAGGCCTTCCCTTTCCTCATAAGAGCCCTTATATGGTGGTCCCACAGGATGAGGGTACCCAGGCCTTCCCTTTCCTCATCACTTAACCAGGATGGCCCTAATCTCATTAATTTAAAATCCGTAACTACCAAATCTATCACCTGGAAAAAACAGGGGGTCAAATTTGGTTTTCCCATTTCACCCACTTTGGCAATAGTTTGTATGGATTTGGTGGCAATCCCTTTTCTGGCCCCTAGGCCTCTGAAACCTCTTCTGTACAGGAGGTGATGACTTGCAATGCTTCTTTCAATAGTTATCCCCTAATTTATACGCAAACATTCATGATGTTTTGAGGACACCATCTCCTTACAGTCTTCAAGTACCTGGTCCAATACCATTTCCTGTCAGTAGAATTACATGAATTAGACAGGAAGTTAGCTCCCGCCAGTAGCGTATTGAGCTTAGGCCTGTAGAGAGAGAGTCTCTTGAAGGAAAAGCTGAGCAGTTCGAAAGAGAATTGTGGGAGGCTCATGCAGATGTAGAACGCTTAAAAAAAGGAAAACGACAAACTTCGTAAAGAAAATGATGAACTTATCAATTCATTTTCCAATTGGAAACAAAAGTTAATCCGCTGGAAGCAGAAAACGTGAGTCGCAATGAGGAGGTAGAGGGACTGAGAAATGGACTGAGTAGAGAAGTGGAGAAGCGGATAGCAAGTGGAGGAGGGACAGAGAAGAAATATGAAGTAACCGACAAGCCGGGTGGAGGCATTGAAGTGTGATCGCATTCTCCTTGAAATTAGAGAAGTACTCTACAACCTCAAAGAGAAAAGCGTTGACAAAATTAGCCAATACAGTTCACTTTTGATGAAGTGGCGATTGGTACATGTAAATGGCAAGCATACTATGACTTATGGCAGGCAGACTTAGATGCCTTTAGCACTGCGTTACATATAAGGTTGCAACACTGAACAAACATGTAGAAAACCAAGAACAATGGAAAACCGAACTAAGGAATCTTTTCTCAACAAATGTCAAAACTGATTCTATTGTTGCCTTGAAGATATCTGTTTGTATTGTTTTATGGTGTGTATTTGTCAGTTGCTACATGTACACACCACTTCTTGTCGTTTGAATTACATGAATTAGATAGAAAATTAGCTCCCGCCAGTAGCGTGCAGCCAGATGAGTGGGTTTAGCGGGGTGCCATGTGGTGGATGGTTTAAAAGGCTGGTGCTGGAAGTAAAGACCGGTCTTACCGAATTAGTGCAAGCCACTGGTTGTTTTACAATGGGCGAGAAAGACGACACTACATGTAACGACGGTTGCGGATCTACATGTACTTCCGGTATGGCTGCCAGTATGTCAGAGGATCAGTTTGCCCAGCTCCTTGGGGCGATAAAATACGTCGCAGAAGGAAATGAGATCGCTGCACGAGAAGAGGTGCGAGCTGTGGAGAAGGACGCGGCTGAGAAGATAGCCAGCATAAAAAAAGAGAAGCCCGTCCAATTTAGGAAGCAATCACATGAGGTGCAGCATTCCTGTAACAAAGGATTTGGAAGAGCGATTCTGCGAGGCAGACGCTAGCGTCGCACAAGCTTGCCGATTTTTGGAGGAGGGCGCCGCAAAGGAGGCAGTGGCAAGGACGCAACAAGCCATTGAAAAGGGTAAGCAGCTCCTTATTCACAGGCAGAAGCTCATCCGAATTGCTGATCGTGGGTTTAAGCAAGGAATGTTTAGTGGACAATTGTATGTTCCTGTGTATTCGCTTGATGAAGTTATTTGTATTAAGAAAATGCTTGATGATGTCACTGATTATAGCCCTTCTGTATCTGAACCCAGGAAATTGGAGGAATAATACGGTACATACATGTATTTTGCAATGGTAAGCAGTATAGAGAGTACAGAGCGGAGTCACCTTAATAATCTAACAGCAGATGATTTGAAGCAATTATGGAAAACAGCTTCAAACCCAGGAACAAAATTAGTTACTCATCATTTGATGCATTTGTTTCTTCCAACTACTGGGAATGACTTCACATCATATATACAGCCCAAGTTCATAAATGAGGCAGTAATGTATCGTGTGCATGAAGAATTGCTCCGGATTGATATAAAAGACAGAATTGTGGACCTTCAAAGGAATGATGCGGTTTCGAATGGAAGACACAATAAAGCGTTGGACAAGATCAATTATGAGACTGTTGTTGCAGATTTGTTGTGTAGCCCCTTAAGGAGTAATGACTGGTATGCCAGAGAAGCAGTTAAATCTTCATCAGGTCAATGGACCCATATAGAAATACCATTACTACGTAAGGGGCCAATTATGTATAATCCAATAAAATTTTCACAATGGATTCAATTAATGCTATATAAACCGAACAGACATAATTTTGAATGCTTTGATATGATGTATAAAGTTGATTGCAATGATGCAGTCTGTATTCAAGTAACCAGGCAAAATGATGGCATACACGAGTTTACTGCTCATCATTTAAAGAGTTCAAACATGTTTGTGGCATTCCTGATTCAGCATCATGCAAGATGGTGCTTTGTCTTTCTCGCTAGGTTTGTAAAGCAAGCACCTGATGTATAGTGTGTGTGTGTGTGTGTGTGTGTGTGTGTGTGTGTGTATGTGTTCACAAGGTGGGAATTTCAGACAACAGATGTAAAAGAGATTCTACTACAAATCAGTAATGATGGTATGTTGCTCGAGCACCTGCATCCTGTTTTGTTGATGCTAAGGGTGATATTAGGGAAGAGTTTATGACATTTTTGTCACTGGAACGTATAACTGGGAGATATATTGCTGAGAAGGTTATGGAATTTCTTAAGGGTAATGATTTGCCTGTTGAGAATATTCATGGCCAGGGCTATGATGGTGTCAGCAATATGTCTACTAAGCGTAGAGGTGTTCAAGCAAACTACAAGAAATGTCTCCACTTGCAACATATATCCACTGCAGTTCCCACCAGTTATAAGTCATTCATGTGCCTTAACAGAAGTTCGTAATGTAATTGATCATCTGCAACATTGCTGCCGGGTTTTTTCTGGCAAGCCCGAAGAGAAGTGGTCTGCTAGAGCTAATTGTATCTTATCGATTTCTTGACAAGTGTAAACGTAAGCCTCTCCTGGATCTATGTAAAACTCGATGGGCTGAACGCGGTACAGCATACCAGCATTCTTACCTATCCTTTCCTTATATTGTAGAAGCTCTAGAGTATACAGGATATAAGCTGCATCTGCATGAATATGGAGAATTATTTGTTAATTGGGATTTAAATTCTCGAAGTGATGCGCAACAAATACTTCATGGCATTACAAATCGTTGTTTTCTTGACAATTTACCAATACCTAGCTCATTTATCTGGCATTACTATAAAGCTACAAGGTAGAGCCATAGATGTGTATGAAGCATTTGAGATGATTGAGGACATTCGGAAAGTATATAAGAATGAAAGAGATAATGTGGATAGTGGATTTCAAATAATATTTGATCAGGCTGTACAAATGGCTGATAAAGTGGGATGTATAGTTTCAGTCCCTCGAACTGTTGGTCTGCTACCCCTTATTGAGCACTATAAGAGGAATGTTGCAGCGAGAGTTAAGTCTACACGGGACTATTCTAAGGAAGCCATCAACTTTAATTTGGACCTCACAGCTTTCAAGCCCAGAAGCTCTGACAGCGTATTAGAAGTCCATGAGCAAACACCCCCTCCATTCATACCACACCAGCAAGCACCCCCTCCAATCATACCACACCAGCAAGCACCCCCTCCATTCATACCACACCAGCAAGCACCCCCTCCATTCATACCACACCAGCAAACACCCCCTCCATTCATACCACACCAGCAAGCACCCCCTCCATTCATACCACACCAGCAAGCACCCCCTCCATTCATACCACACCAGCAAGCACCCCCTCCATTCATACCACACCAGCAAGCACCTCCTCCATTCATACCACACCAGCAAGCACCCCCTCCAATCATACCACACCAGCAAGATCCCCTCCAATCATACCACACCAGCAAGCACCCCCTCCATTCATACCACACCAGCAAGCACCCCCTCCATTCATACCACACCAGCAAGCACCCCCTCCATTCATACCACACCAGCAAGCACCCCCTCCATTCATACCACACCAGCAAGCACCCCCTCCATTCATACCACACCAGCAAGCACCCCCTCCAATCATACCACACCAGCAAGCACCCCCTCCAATCATACCACACCAGCAAGCACCCCCTCCATTCATACCACACCAGCAAGCACCCCCTCCATTCATACCACACCAGCAAGCACCTCCTCCATTCAGATGAACTCCTCCCCACCATCCTATCTCCACCAAGCACGGAGTTAATACGTCTTTGCATCACAGGGAGGTGCTCTGAGCCCAAATATTGTGAGTCTACCCTGTCCTGTCGCAGTTAAAATTGCAGTTCAGGGCTAGGGGCTATACAAACTCATTTATAAACAGATCACTGGCCATTGGACCATTTGGTTGCCCTTGGTGCACGGACGGCATGGGCCTCAAGGAAGTTGTTCTTCAATATGCCCCCCCCCCCCCCCCCCCCCCCGCCAATCAAACAGCTACTTGTAGCCAACTGGAGGGGATGCTGAGACTATAAAGGTCTTTCAGCTTGCAGAGGTTTGTATAAGAATATTTGAATACTTTAGTGTGTAGCAAATCTGCCTGTGGATACATGTACGTACTTCTTATGATATGGTCGTAGTAGACAAAAACCCTGGCTACAGGCTTGGATCGTGGCTGTGCAACTAGAGTGGAAAAGGATTACACATACATGCTTAGTAACACTTGTGTGCTGTTCCTCCAGGTAATCTTCATCTCCTCCTCCTCCATCCCTTAACTCCTTCCCCTCCCAAAAACGTACTGATCTGATATTGATCGCAGCGCTACAGGCTTGCCTTTACAATGCAGCTGTACGATGGATACCAACTTAGTCCCCTTCTCCACTGCAACCACGTTCAGGACGGTCCTTACCGACTCATCCGGACGAAAACATCCTCCTCTGCTTCCAACTGGAGTGGCATTGTTTCACGAGTTCCAATAACACATGAACTTGGCGGAAGTGTCGTATGGGGAACTCCCCTCCCCCCTTCACCCAAGGGGAGGGGTTTTGTGCCGGGGAGGAGTACTGGAAGGTAGTAGAGGCCTTCCAGTACTGGTCCCTTTTGACACTGATAAAGCCGTGGTAACCACGGCGAGAAAAAAAATTCACTCGCGTCTCCCTTTTTCACTCCGGCCGGCCCAGCTGCATGACTGCCGTGCTTGCGTGATTACGTAAGTCCTACGCAACGCTCCACCGCGCATGCGTCGTGCCCAGATAGCTATTAACTCGGTCTAAACTCATTTAAACCATATTCAACAAAGGAGTATATACATGTATTCTGATTGGTTTGTTTCTGAGACACACCCCACATGTACTGCAATACCAACATCGGTACGGAATAATCAACTTAACACATGAATGGACTGGGAACTAGCTACAGTATCAGTGCATTAGTATCAGTACAAAGACAACACCACAAATGTAACCCCAGAGATACATGTAACATCATGAATGGGTAATTAGAGAATGGTGGTCATGGAGACTGAAGTTTCCCTTTCTTAAATACATTGTGCAGCAAAATGACTGCACAGGTACATTGTGCAGTCATTTTGCTGCACAATGTACCTGTACTCCAGTCTCCATGATCATCATTCATAATTTTTATCTCTAAACTGCGCAGGTAGACAAGTGCTATTCATGCAGACCACATAGAAAAACATACATGTGCACAGTGAGAACCCAATCCCATTATCGCAGCATCATAACACCTTGCCGAAAACCTCTTTTAATCACCACTTAGCGGACAGAGGACTCACTGAACTGTCCCTTCCACATCCACTGCATATTACGCTGGCACGTTGCCCCGGGCTTGTTGAAATCACAGGCAGCACAGGTGGCTTCATTGACAACAGCTGGAGGCTATAAGCAAAAGGGTTTTTTTTTTTAATGATAATGCAACACGCTGCTCAGCAACATGGAATACCTGCAGTCGATTGGTGAGAATGATGTTAGGGTACATGGCTCCCACATCAAGGTGGTAGATGAGAGGGCACTCAGACCTGTTAGGGTTGTCATGGAGACCCAGCAGTTTTTGCTGAATACGATCACAAACCTTGAGAAATAGAAATAGACCTCATGAATGGTGTGGTACATGTACATGTATGTACATGCACATGTATGTACATGTACATGTATGCTGTACATGTACATGTACAGCATACATGTACATGTACAGCATACATGCATGCTGTAAAGTTTCAAGTACACATGTACTGAAATTTCTAATGACAACACTGTTTTACACAAACCAGTAATTATATTTCTTGAGCCTTATCACAGGAACATACATACATGTAACTACGCAATATGTACATGTAACTAATTATACATGTACACATGTCCCACCAGTTGGTACATAGGTCCATTTGGTAATGCATGCATGCACATAGATCTACGTGCATCATGCCTAACCTCTCTGAAGTTGGTGACCTGCTCCAATGGTACCTTCTCCTCCTTCTCGATGGTGTGCTGGAGAGTCCTCTCCACGTTGTCTGCCAGCTGCTTCAGCACTTCAGGGTTCTAGGCAGAATGGGTACAGTGGTAGGACTGTGTATAACAGCAGTGTAACTTACATGTATTTACACACATATTGTGTATAACTACCTACATGTACATGTAACTGCCTACATGCACATATAACTGCCTACATGTACATGTAACTGCCTACATGTACATGTAACTGCCTACATGTACATGTAACTGCCTACATGTACATATAACTGCCTACATGTACATGTAGGCAGTTACATGTACATGTAACTGCCTACATGTACATGTAACTGCCTACATGTACATATAACTGCCTACATGTACATGTAACTGCCTACATGTACATGTAACTGCCTACATGTACATATAACTGCCTACATGTACATATAACTGCCTACATGTACATGTAACTGCCTACATGTACATGTAACTGCCTACATGTACATATAACTGCCTACATGTACATATAACTGCCTACATGTACATGTAACTGCCTACATGTACATATAACTGCCTACATGTACATATAACTGCCTACATGTACATGTAACTGCCTACATGTACATATAACTGCCTACATGTACATGTAACTGCCTACATGTACATATAACTGCCTACATGTACATATAACTGCCTACATGTACATATAACTGCCTACATGTACATATAACTGCCTACATGTACATGTAACTGCCTACATGTACATATAACTGCCTACATGTACATACATGTACCTACAATGTACAATGCACAGATGACACAAGTGTAAACACATCACATATCGTACCACGTCCCAGCCCCAATACGTCACTACAACGGATTACATCACCGCTACACTACAAAGTGCTTTTCACAGTGTACATGTAGTGATGATGTAATCCATCCAGCGCTGTGACACATTGGGGTGGGTACAAGAATATGGCACACAAATGCACGTGGTACAATACATGTACAGTTATATCTCACAAAACACACACACACACAAGCACAATTTGGACCAGGAGGTGTGCACTTATTGGGATACCATTCTGAAGCGCAGTGGCAGGTCACTCCTGAAGACCCCAGACTCCAGGGCTTCCACGTGCCCTCCCACATAAGTCTCTGAATCCAAGAGGTGGCCATCGGGGGTCAGTTTGTTGAATATCTGGAGCACAACAGAAGACACATCAGCCAGTTGAACATCATGCACAAGTGCACGCACAACTCATCGCAAGTCCGTGCGCGAGTGAACGTGCAGGTCCACGCGCGAGTGAACGTGCAGGTCCACGCGCGAGTGAGTACTTTCACCCGAGGAGGCCTTGCATGCAATTTAAAGTAAAACTCGAACACTAATCACTTAAGTTAAAAGTTAAGTGTAGAACATGCAATGCACTGATTTTTACTGTGCTATTATTTATGTACATGTACATACAAAAATAATGTCTGACCAATTTCATAACATGTCAGGTCAAATATTGTAATGGCCTGAAATTGTGTCAGGGCAATTTTGGAATGTTATCCTCCGCACTGTATGTGTACGTGTAAGAGTATTATGTGTAGGTGCAAGGGTGTTATGTGTAGGTGTAAGGGTGTTATGTATGTGTAGTGAGGGTGTTGTGTCAGTGTGAGGGTGTTATGCCTGTAGTTCCTAAATCCTCATCAAGCAACCAAGCCTATCTCTATATGCGTATTTGTGTCCACACGGTGACATAACAGTACATGTTTCCCCACAAGCATGTCATTAGTAGTGCAGGCACGATGAAGGGACCCCCCCCCCCTTGGCAACGGGACTCACAGCTTCCTGTTTGTTGGGGAACACGATGTTGCCATGGAAGGCCTGCACCATGAGCAGGGCCTCGCAGAGGGTGCCCGAGCCTTTCCTCAGGACCTCGTCCGGCTCCATGGGGATGATGGTACAGAGGGCAAAGATGAAGGGGTGGACGTACTGCATGTACAGGTAGTAGGTCGCCACGGCGTCCGAGACCGAGTAGTTGGATAGACCCTGAACACCAGGAGATCATTTAAAGCACTGACATAATGTGTGCAGACAGCTGTACACTGTTGCAAATGAAACTGCATGTACTGTGCTTGCACACGATTCCTTGGGGCCACCCACTCAGCCCCCATGGCTGGTCCAATACACACAGCCTCCATGGCTGGTCCAATACACACAACCCCCATGCCTGGTCCAATACACACAGCCCCCATGGCTGGTCCCCATACTCACCTGAGGGTCTTCACATGCCATTCTGCACATGTCTTCAGGGTCCAGCTCCACAGGGTCATACTGGAGCTTGGCCTGCATGCAAGGGAAGCAGTACCCAGTGTAAGAGATCATACAGCTTACATGTGCACAATCACAAACCCACATACTTACATACACAGAGATACATATACACATACACACACACACAATACACAACACACAACACACACACACACACACACACACACACACACACACACACACACACACACACACGCACACACACACACACACGCGCATATAAGACCTTGGCGGTAGCCTTGAGGTTCTGGCTCCCAACAGGTAGATAGCTGTCTCTCTTCACCCACCTAAATGTAAGCTATGTGAACTCAGCTCAGAATAGGAGTGCCAAACCTACACACACCATCAGTGACCCAGGTAGCCACCTACAGCTCAGCGTTTGCACTAGAATTCCCTCCATTTCCCTCCCCTCCCCTCCCTTTCCCCCTCACTCCCTTTCCCTCCTCCTCCCTCCCTTTCCCTCCTCCTCCCTCCCTTTCCCTCCTCCTCCCTCCCTTTCCCTCCTCCTCCCTCCCTTTCCCTCCTCCTCCCTCCCTTTCCCTCCTCCTCCCTCCCTTTCCCTCCTCCTCCCTCCCTTTCCCTCCTCCTCCCTCCCTTTCCCTCCCCCTCCCTCCCTTTCCCTCCTCCTCCCTCCCTTTCCCTCCTCCTCCCTCCCTTTGCCTCCTTTCCCTCCCTTTGCCTCCCTTTCCCTCCCCTCCCCTCCCTCCCATTCCCTCCCCCTCCCTCCCTTTCCCTCACCCTACCTCCCTTTCCTCCCCCTCCCCACCATCACCAAAGGGCATACAATACCACAGCTCATCCACCTAACCAGCCCACCATCACATGTACCTGAATGCATCCATGTGGATGCAGGGACGACACTTGTACTCCTCCTGGTTGTCAAGGGCAAACCCTATCTCATCCTCCATGTTCATACCGTGGAACTCAGCCCGAGCCTGAACGAAAGGCCTGCAGAGGGACAGAGGTCACTAGACTATGGCATGAAGGGACAGAGGTCACTAGACTATGGCATGAAGGGACAGAGGTCACTAGACTATGGCATGAAGGGACAGAGGTCACTAGACTATGGCATGAAGGGACAGAGGTCACTAGACCATGGCATGAAGGGACAGAGGTCACTAGACTATGGCATGGAACCTATTGGTCTGCCAGCCAATTGTCTGCATGTACATGTACATGATTGTATACATGTATGTGCATGTACATGTACACAGCATGTGATCAGTGCCTTTGAATGAGAAGTAGCCACATGTTCCATCATTCACTAGCTACATGTAGCCATTGGAGGCCTGGTACACCCTCTCCCACCTACACCTCCTCCCCCACCTACACCCTCCCCCACCTACACCCTCCTCCACCTACACCCTCCCCAGCCTACACCCTCCCCCACCTACACCCTCCCTACCTACACTCTCTCCCCCACCTATACCTCCTCCCCCCACCTTACCAGTCAAAGGAGTCCCCGTTGTATGTGACAAAGATGTGTGGTTTGACCTCGAGGATGTGCTCAAAGAACTTCCTCAGCACAGCAGCCTCGTTGGGCATGTTCCACACCGTGAACGGGCCTTCATACTCGGGCTTAGGGGTGTACTCAAAGTCCTCCACGTCAGCCCCTATCACCTCCCGATTGGTCAGCAGGTAGCCCTGGGATACGCAATGCAACACACAGTGACCTGCTTGTGCAGGTGGTCACATGACCAT
This sequence comes from Spongilla lacustris, assembly GCA_949361645.1. Classification (NCBI taxonomy): domain Eukaryota; kingdom Metazoa; phylum Porifera; class Demospongiae; order Spongillida; family Spongillidae; genus Spongilla; species Spongilla lacustris. Next base: position 10,697,663 of record OX442416.1, on the reverse strand, counting down.
ACAGGCAAATCACATAACTGTAGTCACATGTCCATACAGGTAGTCACATGGCCATACAGGTGGTCATATGCCCATATGGGTGGTCACATGACCATACAGGTGGTCACATGACCATACTGGTCCCATGCCAGTGGTCATATGCCCAACCAGGTAATCACATTTCCATAGTAGTCACTTCATTGTACCAGGTGGTCACACATATAAATAATCACACAACCCTGAACACACACACACAGACCTGCCCATCAATCATGTATGATATCATCATTATGGAGTCTGAAGCTGGGTCTGGGAACTTGAGCGGTAATTTGGTCGTCTCTATGTCGTAGGCGAGGACGATGGGCTCCTAATAGAATAAAATAACACAAGCATTACACACATGGGCAGCTATGACATCAAATCATCGTAGTTACATGTATGATATTTCCATAATGCATAGTTACAGTAATGCAGTAATTCTGACACGACAGCTGCTATCAGCATAATTTGCACTTAGCAAATTTATATGTCCCAAACAGCCATACATGCACAGGTACATTGTACTGTAAATACAGCTGGAGTCGGTACACATGCCCCATTACATCATACACGTACAAAGAGCACACGTGCCCCATTACATCATACAAAGAGTACACATGCCCCATTACATCATACAAAGAGTACACATGCCCCATTACATCATACATAGAGTACACATGCCCCATTACATCATACAAAGAGTACACATGCCCCATTACATCATATAAAGAGCACATTACATCATACAAAGAGCACATGTGCCCCATTACATAATAGAAAGAGCACATGTGCCCCATTACATCATACAAAGAGTACATGTGCCCCATTACATCATACAGAGCACATTACATCATACTGTACATGTACACAGATCACTAAAACATATGCAAAGGACTCACCGGTCTATCCGGCTCATCCTCAACCATACGGATTTCGGGTGGGTCGTGACCACGCCCCCTCACATGATACCAGTGGCCCACATTGAGCTTGCAGTCAATGGCAACCCTCACGTGGTAGGGGACATCGTGTTCACGTATGTCCATAATATTCTCCATCTGGTCCGTGATGTGAGTAGGCAGGACTGGTTCACTGGAGACTCTGGGAGAGAGAAGGGGGAGGAGGTCAATGAGAGGGGATGGGGGAGGGGGGGAGGGGGAGGAAGGGGAGGGAGTGGAAGAGGGGGAGGAGGGGTTGAGGAGGATGAGGGGGAGAAGGGGAATAAGGTGGGAGGGGATGAGAGGGGAGGGGATGAGGGAGGAGGCAGCCAAAGTGAGTGCACACACCTGGTAAACAGGGAAGGGTCGTAGGCCGCATGAGACTTCTCCCTCTCCTTGTTCTTCTTGACAGCTGGCATCACATCCCTGCATACAATATAGAATATATATAATTCAATTGTGACTTTTCGACGGTGAAAATCCAGTTCGGACTGTACTCTTACTATAAGCATTTGCATGCATGTATAAATATGCCATCCCTCAAACCCTCCAACTAGATTGCTCCACCACTTGATCCTCTTTTGCACTGAATACATTATCTATACTTGGCAGAGATCTGTACAGGAGGAGTATATATGTACACGGCTGCTTTGCACCACCCATTGATCCTCATAACCCCTTTTAGTGCACACCCAGGCATAACCCCATATAATGCACACCCAGGCATAACCCCGTTTAATGCACACCCAGGCATAACCCCTTTTAGTGCACACCCAGGCATAACCCCATATAATGCACACCCAGGCATAACCCCTTTCAGTAACCCCTTTCAGTGCACACCAGGCATAACCCCTTTTAGTGCACACCAGGCATAACCCCTATTAGTGCACACCCAGGTATAACCCCTTTTAGAGCACACCCAGGTATAACCCCTTTTAGTGCACACCCAGGCATAACCCCTTTTAGTGCACACCCAGCCTATAGTCCAGTACAGTATGTACATCACCTCTTTGCCTTCATGAGATCCTCAACTGTGTGGAACCTCAGCTTTAGGTATTTTCCCTTCAGGCCCACAAGGTGGTTAGGCTGCAATGGGGGGGGAAGGGGGATAAACATGTATACAGTGATGTCAGGCGCTCTAAAAATAAACCGCTCCCCACGTACCAAATCCAAGTCCTCCTTCTCCACCATGTCAATGCCGGCCAGCCGCCCTGAAAGCTTCCTGCTCAAGTACGAGCTGACTTCTCTTTCAGTGTCCTGTGAGGTGCACGTACGCATGATTGCAGCCATGGTTACATAGGGCATGTACACTGTATGTGGCAGCAGTATGTGTACTTATGGCAGCAGTATGTGTACTTATGGTAGCAGTATGTGAAAGTGTAGTTTATGGCAATTGTACATGCACATGTATGTGTATATCATTTTTGTACGACATTTCACATCATAAAAATATTACAACATTGCAACAGCCCTCGCTTTTTCAAAATTTCCTGTTCTATTTGTACATCAGATCAAAATTGGTCAAAATCATCTACATGTAGACGCTATTTCAGAGCAATTTTCAGGTATTTATATCATTCATTTTCTTACTGAGCCATCTAAACAGGTTAAACAACACAGCAGTAGCATTTTTAAGTTTATTACAGATCCTGGGAAGTAGCATATTCACTGAAACCTTCCAGGACAAGCTAAAGTAGAGCAGTGGGGGGATGTGGAGGGGTGTGGCTAGTTACAAATTTCAACTAATAGGTGTACTGCATTTACTCCAGCCTTGCCTCCTCGCCACTAGTGCATTCTAATCCTAAATCACACTAACATTTTTGTACAAGAATGTTTTCATTTACATACACACATACACACCATACACACACACATACACACCATACACACACATACACACACCATACACACACATACACACACTATACACACACATACACACCATACACACATATATACACACCATACACACACATACACACACCATACACACATACACTTACCCACACATACATGTATACATACATACACAAACCATACACACACTTAAATACACACCATACACACATATACACACTCACACATACACTTACCCACACATACACACACACACCTTCTTGGTAGCTAAGTAAAAGTATGGTTGGTAGGGCAGTGCCACTTTGAACCTCTGGCCATCCTCCTCGATGAAGTAGAAATCCACAGCACTAACAAGCTGTTTGTTTTCATCCAGCACGTCAGCCTGACAGACGAGTGTGTATGTGGGGGGGGGGGGGGGGGGGGGGGAGGGGATATGGGTGCATGGATGTACGTGTGTATGGGTGTATGTGTATGTGCATATTTGCGTGCATGGATGTATGTATATTTGGGTGTATGTGTGTATGAGTGAATGTGTGTATGGGTGCATGGATGTATGGGTGTAAGGGTATGGGGGTGTATGCAGTATGAGTATAGATGTTATGTTGCAATGTACATGTTTGTCATAATAAATTATAGGTGGGCTTCACTACTGATGTAGAATGACTGCAGCGATGAATGGAAGCACGGGCATATGCACCCATGATCACGCTGTTGCACATACACAAGGACGTGCGAATCTTTATATAATCACGTGACTGAGCAGCTCACCGGGTGCATGTTGATCATCCATCCTGTTTTTTCGGCTGAGTCTCTATAATGCGAAAAGCCAAACTTGGCGTCGATTTCGTCGCACTTCTGGGCCCTCAGGTAGCGATTTGATGGCGTATTGTCGTCCCTGTTGTGAAGAAGAAGCGTGAGGTACGTAGCGTGGCTGTACGATGCTTGCTCGATAGTCTGCACTTACTTCTCGTAAGCCGGCTTCCTCTTGATAACAGGTAGACCAGTCTCCTCGTCTATCTGTACCTTGGCCGACATTTCTGATTTCAAATACAAGATATGTGCCGCCAACAGCTGCCAATAAGAGGCGGTTAATAATTGTATACCACGCCTCCTGTTCAAAATAATTTACATGTACACTTGGAATTGGACCTTTAGTCTGCATCAATGCATTGTGTTACTGTGGGTCTGTGTGGGTGCAATTAAAGATATGTATTTGAAATACTATATATGCACCGGCAGTATACATATACACACATTTCGTAAGCAATTCCATCTACTTTAGATGCAGTGACACTGACACCCACCAATTGGCCATTGATTGAGTCTCAGTATGTTTTCAGTCAGCACCCCACAATAATTATTTTGGTAATTAAAAGACTGGATATACATGTATGACAGCACACAAGGGCTCAGCTAGCAGCGATCCTGCCAGGATAGCCCGAGCATTCTCCTTCACCAAGGTCAGGCTTAGTCTCCCATACATGTCCTGCTTCACCCCAGCTTCACTGGAGGCTGAGCCCACTGCCAACCTTCTGCTGGTATGTTTGAAAGTTTCCTGGGATATGTCTCTACAGCCAGGGGAATGCACTCCCACCCAAGTCTTTATTTTCTCAATGAACCTGAATCAACTGAAAATGACTTCCAGTCATTAAATGAATAGCAGTAGGACAAATCACCAATGAGAGAACCCAGAATGTCAAAGTTAAGTTTCTTTCCACACTTGGCAGCATTAAGGAGCCACAGAAGATGCCAGGTCACCATCATCAGCTTAGAATGGTGGGTATATACAACAACAGAGGCAAAAACAACTTCACCTTTTGGATTACCTTGCTGCGTGCCTCAGTGTTGGGAGTGAAGGGTGTCCATGTGATACCATAGCAGATGATGTTGACTGTATAGCACCGCTTAAGTCTGGGCACCCCCCCCCCCCCCCCCCCCCCCCCCCCCCCAACTGATAGTGCAGTTGGCTGTATAGCACTGCTTAGGTCTGGGCACCCCGACTGATAGTACAACCAATCAGTTGACTGTATAGCACTGCTTAGGTCTGGGCACCCTGATTGATAGTGCAACCAATCAGTCGAGTGCCCATGTGATACCACAGCGGATAGTGTTGGCTGTATAGCACCACTTAAGTCTTGGCACCCCGACTGATAGTGCAACCAATCGCTTGGCTGTATAGCACTGCTTAGGTCTGGGCACCCAACTGATAGTGCAACCGATCAGTCATACTTTGCCCAAGGAAGCAGTTCTGGAAAATGTCAAGAAGAGGCTGCTGAGATCAGAGAGTCATCAGCCAGCACACTTCCTCTGGCTCAGGCTGCTAAGACCATATCATTTCATCCTTCGCCGAGCCAGTGGGGCAAGCCACACCAGAGGCTTTGTCTTTGACCACTTCACAAAACACATCTGCCAGCTGCTTGCATATGGAAAAAATTTAATGTTGCAATTGAGCTTCTCCTCAAGTCATCCAAAATCATCAGCCTACTATAGCTAGCAGTTGTTGATCAATGTTACGAAGCTCATAAATCAGTTATGTTCTTGTACATTTTTTACGTCATTTTTTATTAACAGTGATAAAATTATGTGCACATGCACACTGACAGTACATTTCCGTGGGTGTACTGTTTGTTCAGCTAAAGTTTTCTGACGAGTAATAGCCGTGTTTGGCTATGCTGGATAATGAATGCACTTCTGAGCGAATATTTCCCGCATGAAGTTTAGGTACACACGTAGTATGAATCTTGTATACCGATCACGATCGTCAAGTCAAATAAGGAAATGTGCATTACATGTGAAGTCGGTACAACAAGACTGATCGAAGATGATACAGCCGTTAGCAACTTTGGTTGTCGTACACGTCCTTGGCTTCATCTCTGCCGTTCGAGCCCTGCCCAACGGCGCTCCTCTCGCCTCCTGCGCGGCTATCCTCCCCGATCCGTCGCCGAGTGGACACCAGTCAGCAGGCCTGGCTGCCGCTAACTCTCCCTTCACGTTTAACGTCACGGCTCTGGCTCGCGGATACGTTGGAGGGACGAAGTACAACAGTAAGTGTATTAAATAGCGGGCATGCACCGAAATGGGAGCGCGGCATGCATGTAACAGTGCATGCGTTTTATTTCAGAGGCGTAGGAAGGACTTATAAAGTGTAGCGGCTTATAGAAACGGGAGGGGCACAGAGGGGGTGGGTGCGGGAGAGGGCCGTGCCCCGGCCCTCCCGCCCAGCTAGGGGGTATGGGGGGAGCGCTGTAAATTCCCTCATTGGGGTCTGGAGCGGAGCCCCAGAAGCTTTGCTATTTGTGCATGCAACTTTTATGTTCAAAAGCCATACGAAATTTGATCACTTTTCATGAACAGCTATTCACTGTTAGACTTCAATCGTTTATGAAAGAATGCAATTATGTGATCAAAGTGCTATTTCAAAATTTCAATGTGTTTACAGAAATGTTCTAAACTGAATTAGCTTCTCTGCGACTATTCTGAGATGATCTGTATACGATGGTTGTAAATATGCCGAAACAAAAATGCTCGTAGTGTGGCAGGTAAGCTCTCTAATGCTGTAATTTCGCCTATTTCGGTAGCTGAGCCTGACCGAACAGAACTTTATTCGCTCATCGCAGCTTTTTTATATGGCAGCTGCAAAACGCGGTCCGAGCTCGATTTGCTAGCGCGCAATATAACAACTTTAATTTTCAACTGATATTAATCAAAGCTAGTTCCTGTTTGATCGCAAAAATGTATGCTCTCAGTTCTATGCCGGTGTAGATCTATATTTGTATAGATGATTTCGGTGAGAAGTCGTTTCCTTGGAAACGCGTGACCTAAAACGATGAATAATTGAAGTGGAGGGCAAGGTATACGTGAAATGGTATGGAGGTGTTGTGCTTTTGGCTGTAGAAATCGTGGTGGTCAGCGTTTGGGCCCAGGTTTCTATCGGTTTCCATTCAAAAATGAAGGCAGACTACGAAGGTGGATTCAAGCGGTCCGTAGAGAGGATTGGCAGCCTTCGAAGCACTCGCGAATCTGTGGCGACCATTTTATGTCATGTTAGTTAGAAGTGTGGAAGTCACAATTGAGTGAGGGAGTCATTTGTTTTTATTGTAGGCAAGCCTGTTGACGAACCCAGTGATGTGGCTATGTCTCTTCACGATTCTCTTTCAAGGATGGTATGCAAGAGGAAGTATTTGATCAAAATGATGGCAGTGAAAGCGCGGCAGGCGAAAGCGGGGCAAAGAAGAAAAAGAGAGGTGTGCTTTATATTATCTCTGCTTCAGCTGTAGAGGGTCGTTTGCTAGTTCACGCAGGACTCGCAACAGAGACAGAAATCATCAGTATGGGAGGTATAGGGATGCAGCCCCCATGTCTGGAATAGCCACCCCATCTGCACCAATAGCTGGATCTGCTTATGTCTTAGCAACGATGATGAGCATGTGTGCTGTCATGCTGCCCTGCTTTGCCTTTGGCTACAGCCTACAAAAGCTATAGGCCTACATGACGGAGGACAAAGATGTCTGTTGCCGATCGATTGCTATAAGCCTACTTGCTACATGTATGGACCTAGCTTATCGATTACAGATAGGTCTGTAGACATGTACACCGTGCATTAAATAAGCTTAACTTAGCAAGCTAGTTCAGTCTAGTCTCGTACCCAGACCCAGATTCTCACAGCAGCGGATGGATTACATCACCGCTACGTGAAAAGTGGGTCTGGAGAAAAGTCGTTCTGAGCACCATTTGATGTTACGCAATCGAATTGGTGCTAAGCACCTGTGACGTCACAACACGAGTGCAACATGTTAATACATTGCATGGTTAACTAACCGGTAGAGACATGGTATACCCATAGATAATAGAGTAGGGGATTGGCAACACATCACGTGAGCTATACCTTATGCGCGGGACATCCGAGGTAGTGGTATTCACACCTCTAAAGTTGTGAAAAGGGGTGGGGTTTTTTTGGAGAAGGTCTGATTTTCGTTGGAATCTCTTAGAAAGTAAGCCAAAATGTTACAAGTATGCGGCCAACGAATAGTTCTATAAATTCTCTTTTGATGTATGAATTCTAATTGCGGTAGCCTAATTTATAGTCGTTAGTTTTTTGCTTGAAAGTAGTGAAAGAAAGAATTTTTTTTTTTGCCCAGGTAACCGCTCGGTATCTGGTAAAGCTTTAACCTATTCTTTACGCTATAAGTATCTTACGGATGTAGTATCGTGGCTTGATGAAAGTTTTAAGCTTTAAAACTAATCCTAGCTTGAGTAGGATATTGTTATGTGTTTTTTAACCCATTTTTTTGCCCGGGATGTTTCGACGGTCGGTTGCACGACAAGACTTTCCTTCATATGCGTTTTCCAATACTACTAGCCCTGAACTGTGGTTTGGTACACAGGGTATAGCCCCAAGTGCGTTGCGCGGTTACTATACACGCGTTTGAAAGTGACACCTAAAACTTGATTTTGTTAGGTCAGAGATAAAATAAGGACTAGTTCAACACCTATGCATATTCCAATACAAATTTCTTTTGTTTCAGCAGAGATCAGGCATGGGTGGGTCAAAATTTCGACTTGGAAGAGTGCGAAAATATACAGACCAGCAAAAGAGAAAGGCAGGAAATTGGTGTTATACATTCTACACTGCAGCAGAGTGAGGATGTTTTGTTCCACTGGTCTATGATAACGGCAACCTGGGATAATGAAGTGGCTATAAAATTGATGGAAATGATTGTCGAGCTGTGGATTACTGTTAGGGGTTTTTCATTGGCCAGTGCTTGGATTGAACAGTACAAGAAAGTTACGAAAAAGACACTTCAAAAATCTAAACCTCTTAGAAAACAGATCACTTAATTTTGCATCAAGTTGTATGTTTTTATGTATGAGCGCTTTGACGTCAGCCTGTCTACATGCATTACGATTCGATTGCTAATTGTACAGGAACAAAGTCCTTGCATGTACAGCTTTCATAGGGCCTGTTTTGACAGTACTAGCACTTGCATGGTTTCTGTTGCTATACTCGCATTGCCCGTGAGACCTAGTGTTAATTACGAGTGTTGCCAATCCCCTACTCTATTATCTATGGTATACCGTGGTACTGTGTACATTTCGCTTACCTAAGGCCCTAAAGCCCAAAGGACTCGTAAAGTTGTGTGTGGCAAGCGAAACAAACCACAGGAGTATCCGAAGAGGGAGTAAAAAGGGCTGAGCTACCCTCCGATACAAAAAGCTACAAACTGTTTGTAAGGGCGTGCGTGACCCGTTTTAACTTAAGCGAAGGGCGCGAAGGTCGTTACGTGCTGCTGCCTGGTTGTTGGCTTCCCTCACTGCCACGTTGTGTTTGACAGTATTTTTACTCTCTCTTCGGATACACCTGTGGTTCGTTTCGCTTATCACACACAACCTTACAGGACCGTTAGGACCTTTGGTAAGGGAAATACACAGTACTGTGTCTCTACCGGTTAGTTAACTACGCAATTTATTCACATGTTGCACACGTATTTTGACGTCACGTAGCACTGCATTCTGATTGGGCGCGTGAATTCACGCGCACTCAGAACGACTTTTGTTGGGCATTTCTCCAGACCCACTTTTCACGTAGCGGTGATGTAATCCATCCGCTGCTGTGAGAATCTGGGTCTGGGTACGAGACTAAGTTCAGTCAGCAACGATCAAGCCAGATGACCGTGCAATAGGCCCTAATCCACACTTCGTGGGCCTGTTCTGCACTTTTGGTTGCCTTGGCCGAAACTCACCACAAACACAGTCCTCACAGAGCCCGATTGAAACTAGTTGTAGGCTTCAAGTTCCCGGGCGATCGATAATATAAATAAAATAGGCAAATATATTGCCGTACTATTATATACACTGCCACAACGACATAGCATCGGCGAAATGACGACCATCATCCCTCATGAAAAGGTCATCGCTTGGTGTCAGCCCCACCGACTCCAGTTTTTGTTTGTAACGCTCCTTTCGCTTGAAATCTGCCGATCCATCCAGTGCCGGATTAACCGTTTAATGGGCCTGGCGCAGGGTAAATCTTGTGGGCCCCTGCATGCAGCCCTGCCTAGTATAAATGCAAGCGGGGGGGACCCCTCCATCCTCGCTCGAGGGTGCATTTTCCGGGTTTGAACATAACTCCTTCCGATATTATTCGTTTTCTACCATGCGTAGCTGGTTTGTTTCGTACACAGCGTACACATGCATGTAATCATTTCTAATCTTTTTAATGAAGATACACATGCACTTATGAATCAACTGATAAATGTACTAAATTTTAGTACAATATAGCAGGGACGGATCCAGGATTTCGGGGCGAGGGTGGGGGTGAAGGATACCTGGATACGCCTCCCCCCGGGCCCAGCACGGATGTCCGGATATGGGCCATGGGGGTCTGGGGCGGAGCCCCAGCCGCTTTGCAACTTTTGCACTTCTAAAGTCACAAAAAAAAACATAGTTATCATAGGAAAAAAAACGCGTGGAATCATTTTGGAATCATTACGTGATATCACATACAAATGAATTTTAATGTTCAATCACACAGTGATTTTACAGAGGATTTAAAAAAAATCCTTTATAAAATCAAAACGGCCTGATTCGACACATTTCCCCCTGTACTAAGTAACATGCTAAAAATAGATACAATACGACAAGAAGTACTTGCTTCCACCGATCCACCCGTCCAAGAATGCTACAGTTTCATTTCGATCTAATCAAAGCTATAAGACTTCAAGAATATCTTAAGTATCTTCCGTAATTGATGGATTCAGAAAAGTCTTTATTAGCTTCAATTCTGGTGCAACTCAGCAAGCTGTTAATAAAATGCGCACCGTACATGCTGTGGCGAGGTGGTCCATTTTTATATGGGTGTTCTGTTGGGCCGATTCGCCTTTAACACACGCGCATGTGCACGCCGCTGCTTTACTAGTTGCACTTATTAACCAATTAAATTAATCCATTGTGGGCGTGTACACATGTGGATTAATGGGCCCCTATCGTCGGTGGGCCTGGCGCTTTTGCGCCACCTGCGCCCCGGTTAACCTGGCGCTGGATCCATCACGATTTACCATACGTCTCAATAATGCATATGTTTTGCCCTCCATGAAAATTTCACATGACTCTCACGTGACGCGCGGGTTCTCACCGAAATCATCTATAACTCAGTATAAGGTATACCCCGGAGCGGCTGTTGTACATACATGTATGCATAGTAACATGAGCTGTTAATACTACATGGCAATCATCCTGTAGCGGCCATGCATGGCCGCTACTAGTCTCGTACCCAGACCCACACTCGCAGCTGCGGATGGATTACATCACCGCTACGCGTAGCGGTCCGCAGCTGCGAGTGCGGGTCTGGGTACGAGACTAGGCAGGGGCGGATCCAGGATTTAGGAGCGGAGGGGGGGGGGGGGTATAAGTGCAAGGGCGTGGCAGGACACGCCCACCACCAGCAAGCTGGGGGGTATGGGGGAGCGCTGTAAGCTCCCCCATCGGGGTCTGGGGCGGAGCCCCAGCCGCTTTGCAAATTTTGCACTTTTAATGTCACAAAACATAGCATAATTGCGTAGAAACATGCTAAACCCAGGTAGAATAGTAAATTACTTGCTTCCAGACTTTCCTGTATTATTGAACCGCATAACGATCGATATACGGTACCCGCTCAACGATCCGTCATAGTTAAATATTCCAAAGTACAATAGGTTGTATATATAGATCGGAATATTTAACTACATCCTGTGGGCTGGGACATTTATAACAATCACTCCACCTACCAATATTGGAAGGATCGTTGCGCCGTTAACGCGTTCAGTATCGTCATAGATAATAGAGTAGGGGATTGGCAACACTCGTAATTAACACTAGGTCTCACGGGCAATGCGAGTATAGCAACAGAAACCATGCAAGTGCTAGTAGTACTGTCAAAACAGACCCTATGAAAGCTGTGACTTTGTTCCTGTACAATTAGCAATCGAATCGTAATGCATGTAGACAGGCTGACGTCAAAGCGCTCATACATAAAAACATACAACTTGATGCAAAATTAAGTGATCTGTTTTCTAAGAGGTTTAGATTTTTGAAGTGTCTTTTTCGTAACTTTCTTGTACTGTTCAATCCAAGCACTGGCCAATGAAAAAACTCTAACAGTAATCCACAGCTCGACAATCATTTCCATCAATTTTATAGCCACTTCATTATCCCAGGTTGCCGTTATCATAGACCAGTAGAACACGTAAGAAGTCATGAATTTTTTATAACAGGTTTTGCGGGGGGGGTATACCCCCGCCACCCCCCACCCCCCCCCCCCCTGGATCCGCCACTGCTAGGTCCTATGCCACTGTATTTCCATATGGCTAATGCAGGGGCGGATCCAGGATTTCGAGGCAAGGTGGGATAGGCAAGGGTGGGATGCGGCCCGCCTACTCCCAGCTAGGGGGTATGGGAGAGCGCTGTAAGCTCCCCCATCAGGGTCTGGGGTAGTTGGGCGTGGCCCACCCTTCGCGTTGTTGGAAGGTCGCTTATAACTAAGATTATTAATAATTAAGATTAAGATGGGAATATTATGTAATATCTTTGTGAATATCGTTATCTGAGTAGATATACATGTATATAGACCCCTTGCCGTGCCATATTGTTTTGGACCAAAACGTGTGTGTTGTTTAGAAATTTGGGTATCTACAAGTACGACGACGATGACGTAAATCTAACACTATAATTGTACGCCCGCAACAACCCATAACCAATTCATTCGGTTCTAAGTATATGAGTAGAGCTTAAACTTATGAATACAATTAATCAAGTTGTTATTATTACATCATTCGTACGTAATGAAAACACAAATTCTAAATAACGCACATATTTTGGGCCAAAACAATATGGCCGCTAATGTTACGGCAAGGGGTCATAGTCTCTCGTGCCATTCATTACGTCATAGCACGAGAGACTACTCTAGATACACATCTGTATATCGATGTTCTTAAAACGATAGGCTGGATTCAAAGAATCTATGCCGGCGTCAAGAAGTATTCACCAGAGAGCCTTCCAAGATATGCCACTGGCAAGCAGGCGTAACACAAACCCTTACCAAAGCCTATTGGAAGATTAGCAAATTGTTACATCCAGTTGTTCAGGCTTCATAGCTTTAGCTGCTTCAATAATACACTCGCAAACAAAACTTGTCCACTTTCAGTTGTGGAACAGCTGCCTATCATTATCTCACATCCGCCGCTAATTGGGTGATGATGAACCCACTTGATTTTTGAACGCTGCAATCCGATTGGACTGCAATTCCCGTTGCAGCAGAACAAATCTTGGTATAGGCTTGCAACCCGACCTTCCGACAAAGTGAAGGGCGGGCCACGCCCAACTAGGTCTGGGGCGGAGCCCCAGCCGCTTTGGACTTTTCAAGTCACCAAACATAGCATATAATTGCGTACAAATGTGCTAAAAAGTAAATATCCAGACTTTCCAGACCTATTAGTACTTTCATTATTGAACGGCATGACGATCTCTATACGGTATCCATACTTAAACATTCCGATCGATATTGAAGTACCATGCACCTAAAGGATCCGCATCGTATCGCTGGTGTATCGATCGTTATAGAGTGGGGTATATTTTCCCAATGTGGGATATGCAAATTGTCGCAATGTGTAAACCGCGTAATAAGTCATGAAATTTAATGTCCCCCCCCCCCCCCCCCCCCCCCCCCGCCTGCAGTGATCCTAACTGGGGGTACTACAAGATACCAAGGACTGCTGATTCAAGGAAGACTGGCTTCGGATCTGACGACTCCAGCTGGAACTTTTATTAACCTTGCAACTACCACACAGATAGCTCCTTGCGCACCATCTGGGGTGAGAAGTTGTGTTCAGTACAGTGTTATAAAATCAGCTCTCGATATTGCGCCATGCGTATTGATTTGATATTCCCTATCCCCTGCATATGCATAGAGTGCCATCACACACACCAATAATAACCTGAAGAATAACCTCGCTTTCCAATGGACTGCACCTCCTGTTGGAACAGGGAATGTCGTTTTCCTGTAAGAACCACGCAAAAACAGTCCGTACTGTACCCTACATATACCTACAGTGTTATAGTTGTCGATATCGTGCAATACATAATTAGTTAATTGATCTGCTCCACAGGTACACTGTTGTCATATCGCTTAGTAACTACTATCAAACTCAGGTGACAGCAACGATTCCGGAGCTGATATCGGGTTAGTGACGTGCTTGCCTTGACGAATTTACGATGTACATGTATACTTGCACATGCATGGTTTCTAACGGGCATACATGTACATGTATACCATAGATTGCAGCTTTTGTGTAAGTGTAGCGCAGCAAGTGGTAATATAATTGGGTCTGAGTATACGAGACTACCTGAGGCTCTGTACTAAACAGAATGCATAGGCGGCGGAGACGGGGGGGGGGGGGGGGGGGGGGGGCTAAGGGGATTTTGCCCGCCACCCCCCTCCCCCCCCCCCCCCCCCAGATTTTTGGTATAGTACAGCTATTTTATTACATTAAATTCTGTGAGCATGCATGACTTCCGCGAGTTATATTCTACACTGATAGATGCGCGTGCGTTATTTAAGTAACGCACGCCCTTCAATATAGCATAAACCATAAACCGGTCATATACCGCTTCGGGCTTCGTTGTCGCAATGAACTTTTGTATGGCGCTATTGCTTGTGCGTATTCTTTTTAAAATGCTTGCGTGAAAAATTATATTTATATTGTCCACCGCGATGTATCCCCCCCCCTCCCGAAAAAAATGGCCCGTGTTTAAAGGAGCGTATCGACGTAATTGCAAACTCAGCTGCGTGCTATCTCTTAAAAATCCTGTTGGAATACCAGTTCTTTCCTGAAATGCATCACTAACATGGAAGCGTGAATGAGTACGAATTACGAAGAAGATACGCTCGTTTAAACACGGGCCATTCTTTTCGGGTGGGGGTACATGTACATGTATTTGCACGGCAGCCGACTAATTTTTAGCGGGATTTGAAGAGTAGAGTGTGAAAGCTTCTGGGGCGGAGCCCCAGATCCCGATTGGGGAGCTTACAGCGCTCCCCCACACCCGCGGATCCAGGATTTAGGAGCGGGGGGGGGGGGGGGGGGGGGGGGGGGGGGGGCAAGGTGATATAAGTGCAAGGGCGTGGCAGGACACGCCTACCACCAGCAAGGGGGTATGAGGGAGCGCTGTAAGCTCCCCCCCCATAGCATAATTGCGTAGAAACACGCTAAAACCAGGTAGAAGAATAAATTACTTGCTTCCAGACTTTCCTGTAGTATTGAACGGCATAACGATCGATATACGGTATCCGCTCAACGATCGGCCATAGTTCAAAGTATATATAGATCGGAATATTTAACTACATCCTGTGGGCTGGGACATTTATAACAATCACTCCACCTACCACTATTGGAAGGATCGTGCGCCGTTAACTCGTCCGGTCGTGCGTACCGTAAGAAGCCCCCCCTCAGCCTGGATCCACCACTGGCCCCAGCCGCTAAACGAGAGTGGCGGGTGGAAACGCCGTAGTATAGAAGAGCCATCCAGTAGTGAATGTGCCAGTGGGGACCCCCTGCACCCCCCTCCGGTTTTACTTTTCCGCCCCCCCCCCCCCCCCCCCCCCCAGGTGTATTTACCTTCCGTCGCCTATGGAATGTGATCCTAATGACGACCACCTATAGAGATCCATCCTGTAGCAATATCCAGCATGTACATTCATCCTTGCACTGTGCATAGAGACTTAATGATAACAATGCACTAATAGACTTCCTTATACAGGCCGTGCAAACAGCTTGGAGGTACTTGACTAATTACATGTAACTAGCCATTAGATAATTAATGAAAGGTGAACAAAACAACCTCTGTGCCTGTTTATTGTTTAAAAAATGGTTGTACACCAAATTTTATGGAAGACATGCATGCACCAAAACCCACTGCAGACTTTTCGTCATTGAGGTATCATAAATATATTCCTGTGCTAGTATGGTTTTTACATAATTCCATCACTGCTAAGGCTATTTATATTGCAGTGTAACTGGGAATAGTGATGATTTCAAGAATCAAACAATGCCACTTCTATTCACTACACCATTGTAGGCACTACTACTGCTGCAGGGGTCACTAATGCTCAGGGTGCAGGTGATGCCAGTGGAGGTAACAATATGGATATGGTCCAAAGATTCCCTTTTAACTTTACTCTTGTTTCATTCTCCAAACATTTTCTTCTTTACCTCCACTCCTCCCCCCCCCCCCCCCCCCCCCCCCCCATTTCCCACCTTTCTACTGCCTAATCAGCTGTTACCTGGAACGCTTGGACTGTCTCTGCTGTTTCAATTGTGGTTGTGATAGCGTCGGTGGTGGTGGTTGTGTTCTTTACTGTTAACTTTGGCTCTTTAGCTTTACAGTTGCACAAGTGGTTGGAATAAACAGATGAAAGGAGGCAGCTGGTTTGTCTACTGACATATGTTAAAATATATGTTATTTTTTTGTACTGTACATTACATGCACAATGTTGACATACAATATTACTATGCTTTGTGCCATTTTCGACATGAACTAACCTTCCATAGGAGGGAGGGGTGTGAGGAGCTGAAGGGCACACTGGATGTACTGAGGCCTAATCGGCTGTTTTGGATTTCATGGGTTCTTAGTAGAAATGCAGCTGTTTTTTTAATTAAAAAAAAACACACCAATAATCACCAATTAATCAGTTAAGCAATCGATATTTTACTATTCAACAAACATTATAAAAATGGAAATACATGTGCATGTGGGCAATTAAGCAGTGAACAATAAAAATGATTTTAATTGCAACATCTCACATCTGCCAATCAGCAAATTGAAAAGCATTTTGTCACATCAAAACTGTGCTGAAAGTGAAAGCACATTTCATTCAGCATTGGAGGAGTGGATGGCCAGGCACCTCGTAATCTGTGAGAGGGTTTTATTTGCTGCAATCCCCAACCTCCATGTGCCTCCACTGCTTTACTAAAGGGACACAAAGCCAACCTATTTGGGAACTAACAATGGCCAATTTTGCCATCTTTTTCTCTTCCTGCAGGTGAGGCACCTGAGGTATGACCTGCTCCTCATTGAGGTTATCAAGATGTGACCCGTTAGTTGAAGCAAGGATCACTGTTTGCCATACTGTATTCATTTAAATGCTTTGTCAATATTTCTAGTTAGTAAGAACCCACATCAGCAGGTAGAGAATTCCACAGATTCATTGGTAGGATTAATTATGTGCACAAAATAGAAACTGATCATGGCAAATGACCAATGCATATTAGCTTGTCAATACAGTTGAGTCTACAAGTTTGTACACAATCTTGTAGCAATACTGAGCATGGTCAGAAAACATTCAAGCAGATGAAGCATACAAAAAAAGAAGTTATAGCTAGCTTATCTGGACTACCCTGCACTCCATCTTAACTCGCCTCCCCAGCCCTGGGATCGTTGTGATTCCTTGGGGTTGGTGGAAGTGTAGAGGGGCAGCCCCCAAGGTATGAGGGGCAGGTCAAGCACAAGCTTTAATGTTGGAACAACACAAACATGATGGTTATGCAGGTGGTCTGGTTATGTCTCACAGTGACTACCTTATATTAGTAACCAGTGCTGGTGGTCTGGTTATGTCCCACATTGCACTGAGACTGTGGGGGTGGTGATCGTGCCTACGATATCGATGCCACATGTAATAGTTCTGAATATCTTGCCAACTGGCTCGGACAGAATCCGCACATATTTCTGGCATGCCACCCTCTCCTACTGCATCCCCCTAGCCCCTCCTTGACTGCCGTTGTTTCCACCCCTATAGTTAATCCTTACACTGTGGCTGCAATACTGTTCCCCTTAATTCCCAGGCCTTCCCTTAGCAATCCAACAAGGCATGGCCTCGCTGTCCTGGTAACGATATAAAGGGGCTCTCACCAAGTCCCCTCTGCCACAGGTAGATAAGAAGAGCGGCAACTGGGCAGAGACTTGTGCCTGTTTGCCCTACCGCAAGCTCAAATGGGCCAGTTTTGAACCTTTTTTTTCCTTCCTGAAACTGAATAATCATACAGTAGGTGCCATCACATTGCATGCCCTGATCTTGTATCTGAATGTGCATGTCAGTGTGTATGTGGCATCCTGAATCTATAAGAGGCTGAAACAAGGTATGCACATCTTACCATCCAAACACATTCAACGTTACATGTACATAGCTTATATCAACAAAGTCCTCATGACAACTGAAGTGATATTGCCATGAGGCAAGACATCTCATTTTTGGGATATTATCCGGCAATTGTGCTTTAAATGAAGTAAATAGGGTGTGGCTCAATGAACCCATGCATGCTTAACACATGGCCAATCATCTGTTGCATTACCATACCCCAAATATTTGAACAGATAACAAGAAGGGCTGAACTAGGAATATTATTATTATTTTAAAAGAAGTACTGTAGAAATATTTATCTTTACACACTACATGCACATACATGTACAAGCACTGGTGTGCACATGCAGAGGTGTAATTAATCAATAATTAATTTAAAAACCGGAAATTACCAGTTGTTTTAAAATGAACAACCTTAACCGACCGGTTATTTTTTAAACAATCACCTTAACCGACCGGTTTTTTTAATTTTAATAACCTGTTACAACCGGTTATGTTTTTTCTAAACTAACAGGTTTCAAGCCTTACACACTACATGCACAAACATGCACAAGCACCGGCGTGCACATGCAGAGGTGTACATGTTTCCTTATCTGTGCATACAAATTGCATACACATGTAGCTGCAACGGGGCATCTAGTATGCCCAAAATTGCGCACATGCACATATAGTAGTATAAAAATAAAAATAAAAATAAAGGGCACAATAAGCACTAGATCTGGTCCTTGAGCAATGTGATGTCCACGTTGTCGTGCACTCCCTGGAGGAGCAGCTCGCCATCGTACCTGATCACCTTCTTCCTCTTGGCGGCCCTCAGCGTCCCGAGGAGGGCTTCAAACAGATTGGCGCACTTGTCGTCTTTGAAGAGGACGCCAAACTTGACCACCATCTGGCCACTGGCGTTGGGGGACCCAAGCCTCTTGATCTCGTCGATGAGAAGCTTCACTTCGTGATCAACATTCATTTCCTCCTCAAACCCCTGGGTGGTAGAGGGGGGGTGCAGGTAGTTTCATGTTGTGCACACGGACATAGGTTTGGTACAGTACCTGCAACTTTTTAGCTGACCAATCAGACTGTGAGATTTTGTTAAGGTCATCAAACACTAGGCAACATGTTGCGTGCAACTCAGATGAATGTGGGTTAAAGTTCGGTGAACCCTCAGTAAGCCGAAATTCATTGAGTTGCACGTAGCATGTTGCCCAGTGTATGATTGTCATCACGCTACTGTAGCAATAATGAAAAATGATACCGAGCCCATTCGTAAAGACTACCACTGGTATATTTTCTGTTAGCAATCGTGTGGGTACCTACAGTACCAATACGACATATTTACAGTTGTACACTGTATGTGTATGGGTTTTTTAAAAAGGTAAAAGATAAAATGAACAGTCTATAACTACAAGTAATAAATGCTATTGATCTTTAATGGTGTTGTTTACATGTACATTTGACATCAATCTGACTTCGAAAAATCTTAACTATATAAGCAGATACATGTACTCGTGTGTGTAGATTTTTCACCATTAATTTTACTTCACAGTGAGATACGAAGATGCAACCTTGAGGGTAGGTGTGGGTATCCCACCTTACCTCCACTTAACTCGCGTTTCTGCGCGCGCTTGACACAGCGATACTGCACTAAACCGTTATAAAGACCTATGGTGTACCCGTGTGTGATAATTTTGGCATCGATTCAAATTCCACGTAGCACTAAGCTACAATGTAATACTTTCCTTTCTTTTTTTGCACTTAAAAGTGCTACAGCATATGAAGGCAAATATCAAAACCATCACACGGGTACACATACATGTACTGCATTAGCTTTTGTAATATTGTATATATAAACTTTCGAGGAAGTTCGCAGACTGTCAGCGGAATTTTTATGTAGGCCTACATGTATCACATCATTTTATGGCTACGCCCCAGACCGAGTTATCCCCTAAAGTTTTTGCCGCGAAATCTCGTTGTCCTCCGGTCCAGATTTCACCCTCGAAAGTTTTCCACTACACAGGCTTGCTTATCCCACAGGCAATTGCAATTATCTGAAATGGGGCTGGTAACCTTGGGCTTGGTCAAGCGTCAAGGTCTACCATAGATATTAATCAGTCGTAATCGAAACGTAAAACTTACCAGACACCTGCTACTTAAGGCTAACTCTTTAGGCCCGGCACACATTTCACACACAAATACATAAACGAGTATAGGCCTAAACTACTTTAGGCCTAAGCTACAGCCGGTACGGAACGAGTAACGGGAGCTCTCTATACAAATTATAAAGCCATCCCACATTTCTAAAAGCATGGAAATGAGTCAAATTATATCCCGTTCAGAAGGCGGGGAGGAACAAAAAACATACATTCAGAACACAAAAACTAACCGCAGCATAAACACAAAATGTTCCAATTAATCCCTCGTAGATATATGTACATGTATAACAACAATTGCTCTATTTAGAGATCACCATGGGTGAGCTCGTGACAGGCATAGGTGACGAAGTCATCCTCTTTGTAGGGTTGATCATCACTTCCATTTCTATTATTGTTTTATGGTCTAGAGTGCGTAGAGTACAAAGTCATGGTAAGCAAGAATGAAGATGTAATTACGAGTACAGGTACTCAATAGTCTATTTCCTGTGACTATAAACAGCGCCGGAAGCTGCAGCTGCAACCACACAGCAGCAGGACAGGACACCTAGCAACCAGGCATCCACACAATTGCCGACCGCTATCCCCGGCCCCACGTCGCGAGAACGAGAAGGGCACGAATTGCGCAACCGCTTTCTATCACAGGCGCAGCACATGGCTGACACCAGTGCTCCTACCGACCAGGTTTATACTATCAGGTTGATAATCCAGAACGAGTCCATCTCCGCCAGCGTTAAGCCAGAGTACACACTTGACATCGTAAGAAGGTTAGTGAAATAGGTTTGTATTTTAAATATTATTCAGGCGCTGGGGGGGGGGGGGGGGGGGGGGGGGGGTGAACCCGGGGTATTACTATAAGGGGTTGGTGCGGGAGGGGAATGTACAAGGATTTCAAGGAGGTTGGTGCCTGCCATGCATTTTGTTTCTATCTCAAAGTGAAAAGAGTAGTTTACGTGCTTTAGTGTGCTCACCATTTACAAACCATAATAAGTCCAAGAAATTACTTGAAAAACATTCCAAGAAAGATTCTCATTTACGATCAGTTAATTTGTGCATATGAATTTAAATCCTGCTGGCTGGAAGAATTGACAGCCACAATATGGATTGCAAAGAATTTTAGGTTTCATTCTGAAGTATTACCTTTAATTGGGAAATTTAGGAGTACAGGCCTTTCGTGGATTTGATATGCAACTGCCTGTTGAGCAAAAAGATGTGTTGTGAATCTGTATCAGTTATAACTGAGTATTTTAACTTTCTAAAGCAGTAACTACATTTGTTATTAATTTATTTTTATTTGGGGAGGGTGGGGGTGTGGCTAGCCACCATATCCACACACTCACCCCTGGATCAAATGACATCGCATTTTCGTGCAGCACAATTACAATATGGCGTTGATAATTGCTTGTGTACTAGTTCTTGGCCTATTACTCAGTCCCTGTGTGTGTGTGTGGGGGGGGATCAGAAAATTTGGCCCCTCCCCTCGTATACATGTATCGTATTTTACATGTGGTCTCGTGCCATTGTGGTGATCTGTGGGTCCTCAGGCTGGTGGTGATCTGTGGGTCCTCAGGCTTGTGGTGATCTGTGGGTCCTCAGGCTGGTGGTGATCTGTGGGTCCTCAGGCTTGAGGTGATCTGTGGGTCCTCAGGCTGGTGGTGATCTGTGGGTCCTCAGGCTTGTGGTGATCTGTGGGTCCTCAGGCTGGTGGTGATCTGTGGGTCCTCAGGCTTGTGGTGATCTGTGGGTCCTCAGGTTTGTGGTGATCTGTGGGTCCTCAGGCTTGTGGTGATCTGTGGGTCCTCAGGCTGGTGGTGATCTGTGGGTCCTCAGGCTTGTGGTGATCTGTGGGTCCTCAGGCTTGTGGTGATCTGTGCATATCAGATGTTTTTGAAAATCGTTCTGAATGTGTAAAAAGGTTCCGCACTGGGCACACCACATGGAGGAATATGTATATAGATTTACTCTTCCAAGATGCATTAGCTCTTAGGTAAGGCTGCTTACCTGCCAACACACCCACCAGCTGTGCCTGTGGTGCTGCCTTCTCTGTTAAGCATGCACTGTCATGTCCAAAGGGTGTGGCTTCCCCTCCATCAGGCACAGTGAGACTAGGGACCATATGCTGCCTATGTGTACATGTATCAGGACTGTCAGAAATCTGCCACAATGTTTCGGTCTACAGTGAGATTCCCACCTCAGCCACAGCCATGAATTCCTTTTGTTCGATGTAAAGGTTTTTAGCCCCCTACACCCCTTCAAATAGTTCCCAACTTTCTGCATCCTACCAAAGGAAAGGGTTAAACAAAAAATGGCTCTATAGGACAATATGCATAATTACTGTATCAGGAAGGTTTTTTTTTTAACCACGTTGTGTGAAAACTTAACTTTTATAAAATAAAAAAATCTGATTATCAATAACCCCTGAGGACCTCATAGTGTTTTGTACTTGGCAGCCATTTTAGGTTTATATAAGTGAGAGGTGTTGCTAAGTGAATTATGTAACAGTATAACCACAGTTACTTTCCTAAACAAAAACCATACCTCCAAAGCATATAGACTTGATGGTCTATTGTATTTTCTAGCTTCAAGTGCAAGGGTAAATAGAATAGACCATCTTTGTACTGTTGAAGAACGAATGTTTTGATATTTGGTTATGTAATCTACTTCACCTATATAAACCCTAAATTGCTGCCAAGTACAAAATAATTTTTTGTTTAACCCATTCCTTTCCCACCAAAATGCATATCATAGATGGATTCTAGGTAACATGGCCTCTGAAACATGTAACTGTGCTCATAGTGTGGATCAAGTTATAGCTTTGCAAAGTTGAGATTATAAGCAGACTAATCAATTATTCATCGTTGCGTATCACGTAAACCATTAACATACAAAATGGATACATGTCTACTCATATGAAGACAAACATAAATGAAATGTTTAAACCATAATTGGAAAGGTGAGGTGCAATTGCCTTCCTGCATTGATATGAAATGACCCTGGTGTGAGTGTGTGTGTATATATATGTACATGTGTATGTGTCACATTGTACCCTACAAGCATTTCATTTTAGTAAAGCCAGTTATATCGTGAGACCTTTGATGCATGCTTTGATTGTGTTATAGGGCAAAGCATTCACACAATCAAAGGTCACGAATTTATGCACTTAACCTCCCCGCTTACATGTACACACCTCAGTAGGCAAAGGTCGCCTAGTGGCTTTGTTCTGTTACAAGTATGATGGCACATGTATTGGGGTTTACCTACATGTATGTACCTATTCGTACCTATTCATGTAAGTGCAAGCCATGAGGCCAATCTGCCAAGTAACTATGCACCAGAGGCGGCCCCAGCATCTACCGAGGGGAGGGGCCAAACACACGAGGGGCGCCAAAAAGGGGCGTGGCTTACGATACTTCGCATACGCGCGTAACCGTTTGACTCTGGATTCTTGCTAATAATGCAGGCGAGCTAGCGGTAGAAGCTAAATTATGCTCTGCATGCTATAGTCTCTTTGGATTGTAGTAATTGACGATAGTTTTAGGGATTGGGGGTGGGGGGAAGGGGGCGCCATAGCCTGGGGAGGGGGGGGGGGGGCCAAGGCCCCCTGGGCCCCCCCCTCCGGCCGCCTATGTGCACTACCATGAAGTATATGTATGTAGCTGCAAGAGGTGCTTAGCAGTAGAACGGAGTGATATGTTGTCAGAACTAGGTATAAAATATCCATCAAATGTATCTTTTAAAATCACATGTTCATGTTAAAACCCTATTCTTTGTGATGATTGTCCAGGCATGACATCATTGTATACATGTATTCTGTTTAGTATTCATTGGTGTGTGAAGGATTTGTGTTTGATCTTCAGAGCTTACACTCTGCATTTTCCCATTGTTGTTAGGACTTACTTTCAACAAGAGCTATCCCAGAACAGGCGGATTGTCTTCATTCGGCAGGGACTGATTCTGGAAGATGCAGCAAAGACTCTGCGGGACTGGGGACTAGTCAGCGACTCTGTGCTGCACGTGCACGTGGGCAACCCCCAGCAAGGGGGCGATCACCGCAGGGGGGGAGGGGGGAACGCAGAGGAAGATGCCCTGGACCTCTCCATGCTGTTCGTACCCCTCTTTGGGATCATCCTGGGCCTGACGTGGGCCGCCTTCTTCTACTGGCCCCACTACTTCTCCCTGCTGACCAAGTTCTTCCTCACCTTGCTCTCCCTGGGCTATGTGGTGTTGACCTATGTCAGCTTCTCTACCTGATCACCTCCTCCCCACCTCATAACCTCCATATGTGATCACCTCATCCTGGACCTCCCCACATGATCGATCACCTCCCCACCACCTCGTCACCTCCCACCTCATTACCTCCCTATGTGATCACCTCCACCTCCTCTCCACCTCAACACCTCCCTATGTGACCACCTCCACCTCCTCCCCACCTCAACACCTCCCTATGTGACCACCTCCCCACCTCATCACCTCCAATGTGACCACCTCCCCACCTCATCACCTCCCTATGTGACCACCTCCCCACCTCCCCACCTCAGCACCTCCCTATGTGATCACCTCACCTCATCACCTCCCTATGTGACCACCCCCCACCTTGTTGCACTCTATTGCGAGGTGGTGCTATCACATTATGACCTTTAAATGGTCACAATTTCTAATTCAAAGAAAACTGCAGTGTCCTTTTTTATTGTATACTTTTGTAATTTCTTCTATTCTCTTTGAGAAAGTGAAGCAGGATTATGCATGTAGTGGTGGAGGTAGCAAGAAAAGAAGTTATAAGTGGTACCGCTTCTGATACATGTATGTGAACCTGGATCGGACTGGTACTGTTTAGAACTCTGCTAAATTCAGCACTTTGTTCCATTAGTTAACACTAGATGATTTACTTCTTGTGAACATTACAAATTAAAATGAAAGCAAATACATGTACACTGTAGTAATATGAGATTTACTACATGTACCACAATCAAGGAGTACAAACTAACCACAGTAAATATAATTATCGTGAATATTAAGTGTTCTGTCTAGCCTCGTCTCCATGCCCTATATTTACATTAATATGATGGGGACCCTTGTAATTTTAATGGCGTGGCTTAGTGGCTAGCGCCTGACCCAATGCTGTTACATGTAAGCATGGTGACTGCGTCATAGCAACTAGTCTAAATAAATAATCAAAAACCCGTCTGGGGACCCAACTGATGGTTGCACATGTGCTGTCAGTGCAACCATCAGTCGGGTCCACTAGGGTGAGGAGTGATCTGGCATGAAGGGCTCTAGCATACTGGATTGAATCAGGATAAAAACTCCTAGCTGTGCTTGGAACCATGAGTCTTGGGTGCAATGCCAAAACAAGTGGCGAACAAATTGCTAGCCGGGTATATACATGTATAGAGGGTGGCACTCGCCATTGTGGTCCTATCGATAAATGAAAGCCTCCAGAAATGAAATGCAAGAGCAACATAGTGGATCCTATACCAGAGTAGTCTGGGGACCTGACTGATGGTTGTACAACCATCCCATCAGTCGGGTCCCCAGACTAATACCAGAGTGCATGGTTACATGCTGCAGAAATCTTGAGTGATATATAAACAGTGGGATGTGCATGGGATGATGGGATACAACTGGCATGCATGGGAAATTGATATAACATTTAGACTGTAGTATACATGACTTAGACTATGACTTAGACTGTAGTATACATGACTTAGACTGTAGTATACATGACTTAGACTGTAGTATACATGACTTAGACTGTAGTATACATGACTTAGACTGTAGTGTACATGACTTAGACTGTACATGACTTAGACTGCAGTATACATGACTTAGGCTGTAGTATACATGACTTAGACTGTAGTATACATGACTTAGACTGTAGTATACATGACTTAGACTGTAGTATACATGACTTAGACTGTAGTGTACATGACTTAGACTGTAGTGTACATGACTTAGACTGTAGTATACATGACTTAGGCTGTAGTATACATGACTTAGACTGTAGTATACATGACTTAGGCTGTAGTATACATGACTTAGACTGTAGTATACATGACTTAGACTGTAGTATACATGTAATTATATATATATTTTTAAATGCAACACGATATTGCTGCTATCAAATACCTATCCTCGACCCCAGGCCCTATTTGTATATTAAAATTACAAAGGGGGAAATGTAGTGTAATAATATTATGTTACAATCGCAGAGCACAATTATAATAAACAACAGGACAATGAAATTTAACACCTTTATAAGAGATTGCCTGCATTACCTTTTGAATACCCACAGGGCAATGCTTGAATAACATGCAGCTGCAGTCCTGTGTTAAGTAAAATTTCCTCATTGTAGGCACCTCTGTTTAACATATCTCCCCTGCTGATATATGGGGGTCTGTGTAATTGCTTATCACCTCTTAGGTTTCATTGTACAACAATACAAACGTTCTAATTCTTGACATCTTGTGGACAACTGCCTTATACATGTATGTGAGAGCTTTGGTATTAAGCTTGGTATTTGTGGCGCTAACCTTTGCATATACATGTATAGAATGAAATACACTTTCATGCATGAATATATGCTATGGAAGTTACATTTCTCTTATAATGAATATGTTCATAGTACTATTTTCCTCACCCACCAGGAACATCTCATAACTGATAAAATGTAACAAAAACATGGTGAATGACACGCTTAAAATTCTCAGCACACCAAAACACCAATCATGTCGGAAACACAAGGATAATGCTACTATAGGAAAACGTTTCACAGGACAAAGTTTTCAGGAAGGATAATTTGAAGAAACCAATAGTTCCAGGTAGGTCCTGCATAGTCCTGCAAACCATTCAGCCAAAGCACACCTCCCCAAGTCCAACAGATACTGGCTGGGTGGGTCGCTTGCCAACTTCAAGGTCTGCAAATGGCAGCATCGCTGGTACCCTGGAGAACACAGTGTAGAGGTTCTGGCCTTGAGTCTGCAGAAATAGGAGGACATTCAGTTAGCAATGATAGCATTGTAACCTCTTTTTGGTTTTATGTATGTACACTTTAACCCTTCTACCTCCTGTACACACCATTATTCTCCTGCATGCTCATGGCCCTTATTTAAGCATGTGTATTGACCTTAAAAACGCAAGTAAAGATGAAATTGACAGAGCATGCAGACCACTTCTTTTTAAAATTACATCCAAAACAGTGATGTAATAGAGATTAAAATCACGCGCCTACAGTTTTATCAGTGAAAGCTAT
>OX442416.1:10494508-10670094 GCA_949361645.1 Spongilla lacustris | reverse complement strand
ATATGGGGCCTGGTGGGGCTTTACGCTCAAGGGTGTACCTGTTTACGGCCATTGAAAGGTGAATATTTATAGGTCCGTGCTGTTTTAAAAATATTGACTTGATGGCAGACATGCCGCCTAGCAATGGTAACCATATGACCTTGAGTCCGTGACAAGGGTATGGCATAGGTGTCAAGTTATGCCATTTTTCTGTGGGATGGAAGTAGCCCCCCCCCCCCCCAATATAAGCAAAGTTTTCCATTATTATCCAAATCTATTACTTTGTGCAATAGCCTTAGATACACAAAATAATATAAAGCGCTTTACTATACCTATGAAGCTTAGTAAACTATCGGGGGGATATAAGCACCTTTTGGGCCTCAAGCATTAGTCCTGATGCCATCAACTTTGCAATCAAGTACATCATGGTAGGGGGGTGGAGTAATCTGTTTGGGACTGTTTCTATGGAGATGAGACGACATGTTACTTGAGGATATTCCTGTATGTATGTTTTTGTACTGGGGAAGAGCAGCAGGGTACATGATGGGCAAGAACCCAATGCTGAGACTGACCATCCAGAGTGTTCAACACCTCCAGCTCAGCAAATAAACTCAAGGACTTGAGTTCTGACCCTAGGTTCCACTCTACTAGGCGTCAGCTAATCTGGAGAGGGCACGCACTTCTTTATCAAGCAGTCCAAAACTGACCAGATGGGCAGGTGTGTTGAGCGTACCAAAGGCAGGCACAAATATGCATGTCCAGTTCAGTTCCAGCAATGGAGGCCTACAAGAGAATGCTGTCACTGTTCCACTCACTCCTCACCCCTCTTCCACTTCAAAGCTGGGAGGCCTCTCACATCCAAGAGCTTCCACTCCACCCCTGGTATGGTGGAGCGATGTTGCTACAATCAAGCCAAATACAACACCCACATTGGACACCATTCAGAACCTCAGAAGAAACAAAACATACCAGACAGGTGCAGCCACAAACTCATTGCTGATTAAGAATAGTAGGAGGACAAATTGTGTATATTTTAAATGCACATTGCATGTACCAATAGGGCTTTGAATTATTCTAGATCCTAGCTGTGGAGTGTGCCTTGAGCCTGTTGCAGAGGCTATGGCCTAATGGTAATATAGACTGCTTAGCGCTCCAATGGGTAGACTATATAAAGCTTTCCTTAATGTGCAAAGTATTGGGATCCCTTGAGAAGATGCTTTGCACCAGCTAGCCACATACATGCAGACAAAGATTGATAATGCTGACTTGATGTGCATGTAGGTCATAGCTGTACTGGAGAGTGCAACACTATTTACAATAAACTTGAAGTGAAAACAATTAACCCACTATATAGGTCAAAAGTGTCAATCGATGACGAAATCATGTAATACTTTAGTAATAGCCTTCACCATAATGCTTCCCTCTGATAGTTGAGACCTATGGGAATTGGGGGAAGGAGTTAAGGGACAAAGGTTTCAGCCTATAGCTACATGGCCAGCTTGCTTATGGTTCATCAAAATCGCGAAGAGCATCGAGCAGCCTTCAGTAGAATTAACTTATTGAGCTTGAGCATGCTTATTCACCATTATTGCACAATTATTTGTCAATCAGTGTTAAATTAAAGAACTAGAATAATTCTGGCAGATGACAAAAGGTATTACTACAATGATGCGCTGTAGAAATTAATTATTTTGTCTTGATTTTAGTTAAAGAATGAATTAATAATTTTTTGACGTAGCACATATCATGATCAGACCAATTAATAGTACATTGTAAAGTTGTTTAAAATTCAATTTGAAATAAATTGCAGATAACCACCAATGAGTTGTGTGATGCATTACACATGTACGTTTAATAATAATGAGGCAAGCCTAGCTATAACATGAGGCAAGCCTAGCTATAACATGAGGCAAGCCTAGCTATAACATGAGGCAAGCCTAGCTATAACATGGAGCATTTTCTTCTTATCTCAGCACGTGGGTGTAACGCCCCTCTGACTGCCTCCTCAAATACCATCCCCACATTCCATTGCTTCAGTGATGAGCACTCCACATAATTAGCTGCACCAATCTCTTGCTGCATTTGAAGACCTTGAGCACGTGACACCGGAACCAGGCCTTGCCTTTCAAGTTCTCCAAGTGCTTCTTTGTCATCTCTGAGGTCCATCTTTGTACCTAAAAGGACGATGGGAGTGTTGCAGAATTCGCGCTGTAATTTGGGATACAACTAGTAGAAAGGAATATTTGATGATGCGAAATATTTACTCACATGAATATGCTTTACTATACCTTCGTTTTAACACTATCCAACGTTGAGGGCCTTGATAAATCAAAACAAACGAGGAAGACATCCTGCATATGCAATAGTAAGATCATTGAGCTACTAGCTAGGCAAGGTTAGAGAAGGATGCTCACTACTTGAGGATAGGCAAGTGGTCTTAGATTACGTTCTTCCTCACCATCACCTTCTTCATCCCTTTTGCACCATTGCTTACCATTTGTGTCATTAAAAGTTAACAGCACTGGACTTCCATCAACCATGAGGTCTACTGTATAGCAATCAAACCTACAGTGAAATCAAACCATCCCCAATTGTTCGAACAGCATTGGATGGCAAAATATAATCGAGGTAATGCCAACACCGTTGTAGCAGGCATTAAATTATGGGGGTGGAAAAAAATGGCCTGGTGTCCATTGGCAAGGTCCTAGCAAGCATGTACAAGCCATTACCAAGAAATTTGGTAATTGAATACTTATGTATATACAATGCCCGTAACGACAGCCTGGGACATGGAAAGCTATCGCTGAGAATGAGATAGTATACACAAAAAGATTTGTCAAGTTTCTTGGTAATGGCTAGTGCATGCGTGCTATGACCTTGCCAATGGATACCAGGCCCTATTCTCCACCCCCACATACTGCATAACGTGTACACGATAAGTCCACTACATACTACATAACATGTACATGATAAGTCCACTACATACTACATAACATGTACATGATATATATAAGTCCACTACATACTACATAACATGTACATGATATGTCCACTACATCAAATGCTGCACAACTTACACTGTTGGAATATACCCACTAGGGAAGGACTTTGACGTGAATGTCATCAGAAGACTTGTCTTTCCCACAGCTCTGTGGGAAAAAGTATTTACAGGTACATGTACTTGAATTGTTATACCAGCTGACTGATGTGATTATAGCAGTGACTCTATAAACAGTACAAAAGTACAGTCGGCCTTAACGAGGAGCCTTGTCAGTGCTTATTGATTAGCTGCATCATTGCAGTAGTCCTTTGTGGCGGCAAGTGCAGTATACAAACTGAAAATGATTCCCAGAGGATTACTTAATTGGAGTCTTCAGCTTTATATTAATGCATAGATGCATAAACACATTTGAACTGTACCAAAACCTATAAAAGCATTTATTGATCACAACTATGTAAATTTTGGCTTACATTGTACATGTATATTTGCAAAGGTTTAAAAATTGTGTAGTTCTGAGCATGATGTTACGTCTTCAGGGGCTTATGCAGGGGGTCAAGGGGTGCAGGGGGTCCAGGGGTGCAGGGGGTATGGACCAACCCCCTTGCAATTGTGACCCAAAATGTATAAATAATAGTATGCATGATCACTCATGCCCTGCAGACATTTCCATACTAGTATACATTTTTGGACAAAGGGGGGTTTGTCCGAACCACTTGTCCGCTCCATTATCACCCCCCCCCCCCCCCCCTGAATAAGCCATGAAGAACATCCAGAATCACTTCAGCACTACACAATATTGTCTATCACCATGCAAATATTGTTTATAAAATAGAAAAGCATCACAGAAGAATAACACGTGTTGTACAGCTCAATCAAAATGTTGATTATATCAAATGTAGCATGCACAGCTTCCCTGCAGGAGGGGCACAACTCCTCCCATCCAACCCATTTATAATAATTCTGTGTATGCCCCTGCTGTTAGAGGGTGCCCCCCCCCCCCCCTGTTTGCTTTGGTGTACTACTCTGTAGCCGTCTGCCATAGTGTGCAGCTCACTAGCCGTTAGCTGCACATGCGATGGTATAGTAGCTGTAAGATGTGGTACTCTGTAGCTTTCTGCCAAAGAGTCCAGTCCACAGCTGTTAGCTGTGCGATACTCTGTATAGCTTATTGCCACATATACAGTATAGCTGTCTGCCAAAAGGTCCACTCCATGCATAGTTGTTTGCTTTGGAGGTGTGCTCTGTCCATAGCCAAGCATTGCAGCTGCGAAACGCGGAAGTGTACGTAGCAAATGAATTCATAGTCCTGTTTCCAATCCATTACTCTAATATCTAAGGTGAAATTCAAATTTTGGTTCGGAATCAGAGCAGGTGAGGATGTTGTGATTCCAATTATTTCATCTGTAAGAGCAGACTAGGCTAGATATGCATGCTATATGTCCCATCACATGCACACCTTCTTGTGCTACTTAAGGAACTGTTCTTCAGATTGTTGTTGGTACCAAGTACTAAATTATTATTATTATTAAAATTGTCAAGTGTACATGACATACGAACCAAATACGAGTAATAAATGTGTTACATAGTTACAATTAGCTAAATGAATTCAGCCTGGTTGTGGTAGTCTGGAGAGGATGGCTCTGGACACCGACCTCACCAAGATGATGTTGAGACGTCCATAAATGTCGGCAACCATTGCAGCTCTGGGCTGGGAGAGGCTAACTGACAGGAGGGATGCCAACCTAGACAATACACCCTGAGCCTTCCTACACCAATGACCAAATGTTTCAACAGCCATGGGGATATATGTCCAGCCCAGTTCCGTGCACTTGGTGCTGTTAGCATTAAGCTTTCTTAGCTCAGCACCGTTAGCTGCAGCTCCAGATTGATGGCTAGCTTCAGGTAGGATGGCAGGGCAAAGTGGTGAAGCCACGGTGTTGTCCAAAGCTGCATATTTATTATTTATATTTTGCAGATAACACCATACATGTATTTTGAGTGATACGGCATGCATGGAAAATTTTCAATCAAATTATTCAAGATGGGAAAAAAACCCCTTCAATAATTATCTCATCATATAAACCTACTAGAAGAGAGGGTGCGAAATTTTGCACTATTCTGTTAAACCTATCCTAATTTATAGTGATGTTTATTAACATTAGTTCTAACTAGTTGAATATTATGTGGGTGTTCTTTATACAAGGTTACTTGTATAAGTTATTTTAGAGCAACTCAGTGAAACAGCATGTATATATATATATACACACTGCTACAAATACTGCTACAGCATGGGCTATGACTCCAAGAAATTATTAATAAGTATGGTGGTGATGTGGTCTCCCGCCATAATAGGATTAGGGACATCCTGGTGGAGAACCATTGCCGGGTGCACATAGGGGTTAAGGTGAAGGCTGGGAACATCTTAAGTAGAGACCACAGCAAGACCCGTCCAGCTGACATCTTACTTCCCAACTGGGAGATGTGTCCATCACCTCACCGCTAAATCCTATCACTTTGTTGGAAGCAGGAGTGTCGTCCACAGCTGCTGCCCAGGCCACTGAGGATAGGAAGCACCAAGCCAATAACCCAAAATGCTCAGATCTAGGATGAGTATGTGTCCCCGTCGCTCCTATGGGGCTTGGGGTAAAGAAGCCACTGCCATATCTCCACCGTAGCCTCCAGACTTGCCACCTCCGTGTACCAGCCTTTATCCATGGATCTATGGCCGGTTGAACCACCACCTTGTAAGTGCTAATGCTACAGCTGTCCTCACTAGGATAGGTCCTTCACCATAGAGCTGAATATTGCATTTATATATAATGTATAATTTATACTGTGATAACCTCTAATGGCTCCCAGTGTGCCCTGTGCCTAACCAGCTCACTTGATCCCCTTGGTCACCACACCACAACATGTAAAAAAGAAGGAGACGTGGTTACCTGTCACAACCAAATGCGCAATGTGTTGGCGGAGACTTGCCATAGAGCCCACTTGAGTGTGAAGGTGGAGATGGGTAGCAACCTTACTTCTGATCATGACCACTCACACCCTGCAGACATTTAGCTACCCAACTGGGCCCTTGGTAAGTAGGCTGCCTTTGATATCTCAGTGACGTCACCACTAAATCCAAAAGTTTTATCAATAGCGGGATTGTCAGCTGGGGCAGCTGCCTCATAGAGAAATATGACCCAAAGTGCATTGCATTGGGCTGGTGTTGTATACCACTAGTCACAGAGTCCTATGGTGCATGGGGGAAAGGAAGCCATGCACTCATTAAAAATGCTTGTTGGAGGGGAAGACAGCTGTGCTATCTGAGCTGTATGGCAGGCTAAACCTGAAATGTGGTGGGGACAAATGCAAGAGCAGGTGGATCCTGTCTTAACGTTTGTCTGATCATTATTGAGCATGCATGTAATAATGTTGCTGTATTATCAGTGTAATAGTATGTGTGATATCACTAATATCATTTCAATATTAGATGGCACCAGCAATAGTAGGGGCTAATATGGTAATAGTATTCATTTGCTGTGTACATGTGATGGGTCACCTGTGGGGGGGGGGGGGGGGGGGGGGGGGGATTGGGGGATCAGTTGATCCCCCTCGTTCGATGCCTGAGTTCCGCCCCTTCTAGTTATGGTACTTAAAAAAAATTGCATCAGGCTCGATGGTGACAGAGCTCTCGCTTTTTGTATTTGGCTAAACGTGAGGCTGAGGGGACCACCCCCCGTATAATAAAAGTTCCGCATTCCCATTAATCGATCCTCCCCGCCAAACTTTCTGGCTACAGGCCTGTTTAGGTGTGCATGTGATGGGGCACCTGTCCTTTAGGTGTGCATATGATGGGGCACCTGTCCTTTAGGTGTGCATGTGATGGGGCACCTGTCCTTTAGGTGTGCATATGATGGGACACCTGTCCTTTAGGTGTGCATGTGATGGGGCACCTGTCCTTTAGGTGTGCATGTGATGGGACACCTGTCCTTTAGATGTGCATGTGATGGGACACCTGTCCTTTAGGTGTGCATGTGATGGGGCACCTGTCCTTTAGGTGTGCATGTGATGGAACACCTGTCCTTTAGGTGTGCATGTGATGGGACACCTGTCCTTTAGGTGTGCATGTGATGGGACATATAGCATATCTAGCCTAGTCTGCTCTTACAGATGATATAATTGGAGTCACACCATCTTCACCGGCTCTGATTCTGAACCAAAATTTGAAGTTAGCAGGTATACAGATAGTACACGGGAAGGGTCATTCCATCAGGGCACGGGTATGTCTCCTTGTGCCCTGATGGAATGACCCTTTCCGGATACTAGCAGATATACGGGAAAATTTCGAGGAGTTTTGTTGGGTTCACAGATCCAAAATTTTACATCCATTTTTGAAACAAATGACTCTCCATAAAACGCGACAGAACAGTTTAAGCAAGTTGCACTAAGCCTTCTATAGTGGCATACACCTACCCTCCCCCATGTGCATTGTCTAGAGACAATATACACACTACATGTACAGTGCTCAAGGTTTAAGTGCACGCCACTATGCAGAGTACCGAAGAGCTGGCAGCCAAGGGTAAGCATCACGGATAAGCTACTATTCAGCAAAGGGATCAATACATGCATACAGGAATAGGCTCGGCTCATTGCTTATTCCATCAGCAGTAATAATTTGCACTGCACGCAATCAATTCAAGTTCAGAGCAATTCAGCCTCAGTATCCCTCACTTGCAATCGGCCTTAATGTGCACTATTACATCATTGTGCACTGAAAAATGCTCCTTGAGCGTAACACGTGAAGCGAAGTAGACATTGCTTACTTTGTGATCAGCAAGTGGTGATTGTACTGTAGGACAGTACAGCCGGGTCATAAGGCAAAGCTTTACTTCTGCTTGCAAGGATGGTTCCTGCATACAAATGACATCATGCTAAATCTAATACCTCCCCATTTAGCCCCTCCCCCTCAATGCAATCTATGGGCAGCTCCTACTCTTATGATAAACCAGACAATGCTATTGAGCATTTAAACGACATGCATGCATATGTACACTTAAAAATAATAATAATTTCTGAATACTGCTAAAATAAATCGATTCTCATGGTTAAACACTGTACCTGGGTCAAGCGCACAGCTCGCTGAGCAACTAATCAATCGTAACCATCCAGAGGACAGACAGGTTCAGGGGCCCGGGGGTGGGGAGAGAGAAGAAAGGCAACTGCATGCTAGGAAAATGACCAGTTGAGTGTGATAGATGCTGCACAGACCAACATATATATATCTCGACAGCTCATGTATAAAAGTAATTGGCTGAGCTGCTGTGCCCTGCGAAATCCTTGATTTGAACAAGCAACGCAACACTGACAGCTACACATATTTAAACCGAATTAAAAAAAAATTGTAACAATAAATTTCATTACCGCCTTTGTCTCATTCCAAATAAGGGTATGGGCGGTACTATTGTTTAATAACATCTCCAACGTACCAGTAGTGCGTCTACACCTTCCACATGCAGGGTTGTTGCCATGGCTGTGTACGCATGGGGATTCGGCAAGTACGGTCAGCTGGGCATGGGCGAAACGAAAAACTGCGAACTGCCCCGGCGCCTCAAACTTCCCGCGGGCGCTCAGGCCATCGAGGTGTCGTGCGGGGCCCACTTCACCCTCGCGGTGTGCAGGAGAAGATCACCACCAAAGGAGGGTGACCTCGGCGACCCGCCAACCGATCGCGACGAGAGGACGACGTTGTACGCCTGCGGTTGGGGGAAGTATGGACGGCTAGGGGTCGGGTCCGAGGAAAATCAGCTTGTGCCGGTGGAAGTGGCGTTGTCCGGCGCCAATCCGGCAACGGTGTCAGCGGGTCACTGGCACGCAGCGTGCATCACCTCCAGGGGAGAACTGTACGTGTGGGGGTACAACAAATCGCTCGGTGTCAGCTCGGAATCTTCCATCCAGGCGTCGGTCATTTCAGAACTGGTTCCAAGGCGTATTGCCGGTCTCGAGTCCGTGCGTTTCAAACGTGTCTCCTGTGGTTACAATTACACGTATGCAGTCGATGAGGGAGGCGTGTGCTACTCGTGGGGCTGCAACAAGCACGGCGTGTTGGGCCAAGGTGACGACGTAGACAGACCCACCCCACGTGTGGTCGACCTAGGTGGAGCGTCCGCGTCGCGGGTCAGCTCCGGATATTCTCATGCGGCGATGGTGACCGACGGTGGCGCCCTCTTTACGACCGGGAGCGGCAGTTGTGGTCAGCTAGGACACGCCCACGATACCTCCGACAAATTTTTACCGACGAAAGTCGCTGCGCTCGTAGGGATCGATGTGGTGGACGTTAGCTGCTCCAAAGGCGAACACCACTCGCACACAATGGCCTGCTCACGTGACGGTCTGGCTTACGCTTGGGGCGACGGTTACAAGGGCAAACTAGGACTCGGTAGTCAAGAATCGACTCGCGTACCCACCCTTATCGATCCCACCCATTTCTTGGGTGAAGGTGTGGTGAGGGTGTCATGCGGAGGGATCCACAGTGCCGCCATCACTGACAGCGGACACGTTTTCACTTGGGGGTGTGGCAGCGATGGACGCCTGGGGCACGCGGAGGCCAAGGGTCACAGGTACCTGTTCAGGAGCGACGTTCCCAGGGTGGTGGACGAACTGGAGGGGACAGAGGAACGCCTTAAGTGCGTGTCGCTGTCGTGTTCCTACTACCACACGGCCGTAGTTTGCGAGAAACAAAAATGCTAATCATTAATCGTGGTGTATTTTTATTTTTATTTATTTTTTGTGACTTGAAAATCCTTTTTATTTCACTATATATAATATACGAGATAAACCTTAATTAAGACAATAGGAGTCAAAAAACTGTGGATGACCTAGCTAATATGGCCCTTGCATTCAGTGGCGTTGTGGCACACCCGCCGCTGGGGGGGCAGATATATATAAAGGCGCCCCCCCCCCCCCCCCCCCCCCCCCCCCCCCCACCAAAAAAAGCTTCTGCAAATATATACGTGTACATGTCCATCCATCGCATTTTAATCACGAAGTGTATATATTGCCACGGTCATTTTCGCGTGCAATTGAAGGAGAATGGGGGGCGTGTTAAGTGCTCCTGTCCAACCAATACATTGGAACTACAATAACGCACTTGAGAGGTGAGAGGATGATGAATCGATTATTGATTCGAATTCTTTCGTCAGTGTTAGCAGTGTTTTGCGTTCTACTGACAAGAGCAATAATCCTTCCAGCCTCTCCTGCACCATCATAGACCTCAATCGTGTTTTCACACGCTTTAGCGCAGAAAAGCTGCGCTCGGCAGTACAGGAACTGATCGGTATGGCAGAAATAATGCCATACACTTTACACAACTCCGGAAACGCAACTTTAAGATGATAATCATCTTAAGTACAGTGGCGTAGGAAGGAAATATAGAGTGCAGCGGCCAACAAAGGTGGTTCCCCCGCCTCCCCGGGGAGGGTACGGAGGGGGGCACCCCTCCCGTTCAGCTAGGGGTTACGGGGGAGCGCTGTAAGCACCCCCATCGGGGTCTGGGGCGGAGCCCCAGAAGCCAACGCTTTTTGCATAGAAAACCCCCCAAAAACTACACTAAATTAAAACTGTAACCAGGTTAGTTTGTTTTGATACATTGCCTCTGCGCATGTAATGTAAAATACAAAACAGCTATAGTGCAGCCAAGGCCACCTTTGGTAACCGTTGTAAACTACGTAGCACGGGTAGCCTAGCTTGAACTAGCTCTCACGATCGATTTGAAGACCACTTGCATGTCATTAACTAGCAGCAATTGCTCAGCTATTGAATTATATATTATATATAGAAGCTACCACAGAAGCGCAGCAATAAATATGCAACCTGGGGGTCCTTGGGACCAATCTGCTGCAACCTGGAAAGCAGACCACGGCTCTTGGAGCGAAGATTTGCGATGAATTTTGCGCAGAAAATCAGGTCCCCGATTGGAGCACCCAGAAGCACCAAGTTTGGTGTGTTGGACCTTTTCATCTGCACTGGAAAGGAATTCAAATCGCCTTTACTAAATAGCTCGCATTTTGGGTCTTTGATGAACAGGCCTAAGGGGGGACCCTGTTCATTAATAATTGCAATCACTCTGGCTACTGCATTCCTTGTGCCAGCTACTACCCCGTCATCATATGGAGAAATGGCCCATACATAGGCGGTCATCTTGCTATTATTTTTCAAATTGAATTTCAAACGCGTTTTTAAATTACGATAAATCAGACTGATTGTGTATCTGTGCTTTATAAGATTATACCATAAACCATTCGTAAACTAAAATCAAGACAAAAATTTAATTTCTACCGCGCATAATTTATTCTTAAACGAAGTAGTCATTACGTAGTACCTTGCGTCATCGTAGAATAAAGTCAGCATTATTAAAAATTATGTAGCTAGCTAGCTTACCGATACACAAATTAAAATTAACTTATGAGTCATTGGAGATGTGGAGCGCATCAATTAGGCACAATGATGCATGCAGGGATCGAACTACGTAGGCCCTACATGATTTCATCTTCTGAGACGCAGGTGTTTTGGTGAGTATATATATACTATGTGAATTTAGTAGCGTAGGGTATGTTTGGCAGTGGATAGTACAGTTCGGCCCTATATGCAGAACAGGCATACATGTATTTTCGAAAGAGGAGATATGGCCTTCTCCCTATACAGTTGGCCATCTTCCTATAATGATGGACTTCTTCCTGTACTGTAACCAGTGTTAGCCTTCTCCACGTACTACCTAACCGTTAATTGCCCGTCTCCCTATACTACTGGCTTTCTCCCTATACGGTTGACCTTCTCCGCCATAATGGTGGGCTTCTTATACCGTTGGCCTTCTCCCTATACTTTTGGCCTTTTCCCTGCACTGTTGGCCTTCTCCCTATACTGTTGACCTTCTCTCTATACAGGTGGCATTCTCCCTATACTGTTGGCCTTCTCCCTATACTGTTGGCCTTCTCCCTATACTGTTGGCCTTCTCCCTATACTGTTGGCCTTCTCCCTATACTGTTGGCCTTCTCCCTATACTTTTGGCCTTCTCCCTATACTGTTGGCCTTTTCCCTATACTGTTGGCCTTCTCTCTATACTGTTGGCCTTCTCCGTATACTGTAGGCCTTCTCCCTATACTGTTGGCCTTCTCCCTGTACTGTTGGCCTTCTATACTGTTGGCCTTCTACATTATACTGTTGGCCTTCTCCCTATACTGTTGGCCTTCTCCCTATACTGTTGGCCTTCTCCCTATACTGTTGGCCTTCTCCCTATACTGTTGGCCTTCTCCCTATACTGTTGGCCTTCTCCCTATACTGTTGGCCTTCTCCCTATACTGTTGGCCTTCTCCCTATACTGTTGACCTTTACTGCTCTGAACGCTGTGGACTGCACTGTCCAACCTAAATGGCCTGCTGATCCAGTATGATGTGTGGGAGAGGGGGCACCTTTCTTGGGGGAAACCCCAACCCTTTGGAAGTGTTTGATCTCTGATTATTATACATGTACAGGTACATGTACTGTACATTGTATATACTGCACCTTGTACATGTATGTACCGCACCTATTTATTGTGTACATGTATGTGGGATAATTTTGATTAGACCACCACTTGTATTTGTAGCCCAGCTCATGCCAGGTTCTCTTCTACCAGATCAACACTGACTTCCTGGGGGTGAAGCTTTGTGGCGGGTCGCCATGGTTAATATTTAATGTGGGGTCCGGACCAGCTGTTGTTGGACCCAACATTACCAGAACCTTCAACGATGGTCAGTGGCACACTGTGAGCTCCAGTACTCCGGTCGTGTTGAGGGTGTACATGTACGTTGGTGCGAGTGTGATGCAGTCCCCTCCCGTGTGCAGTAACCTCTGCGATGGCCAGGGGCACGTGGTGCTGTTTGAGCAGGCCTCCAACACCTTCTACGTCACCATGGATATGGTGCACATGGCAGCCATCACCGCCGCGATTGTCTCACTGCTGACATTGAAAGTCTACTTTGGGGGATTTCGCAGCACGTCACGAAGATATAGCATTGCGACCCCTTACAGCATGTGTCTTATCCCCTCCTTATCGCTGAATGGTACCTCGTCCCAGTTTGTGAGGTTTGAAGTGTGTTCTGGGGACAAGTGCTTGTGACTAGTGTACCTACAGACACCACTGACTGATAATGGTCTGAACCCCTTCACTGGTAAGCTGCTGTGATGCTTTTGTATACCTGTATTCATGGTGGATACTACATTGTATGAATTGGTCTCGTTATATGATGTCATCCTCTTTCCCCCCCCCCCCCCCCCCTTCGCACCGGATGGATTTGATGCTATACCTACATCATTGTGTCTTGGGACCTGCCAACTCACAGTAATTGCATCCTCGTCAACTTGATATGATTGCATCGTATATGATGTGTGTAACGTTATCTGTTGGACAGGTCCTCCAGTCATACCTGCAGGCACGGCACTCCAGATGGAATGTGGTGTTGGGCATCATCAGTGCTGCAGCCAGCCTGCCCAGGTACATTACTTCAATCACTTAGTTTTTGTTCCATCTTTCTTTGCTCTTATTCCTCTCTCCTCCATTTCTTTCTCTCCCCTCTCACCTACTCCCTCCATCCCGCACTCCCTCTCTCCCCTCCACCTGTAGTCATGTACATGTACACCAGCAGGGACATCTCTGGCAAAACCACATGACCTCCTCCCTCCCTTCACCCTCACCTCCTCACTCCATCAGATCCTCCAGTACATTGTGATTCCAACCTTCTCAGCGTGAGGAGGACAGCCCTCCTGGGGGACCCCTGATCCTGAGAGGGACACTGATGACTATGTCATCAGCGTATTTATTAATAAGATCATTAATCATTATCCTGACAAGTCCTTTGGCTCCTCGGTGAGTACTCCACTCAATATGTCTTGACCTTATATGGCCATACCTTGGTACTCTTCCCCAGGACCCCATGTGCATCCTTCTTACAGCTCTCCTCTCTGCTAACAACACAGTAAGCTTAGTGCATGTGTAACCTGTAGCTGGCCTTGGGGCCTTACCGCTATACCACAAAACCCACAAGGGCAGTCCAAAGTGTACACAACCATTGTCCTGGCTAAAATGAATACAATCAAAGTATCTTGTGAGCTGTGTACACTGACCTTGATTGGCAGATAGTACACGTAAGCCAGATAAGCTTACATGGATTTCATGTACATACTTGTGAGGGAGGGTGTGTGTGTGATGTGTACAGTGTAAGTGGCAATGCCTGTAGTTATCTCACATCCATGGAAGGAGCTAAACTTCTATGTAATGGGCTTTATCTTGTGGTACTGTAGGCACAAGCAATGATACATATATATAATGGAAAAGCTTTTCATACACTCTTTGACTTGTTCTCTTTCCTAGACCCCTATGGAGGAGCTTACAGCCACTCCCCCATACCCCAGCTGGAGCAGGATGTGGGTATAGGTCAATTGTGCCCCCCCCCCACAAACTGGATCCATCACTGAAATTGAAAGTACTCTCTTGTCAGGATGAACTGAACAGGATGCCCTTACAATGAAGGAGTCACCCCTCAAAAACTTGATACATGTACCACATTCCTAGTTCTTCCTAAGGCCGCACCCATCATGGGGTGGTTGCAAAATTGCTACTGTCAGGTACATGTAGCTGCAAATGGTTTTTGCTGCCTCTATCTTTTGTTTTCTGTATCAGTCCCTGCACCATCATCTTTTACTAAAATGCTTGACCCTTGCACCCACAACGTACATGTATTACATGTACATGTATGTGCTTGTTTACGCATTGTTACATATATGTGATTCAATGGCTGGGCGCAGAGAAGGCATGCGTACTGTGTAATGGCTGGGCACAGAGAAGGCATGCGTACTGTGTAATGGCTGGGCACAGAGAAGGCATGCGTACTGTGTAATGGCTGGGCACAGAGAAGGCATGTGCACTGTACAATGGCTGGGCACAGAGAAGGCATGCGTACTGTGTAATGGCTGGGCACAGAGAAGGCATGCGCACTGTACAATGGCTGGGCACAGAGAAGGCATGCGTACTGTACAATGGCTGGGCACAGAGAAGGCATGCGTACTGTGTAATGGCTGGGCACAGAGAAGGCATGCGTACTGTACAATGGCTAAAATATTAGTCCTAGCAAGAAGTGTTCGTGGCGTCTTATCTTTTTTAGCAATTCATAACTTAAAACAAACGCTTTATAACTTTTTGTTTACATGTATCATGTGGTGACAAAATTATAACCAGTGTAAACAGATATACATATAATTAAGTGGAAAGCAATAGGCCTGTAGTGAAGTACTGGAGTGGCTACAATTAAGCACACACTAATGTATCATCAACTCCAATACTCCCAAATCAAGGTTCAACTTGACTGTGACCTATTTTACATCTTGCAGCTCACTCTTTCAGGCTCAGCACAGGGAGCATGCCGAATACACATAGTTCAAGAGAGTTGACACTGAATCACCAATATAGTGACACAGATGGTTCTTCAATCAGTGAGTCTCTACAAGACTGAGAAGACATGAAGGTCAAGAACATAGAATTTTATTTTGTACATGTTTGTTTATGGTGCTATTATTATTACACCAGTACTTCAAATGATCAGTAAAAATAAATTGTATACACATGCACACAAACATACATATACATAAAACACACAAACCTATACATGTAAACATATACATAAAACACACATATATACGTACGCTGTACATGCCGACTGTACATCATGTACAGTCACACCTGTCTAAATTTGACTTATAAAAGTATAAATTCTAGCAGGGAATATATAAGTGCATGTAAATGCCATTATTTACCTTCAGTGTATTTTGTAAATTCAATCAATTGAAATAATAAATACATGTACACACACACACATATATATAACACACATACATAAAACGCATGTACACATGATACATACATGTACACACATATACATAAACACATGTATACATACATAAAACGCATGTACACGTGTACATAAAACACATGCACACATGTACACACATACCTAAAACATACAAATGTATGCACACATACACATAAAACATACACACTTACATACATGTACATATAAATAACGCTCCGGTATAATACAGTTACACAATCATTTAGCCTACGACGGACGAAGCTACTGTAATCATATACATGTCACTACCATGCATTCATGCTACCCAGTACTTGCCAGATCCTTCCGTAAGAAGTCTGGTCGTCATGCCCAGGCAATCCTGTGTCCATTTACTGTAATCGCCACCTCCGTCTTTGCAACATACAATCCCAATTAGTGCCCATTCCTAAACAAGGGGTCATGCCAATAAGTTAATACATAACAATAATTATGCTTACTAACTACAACATTAAAAATAAAAAAAACATCCAGGTCTGGGCACGGCTAACTGACGATACGTTGTATGTGATGTATCTCACTAACCATTCAAGGGAAGTGCGATTTGAAGGCCCTAAGCTCTGAAAAAATAATGATAAATAAGTACATTGATTACTCTCATATAATCCGGTGGCACCGAAGGAAAATATAATTTGGTTGGGAAACTATTGATGA
Source organism: Spongilla lacustris (assembly GCA_949361645.1). NCBI lineage: Eukaryota > Metazoa > Porifera > Demospongiae > Spongillida > Spongillidae > Spongilla > Spongilla lacustris. The sequence goes on along the minus strand of OX442416.1, from coordinate 10,653,537 downwards.
CTGAATAAATGAGATAAAATGAATGGAGATTGGAAACCTTGCATAATTAATGTGGAAGTGCGGATATAGGTACCTAAGGTGCAAAAAAATATGCCAAATAGTCCCCACATATTGCAAATCTGAGAGCACCTAGTCAATATTTGTTTTTTTTCAGTTAGCTGCAGTTTTCTGAATGCGTCAATACATTTTCTATGGGACATTGAAATATGCAATGATGACCGAATACATGTACCGTGTAATCCTTTTGATCGCCAATTTCTCTACATGATTAAAACGTGCTCCTTTTAAAGTGTGCCCTTTAAAGTGTGCTCCTTTTAAAGTGTGTGGTGTGTGACACTTTCTGTACAGTTCATGTGCATCCATTGTGTGCTACACACATACATGTACACACACACACACATGCACTCATGTAATCGTACATTTGTATGCCACAATATTTGGCTTCATCACATCTGCTACCACACCTTCCTTGATCACACCCACCTGCTGGCTGCACTCCCCTGTGAGGCCTCCCTCCCCTCAATGTACTTTGTGTAGTCCTGTCCTCTGTATATGTTGTCCTCCTCCATACTATATATAAACAAACAATATATAACAGACTATGAGTTTTGCTGCATAGTACGAGGACATGTACTATGGTAAAATCACCATGGCAACTAGACATATGTACGTATACAAATAAAAATTTGTTCTGCAGAGATAATAATGCTAATATTGGTGTCTTTAAAGGGTTAAAACTAAAGGGCTAATATCACTGTATCTGACTGGCCTATAAAGGGTTACTGCAAGTGGTGGTGCCCAGTGCCCAGACCTGCATGGTTCAAATTCTGTGCCTTCTCCATGACACCCCGCTAGTCCCTGTTCTGTTCTGTCTCCATCTCCAAGGTGAGTGGCCCCCAGGCCTGCTGGCTCCGCCTTCCTCTCAGACTGGTATGTGTGAGTCACCTTGCTGAGTCTGTCCTTATCTTCATCACTGTTCTGGGCCTCCTCTGATGAAGGAAAGTGGAAGGAGAGGATCATGGAAGGATGGAAGAGGCGAGGGAGGGAGGGAGGGAGGGAGGGAGGGAGGGGGAGGGAGGGAGGGAGGGAGGGAGGGAGGGAGGGAGGGGGGGGGGGGAGGGAGGGAGGGAGGGAGGGAGGGAGGGAGGGAGGGAGGGAGGGAGGGAGGGAGGGAGGGAGGGAGGGAGGGAGGGAGGGAGGGAGGGAGGGAGGGAGGGAGGGAGGGAGGGAGGGAGGGAGGGAGGGAGGGAGGGAGGGAGGGAGGGAGGGAGGGAGGGAGGGAGGGAGGGAGGGAGGGAGGGAGGGAGGGAGGGAGGGAGGGAGGGAGGGAGGGAGGGAGGGAGGGAGGGAGGGAGGGAGGGAGGGAGGGAGGGAGGGAGGGAGGGAGGGAGGGAGGGAGGGAGGGAGGGAGGGAGGGAGGGAGGGAGGGAGGGAGGGAGGGAGGGAGGGAGGGAGGGAGGGAGGGAGGGAGGGAGGGAGGGAGGGAGGGAGGGAGGGAGGGAGAGTGGGTAAATAGACCAACCCTGCAAAGCTAAATGTGCCTTTGGTGAGCATTGATAGCTGGAGATTGAGCTGTGTACTGTGGAAAACAATGCAGAATGTCATCAAAACTAGCCAATTACATTCATGTACATATGCACAAGGTAACACAACAACACACAAGAACTGATTCTTAGCATACATATACATATACATGTACATACTGACATATATGCACAGAGAGAGGGGGAGAGAGGATTCATAGCCACTCATACAACAACACATGCATACAGTCACACATACACACTCACATACATGCTCACAGACAATCACATGTGTGAGCATATGTGTGTGTGTGTGTGCACACAATCACACACTCACACACATGCCCACACTCACACACATGCTCACACTCACACACATGCTCACACTCACACACATGCTCACACACACACATGCTTACACATACACATGCTGTCAGCTGTGGGGTACTTCATGGCTATCTGCCATGTAGGATTCACTTCATAGGTGCTTGCTATATGGGGTACTTGCCATAGGGCTGGTTAACCCCATAGCTTCTTGCCATGAAGTATTTCATAGCTGTGTGCAATAGGGACCACTCCAACTCCATACACTTTAGCTGTTAGGTGTCTGCCATAAATTTGAGTTCATAGCTGTTAACTGTGTGATTCTCCATGCATTGCTTATTGCCATAGAGTCCACTCCATACATGGGGTATTCCGTAGCTGCCTGCCGTAGGGTCCAGAGTAGAGTATCAGGCTAGCTCAATAGCTGTCTGCAATAGGGTCCGCTGCCATATAATCCAGTCCATAGCTGAACAAGCAAAATAGCTTATTGGTCCACACCATACAGCATTTTTGTGCTAGCTGTCGGGTATATATTCCGTAGCGCTGTCTCGCCATATGTCGCCGTAGGGTCCACTCCATACTGTACTGTAGATACATGTAGATATTAGCTGTGAGGTATTTATACCGTAATACCATAGATTCTATCTATGGTAACACCCGGGGTCCACAGGCAGACTTCCAGGTCTTAAACCTCGTGGGATTGATCTTAGATATCGTCGTCTTCGTACCGTTCGAAATCATCCGTGGATTAGGAAGTACCGCGCGAACCAAAAGCGAAGAGCCATACTAGTACAGTAAATAACGGTTAATAAATCGCATGCACGTTAAGTTGTTGGGATCATTATGGTGGTGGGTGGGGTCGTAGTTATACATTTAGACGTCAACACATACTTTAACTACTTGCAAAAACAGCACGGTCTGGGCACGGGTAACTGACGAAAGGGTAGCACGTGATATTATGCGTTTTGTATGTGGGGTGTATCTCACTAACCATTGATTTGAAGGCCCTAAGCTATGAAAAAATAATGATAAATAAGTGCATTGATTACTCTCATATAATCCGGTGGCACCTAAGGAAAATATAATTTGGTTGGGAAAGTATTGATGACTGAATAAGTAAATGAGATAAAATGAATGGACATTGGAAACCTTGCATAATTAATGTGGAAGTGCGGATATAGGTACCTACGGTGCGTAAAAGTACTCAAAATATGCCAAATAGTCCCCACATAGCAAATCCGAGAGCACCTAGTCAATATAATTTTTTTTCTGCAGTTAGCTGCAGTTTTCTGAATGCGTCCATACATTTTCTATGGACATGGAATTACGCAATGACCGAATACCGCGTGATCCTTTTGACCGCCAATTTCTCGATATGTCCATATACCATTTGTGGTACAACAAATGGGACGCCTCTTCGTCTGATGCTATGGTGGCTACCAACTTGTGCAGAACTAAGCAAAAGAAGAGGGGCCCCAAGGGGTCCCCTTGCTGCACACCTGTCTCGGAGGATATAGTGCCCATGGGGTGAAAGAGCATTGGGTGTTGTCCGTAGCACCAAGATGCCCATGGTAGTAACTCTGGGAAGTGTGTGTGGCATTCTTCGAGTAATGCCTGGCGTGAGACTATATTGAAGGCATTCTGGAAATCAATTTTCAGGGTGACAAAATCTTCGTCATCCCAGTGCCTTTCAATACAATCCCTGAGTCCGTGAATGGTTATCTCAGAACCCCCTGGGCATGCCACTCCTGTTTGGTACCCCTCAAAATGTTCTGCTGCCTTTGCCTTCGTTATAGGGTGTGTAACCGGTTATCAGGTTATTCGGGTTATTCGGATATTCGCAAAAACCTATCCGTTCGAATAGTAATTTAGCATTACTCGGAAAAATCGATTATTGGATTTGTTCTATTCGAAATAACCGGTTTGTGAATCTCCATTCGGAGGTACTTAGGTATTCGTCGTCCGCATCGACAATTCGCCCATTATTCGTAATTACTTCTAAATAACGTCACTGTTGTTACTATAAATATATACGTGGGGACGAGATCAAATACACGGGCAGTAATTCGAACTACATGTAGCCAAAAGAGATCTCCCTCTTCACGTGTCATGACGACGGACAGCTCCAGCTGCAAATCAAAGTCAGTTCGCTTAGTGTATTTCGAACCAGCTGGCTTCTTGCATCAATCTCTCTGATATTGCCGCGATCATACTAAGGCTTGCTTAGTTACTAGGATTTTCAAAACTCGGGATGGTGAAATGGAGGCTGCATGGCTGGTGGTGCGTAAACATCATCTGTGGTTCTATTCTTTTGGCATCAAGTGCGATGTGTACATCTGTAGACTGTAGGTACTGGTAAAGCTCAGCGTGGCCACGCTAACTTAGGTCGGGACACGCCCAACTAGGTATGTGGTTAGGCCAAGTGATTTAGGCCTATGTAGGTAGCTGTGGTTGTGTGCTGAGTGCATCTGGTGTGATGTGGGTAGCTGTGGATCCCTGCTGAGGCTACTGATCTGGTGTAATGTGGTTAGTTGTAGTAAGGTGTCTGGTGTGATGGAGGTAGCTATGGTTGTGTACCTCATGAGGGCATCTGGTGTGATGGGGGTAGGTGTGTTTGTGTGCTGAGGGTATCTGGTGTGATGTGGGTAGCTGTAGGAGGGTCTCTGGTGTGATGTGTACATTTAGGTGGCTCAATGAGCAGAAAACCTGAATAACCTAGGTATTCGGCTGGCAAATTGTCAAAACCTATTCGGAAAAATCGATTTTCTTTTTTCAAGTATTCGGAAAAATCGATTTTCAGATCCAGAAAAACCTGAAAAATCGATTAGTGTTTTAAAAGTATTCGGAAAAATCGATTTTCATTATTCAGGGGAGGTTACACACCCTACTTCGTTAGAATACAAAGGCATTTGCTAGTTAACCGTCTCAGTGCTTCACCCACTGCGATCGGCCGGATATCTTGGGGGCCATTGGGTACGTCTGTGATGAGAGCAATGAGGCTGCCACCTTATTTAAATCAGTGTATATACATGTAAAATTTATAATTATATACCTGTACCGTGTACATGTACATTTGCATGTAACATGAATAACTAGCATGTTACGTACGTACACAGACAACAAAATAATTTAGTAAATTTATTGATCAATAAATGGTTCTGCATGATTGAGTGAATAATTGGGTGATTACGTTCTTGTGTAATTTAAGGAATTGTTCCTCAGATTATTGTTGGCCGTACTAATTAGCCGTAATTTGTATAGTCTGCAGATGAAGTACATGTACTTTAAAACACGATATCATATTTTAGATTCAGTGATAAGGTGTGTATGGAAAATTTTCAATTGTGAGGCTCGATGATTAAGCACATTTTAATTATAAAACTTACTAGAAGAGAGGGTTTGAAATTTTATTAATTGTTTACCTATCGTAATTATAACGATGTTTATTAACATAGTTTTGGATCTTGAACATGGTGGGTTTCCGTCACAATCACAATCGTTTCCAGGACTGCTTAGCACACCTGCCAGATGGCAGGTCTCTCTCCTGAAGTTGAAAAGGGCCGCAACTTTGATTGCAAGGACCACATGTCCTCGTGCCAAACTGGTCCATATCTTGCCCTTAAGCCATCGATCTTAAGACCATTCATCCGCTTATAACTCAGCCAACATTCTAGAAGCGAGTGTGATCTCAGGGTCTACAGCTGAAAGGAAAACCCAGGAAGAAGAATGATGGTGCCTGTAATGCTAGGGGATGGTCTTGCATCCCTCATGGTGGATGGGGCCATGAAGCCGTAACAACATTTGCCCATCTAAGCAAATTACTAGGCCTCCGCAACAAACATCTGCATCTTAATTAAATGAACTATACTAGGGTGTGTAACCTCCCCTGAATAATGAAAATCGATTTTTCCAAATACTTTTAAAACACTAATCGATTTTTCAGGTTTTTCTGGATCTGAAAATCGATTTTTCCGAATACTTGAAAAAAGAAAATCGATTTTTCCGAATAGGTTTTGACAATTTGCCAGCCGAATACCTAGGTTATTCAGGTTTTCTGCTCATTGAGCCACCTAAATGTACACATCACACCAGAGACCCTCCTACAGCTACCCACATCACACCAGATACCCTCAGCACACAAACACACCTACCCCCATCACACCAGATGCCCTCATGAGGTACACAACCATAGCTACCTCCATCACACCAGACACCTTACTACAACTAACCACATTACACCAGATCAGTAGCCTCAGCAGGGATCCACAGCTACCCACATCACACCAGATGCACTCAGCACACAACCACAGCTACCTACATAGGCCTAAATCACTTGGCCTAACCACATACCTAGTTGGGCGTGTCCCGACCTAAGTTAGCGTGGCCACGCTGAGCTTTACCAGTACCTACAGTCTACAGATGTACACATCGCACTTGATGCCAAAAGAATAGAACCACAGATGATGTTTACGCACCACCAGCCATGCAGCCTCCATTTCACCATCCCGAGTTTTGAAAATCCTAGTAACTAAGCAAGCCTTAGTATGATCGCGGCAATATCAGAGAGATTGATGCAAGAAGCCAGCTGGTTCGAAATACACTAAGCGAACTGACTTTGATTTGCAGCTGGAGCTGTCCGTCGTCATGACACGTGAAGAGGGAGATCTCTTTTGGCTACATGTAGTTCGAATTACTGCCCGTGTATTTGATCTCGTCCCCACGTATATATTTATAGTAACAACAGTGACGTTATTTAGAAGTAATTATTGTACATGTAATATCGCGTATCCGGATATCGTCATAAAAAGGTATTCGAATAATGGGCGAATTGTCGATGCGGACGACGAATACCTAAGTACCTCCGAATGGAGATTCACAAACCGGTTATTTCGAATAGAACAAATCCAATAATCGATTTTTCCGAGTAATGCTAAATTACTATTCGAACGGATAGGTTTTTGCGAATATCCGAATAACCCGAATAACCTGATAACCGGTTACACACCCTAAACTATACTACCATATGTCAATTGTGCTAATGAGGCAAAATGCTCAGACGTTGCCGGCCCACGCTGCTTTGTCTTCCATAGCCTATGAATTTAAGTGTACATTTTTGATGTTTTAGTCCTTTCTTTTTCAAATTACAAGGTTGCCTGTATTAAGTTATTTTAAACAACTCAATGGGACAACATAAAATACGCACACTGTGCTGCAAATATTGCTGCAGCACGGGCTATGACTCCAAGATAATGTAAAGTACATTTATTTAAAAAGTTCAACGTTGACAACCGCCTCTTCAATCATCTTCTGGTTGCTTCTTCTGGTAGCCATGAAATGGTGGCTTGGTTTGGATACCTCTAATGGCTCCCAGCCGGGGGGTGTGCCCTGTGCCCTGCCAGCTCACTAGATTGGAGGAGACGTGCTCACCTTCCACAACCAACTGTGCAATGTGTTGGCAGAGACTTCCCATAGAGCCCACTTGAGCGTGAAGGTGGAGATGGGTAGCAACCTCAAGCTCACACCTGATCATGATCACTCACGCCCTGCAGATATTTTTGCTACCCAACTGGGCACTTGCCTTTGATATCTCAGTGACATCACCGCTAAAGTATTATCCGTAGTGGGATTGTCAGCTGCCTTATCCACAGAAGATAGAGAAAATGACCCAAAGTGCCCTGCCTTGGGCTGCTGTTGTATAGTCACAGAGTTATATGGTGCATGGGGATAGGAAGCCATGGGCTCATTAAAAATGCTTGCAATCAATCTTGCCATAATATCTTGGAGGGGGAGGGGGGGTGGGGAGCTGTGTTATCTGAGCTGTAGGGCTCAACCTGAATCTGGTGAGGGCGAATGTGACAGATAATCCTATGTGGATCCCGTGTTAAAGCTCCTCCGAGCAAGTATAATATACTGTAGCATGAATTAGTAACAACAAGCTATAATTATGATTACGTACACATACACAGACAACAATATCTATTATCAATTATTATTATTTAAATTTTGAATAACATGATTGAAAATTTGTCATACACATGTACACCTTATCACTAAAATATGGTGTTATCTGCAAAATTTATTCAAGAAGGACAATAAAACTCTCAATAATGATATATTCCATTACAAAACTTCCTAAAAGAGTGGGTATGAAATTTCGAACTATTGTATAGTTTACCTATCCTAATTATAATGATGTTTTTTAACATTAATTTAAACTTAAGGGAATATGAAGAAACAGTAAGAGAGATTGAGCAGTAATCTTTTTCACCCTTGGTTTTCTCTACAGCTGGTGGTATGGGTCCCATAGCAACCATAGTGTACAAGAGAATAGCATCATTAACTGCTGATAAGAGACAAGTACCCTATTCTAGCACTCGTTTTTGGTTGCGGTGCAAACTGACTTTTCATTACTCCGCTCAGCGATCATGTGCCTTCGAGGAACCAGGTCATTTCATTCCCACTCACAACACCATTCTATAGCCTTGGCTTGTGCAGAGGCTAAGGTCCCCCACTGAACATTTTCTACTTTGACATCATCTTTATATATTATATTTTTTATTTCGTTTTTTGGGTTTGTGTTGTTTTCTCTAATATGTAACTTTTAATATTGTTCAAAGTATCATTATTATTCTACAGCAAGAATTTAAACTTGTTTTGGATCATGAATATTATGTGACATGGGTGGTTACTTGTATAAGTTATTTTAGAACAACATACAAATATGCACACTGTGCTACACATATTGCTACAGCATGGGCTATGACTACATAATATTAATAATATGTAAAGTACAAATTTCAACATTGACAACTGCCTCTTCAATCATCATCTGGCTCTTACTTCTGTTGCTGACAGGGCTCTTGGCCTTCACTCGAGCCCTCAGTATTCCAGGTAGCCATGAAATGGTGGCTAATATATAGTACCATATAAGAACATACATGCATACAAAATAAATAAAATAAATAAAATAAAATAGTTGTGAGGTTAACACATAAAACCACATCAAGGAAAATGGGGTAGGCCTGCTCCATCGTCCATGCCATGTCCACTTCTCAGTGTGCCCTGTGCCCATCCAGCTCACTAGATCCCCTTGGTCACCATGCCACAAAGAGTACACCTGCTTCAAACGGGAACGCGTCGATGACTACTATAGGTACATGTATAATAGGAATTAAGAACCCGCGGCTGACAGCTATAGGTCAATTACATAACCAGGTAAACTGATACCATGCACGGCAATGGCACAGCTGTATATACGATACGCTGTTCGGCTACGTACATAATGCCCAACTCATAACGTACAGTACCATATGTATTGTATAGTTGCATTGGACCTTCTCTACACCATTAATACGTTTTTGTCTTTCTTTTCCATGCAGATTGCAGAGGGAGATAATTTGTACATGCATGTAGATTCTTTTATACGTAGTGAACAATTATATATACTGCAAGCAAAGCTGCAACAAGCAAACTAGTACTATGATCATTCCACAGGAGCAGCAAACCTTCATTTATTAACTTAATTTCTTTGCACTGAAGATGCATGTAAATTCACTTATATGTACTTATGTTTTTAAAAAGATAACATATAAAGCAAGTTACCAAAACCAATTAACAACTCGTCCGCAGGGGGAAGCTAAACTCAGGGGTGTTAAGGCAGCCTACGCGTGTCTCGTACCCAGACCGTACATATTTAACCTTTCATAAAGTGTAAAAGCCATATAACATGTTGCATTGCCGTCAAACTTGGCTTAAGAATGCTGTATATATATATCCACCTAATCGTGTTGTTCGATTGTTCAGGTTTACTTGCAAGCGTACGTATTGGTAACAATTAGCCATCGAGCGATAGTGGCGGTGACAAAGCAATGCACGGATCAAGCAATAAATGCCATATTATGTTAGAACCCTACACGCTGGACTAAGTTACGCTTAGGTTGTGTAAGATGTACTTCAGCCTTCGTAGCAATCCTGCGTAGTATTTTTTCAAAATGGCGGCGTATTTACATAAACACGACTATATTTAGCGAACCAAGTACGTTCCAATCACATCCTAAGCATATATGAGCAATAGAAACATCGTGTAACATACCAGGCACAAAAGTCCTCTTATCCGCCCTCGTCTTCATCAGCGCCGTTTTGCTTTTCACAAACGACCCTCTTAAAAGGAGAAGTTGCCACGTAAATAGTTACGATTGCGCTGCGCGAACCGATGCGCAAAACCCGCTATAAAAGGCGCTAGACTGCTCGGGGACTTTCCTCAAATACGTCATGACTAAATGGCGAAAGGTTGGTCGTTTTGTACTTGCGTTTTCAATCGGTTACCCTGTTACTTTTTGGACCAAAAAACAGAGGCAATTGGTTATCTATGTAGCTTTTCACAAAAGAAATATACCAGTATAGACCGATCGTGATCGAGTTCTCTGCGATCCATGCCACACGTACGTTGTGCGCTACAACAGGACGTGCGAGTTCTATATAGGCCTAGTTCATTGTACTGAGTCTCGACTGATCCTATATAGACTTTTACTTTCATCTTCGAATCTGTTCACCGAGTACTAGAACTGTTACTTGAAGCGGTAACGATGTGCGCTGTAAACCGCATACGTCTCTCTTACTCTTACGCCCGGCTTATATTACCATCACCCAGGCCAGGTATAAACGAACAAAACATCACAATGAAACACAAAAAGAAGGCTGTAACAAACAGCGTTACGTATTGCTACCCCTGGCCCTGATTCGCTTGCTATCTCCAGCCACATCTTCACGTGCTTCAGTTGTTTTCCCCGTTTGGTATGCTGGCAATGGCACAAACATTGATAACTGATGCTCCACAAAATGAAACAAGTAAGGATATGTATATAGGTATTTCAGACAGCAGATTGTTGAGGTGAAGCCCAGTGTGAGAGGTAGAGGATGTGAGTGTGAATGTGGGTGGAGGTGTGAGTATGGGTGGAGGTGTGATATGGGTATGGGTGGTGTATGTATGGGTAAAGGTGCAAGTGCGAGTTGAGGTATGAGTGGGCATGTGAGTTTGGGTGTAAGTATGAGTATGGGCGGAGGCGGAGGTAGTGAGTATGTGTGGAGGCGTGACTATGGGTGAATGTATATACAAATGAGGGTGAGGTGTATGGGTGGAGGTATGGATGTGGGTAGGGATATGAGTATGTGAGTATGGGTGGAGGTGGAGGTAGTGAAGGTGGTATAGGTGGAGTGGGGTGAGTCACAAACAATTTCATTCTTGATGATGACTCTAAATAAAGCCTTGTGGGCCCATCAAATGTAGATCATTATAGAAGGTGTGGTGCAAGACAAGTTAGTAAACACACATAAACACCCACACCCACATCTATGTTGATGCATCTGGTGGGGGGGGGGGGGGGGGGGGGAGACAATGTATTAATGTCAAAAACCTAGTGAAGATATTGTGAGATCCCAATGTATGGTACACATATGAACATATTCTCGGAGCAGTACATGCACAGCTACAAGTGTATTATATATCACCTTACAGATATAGGATAGCATGTACAATTTTACAATACATATCCATACCTTACAACTTCATGAATCATTATCCGGCATCATCCTCTTGGCATTCTTCGCTTTCACTGTCCACATACTCTTCATCTAATAAAGATGCATCATCGGGTGACACCAACTCGTCATTTGCATCATCCTCCTCCTCTAGTGACCTAGTATAAGGGTGAATTGTATAAGGATTTGTTGCCATCATTAGCTACATGTAAACCTACTGTAAAGATGAGATATTCTTCAGGATGTACGCATTCCAGATGTTACGTACGAATTGAAAGGTTTTCTTCTTTAATACATTGTAAGTGCTATGATGATCTGGTCGGCGAACATCAAGGTATTCACCATGACTTGTTGATGCCCGTTGTGTGTTTTCATTCTAAAAGAAGTGGTCATATTGTTCACAACCATCACATGCACAAAACTCACCCAATCCATCACAGCCAGGTTCATCCGCATTTTAAAGGTGTTAGTATGGAAGTGTATCCTCTTGGGCTGGTAGGTTAGTAGCTGGTGGTTAAATGACTCCATCCAGAAGGTGTCTATAACTAGCAATGCCTTCATAAAGCTGCATACACGACAGAATGACTCAGCAAAGCGGTAGATAAGGGTTCTCTGCAGTGCATCCTCATATGCTTGAATGGCTTCAGGCATAGTCAGAATCTTCCTCTTTGGGTGGTAACCTGGCTGGCGACAACGACTTTCTGAGTGGCAATTAAGGTGGTGACCCTAGTGGAAGCAACAAAAAAAAAAAAAAAAACATTCACACACACACAACGACCGGACCATCATTGTTGCATGTATAAAATGCACACTCCACATGTATGCATGCACACCTAGTACCTGAAAGTGCTGGCTTATATTCATAATCATGTTGCATAGAATGTCAGGCTTGCCAGCACAGTTCTTCATGCACCAGTACAGGTGTACTTTGGTACTCCTTGCTGAAAAAAAAAAGGACAACACAGCTCATACCCTTGTCTGAAAGTTCTGCAAACCACGTCTTATCTCTAGTTTTAACAGTCCCTGCACAGATCTTTTTTAGCTCTTTAGCCACATTCTTCGTGCCTGCATGATTGCAATCAATACACACCAAATAAAATTTGATACCATACCATGCCATGTGTCATAAGAATTGACCAATCCAAGTTGTTCAACATACGTCTTTATGGTGGACTGGTAGTCATGGGCTACCTCTGTGACGTTCAACCCTACATTATAAATTGGATGCATATATGTATGTGTAAATATTTAAAATAATAACACAAACCTCTGGCTATAACTTGGGGTAAGACAACTTTCGTACATGCCACCTCTCTAGTCTGTGCTACTCTATGCTCTGGTCTAGAGAGAGTGGAGATCCCAACAATCCTACGTGTACTGCTTTGCAAAAATATATGAACACAGAGTACAAACATGCATACACACACCTGCCAGCCATACAGGGTACTGTTGAGTGGTATGCATTCGCACTAGAATCATGCCGTGCATCAGTGATGACCCACTGTTATAAACACATAAATTAAATCGATTGTATAAACCATGAGAAAACACATCATACCTCTCCACTTGTGGCGTACTCAGGGTTTGCCTTCACACGTTGCACTGCTGCATTCATAGATTCTTCTGCTGAATCTGCTACAATTTGCTGGTACTGTCTGTCTATGTATACTTAAGAACCAGATTACAACATTACATCAATCACCAACGTATTACTGGTTAGTCATCTGTACCTACCTGAATGGATGTATTTACATGACACTACACCTATCTCTGCAAACTTGCAAAAGTTCATGAACTGAGATGGCAACATGCCAGCACAGGTAAAGGCATGGATGAGCCTGCATGCATGGAGTGCAAGCAAAATTATTACTAGATGTTGACATCATGTTGTGCAGTACATGAGCATAGCTACTTGCTTTTGGCTTGCCAAGTAGTGGCCCGCAAGAACTCTTGAAGAAGCCCAAGTGCGAGCCACTTTGCAGTGTGGGCAGACAAAGCGAATTCGCACAATGCCTCCTTTCTACACATTAAAACGAATAGAATGCAACCAGCATAGGAGGATTTATGTACCTTTACAAAGGACTCCAGCTGCCAAGTGGGACGTGGTCTACAGCAGTGTTGCTGTACCAAGCCCTGACAGAGACACCTAATAGCCTTGTGCTCAACCACACAGAGCCTCTGGTCGTCTTTGTCTTCATCTCCTGTGTACATGCCTATATAAGAAAGGGCAGCATAAAAGCCAATGCACGCAGGCCTTTTATTCTATAACTATGCATGTATGTGCATATATGCGTACCGGCGTATGATATGCCTACTGTACGTTATGAAGTTATTAGGCCTCGACACATTTATAAAAGTATAGTACACGTACCGGCTGTGTCCAAGAAGGAAGGAGTGGACTGGATGGTGGAGGGGGGCGTCGATGGGATCGAAAGCACAATGTCCAGCATCGCATTCAACAGGGCGGCATTATCTGGCCTTTGGGAGGTACTTTCATCAGGAAAAAGGATACGCCTGGCACTGTCTACACGGAGTTTGAAGGCATCCTTCTCTGCCTCAGATGAGAAAGTCATTCCAAGCGAGAACCTACATCCAGCTGTCGCCATATTTACCAGTTATCTTCACGTGCCCGGTAATTACATTAATAGTACAAAGGACGCGTTCGAGTTATGAGCTTAACGATTAGTTTTACTGGACTGTGTGTTTTAGTAGACGTGTCACTGTGTAGCAGGACCCGGATACTATAGTACGGTTCACAGAACGCCATATTTGGCCGCTTAAAACCGGCTGGCCGTTCAAAAATTGAGCAGTCTACGCCCTTTTATACCGCCTCTTCTCCTTTAATTAATTAATTAATTAAGGCGATAAAATATGACGTAACTGAACTTTCCCGCTCGACAGCTGCAACTTTTATATTGTCAAGCCAACACTTCTATGCGTCATATACGAAATCTAAGCGCTAGAATACCCTAGCATGACAATAGGTATGAATGCTTTACAAAAAAATCTTCCGTACGATCGCAATGCTTGAATAAACAGTGATTTGCACTATGTCATAATGATGTAATCATGAACATACTTGTCGACATATTGTCAACATCATGTAAATATGTTTTCTTGTGTAGGCTGCCTTAACATCCCTGAGAAGATCCGCTACCAACAGAATCACAGGTACTAGTTGTAAAGTATAACCTTTTACACTATGTTCCCATTGAGCTGCAACTATCGCAGTTTTGATGCATGCACTTTTTAAAATAAACTATAGTTCGGTACGGTACTACGCTTATCATTTTACAACCCTTCCCTTCTTGACTGTAAATTCTTAAGCATGCATAAGCCAACTATATCAATGCAGCTCTTGGCTTCCCTGAAAATAAAAATGACATCTGCATACAGACTCGCAACTGAAGCAGCGTGTAAAGCAGCAAAGTTAAATCGCATGCGATTATGCATGTATAGTGTTCTATCGTGCACATAGTAAAAAATAAATAAATATTGCATGATTGAAAAAGCATAGAAATGTTTAAAAGTTCAACTTGGCTTACACAATGTGCATGATTATTGCCGTTTTTCTATGATGATGAAATATGGTCTTATCGAAAAGGACCACTTTTATATCGCCGTATTTGTATAGCATCCAGCTGCAGCAAGTTGAATGATCTCTCACAAAATGCATCCAATGTTGTCTCAAGAGTTGTACCTTCACATTCCAATATTTGAAAAGCAAAATACTCATCAGCGGATCGTTTAGTATTTTTACTTCCCTCAGTCTGAATTTACTCGCGGACGCGGTGTTAAATAGGATGAATGGAAAGAATAACGAATTGATGGTTATTGACATGCTCATGGACTATTTGATTGGTATTTAGTGTTTGTGGCCAATGATTCTTCAATGCTAAATGATATTGTCGCTCAAGCGTATGCATGCTAATCAGTTATGTGTCCACAATTTGAAAATATACATATGATGATATAAGCCTTTTAAATGACTTACCTATATCAGAACCACTTATATGCAATGTTTGGAATTAGTATCTTACATGCATGGAATGGCAAGGTTATGCTTTATTGTTCCTCAACCGTCACATGCGATTACGCTGTACTAAAAAAGTTGTCACTTTGGCCCTGAATATCTCCGGTATTAAATATGCTGTGGTGACGCATGAAGTACTATTAAACGTAGCATTTGTTGCTCTTTCTAACCATAATAATAGTATAATCTTTTGAGCGTTTTTGAACTGAAAATTTCTGCAGTGCCTAGCATAGTCGACCGAATAGGTAATCGCAAATCCTGAAAATCTGTTACACGCCTAGTTCTTTGCGAGAAAAATCCTGCTGGAATATTTTTACATCTCTAATTTTCTCTACCAGAACATGTAAAATACTCACTGCCATCCAGATACACCAGACATGATGTCAAATGAAGACCAATTAGAACATGTTCCATCAGCTGTTGGAATGTGCTTGGGTGTAATTAAGGGGACACTAAACAACGAAAAGATCCGCTAGCAACAGAATCGGTTGTAAATTAAGTTTTACACTAAGGAATGCAATTATTCTTAATTGCGTCACTTCCGGAGTTCTTCCTGCGCGCGAGCACTAACACTGTACCAGGCTGTTGATAATTTTCGACCGACCAAGCCTCTGTAACAGTACTCACAGAGGCAGACATCCCAGGTGTGTTTCTCGAGGAGCCACTAGAGATCCGTAGTACGGCAGCGCTCCGAAGGTGGCTAATTTGCCACGGGATTGGCTAGCCGAAAGCAAAGCCTAATAGATAGGTCAGTATTGCCAATACATTTATGTACTGTGACGATATCAGCCGTGCTAGTCTCGTTCCCAGACCAATATGACTCAATGTTTATCGCTTTGTATAAACAAGCTCGTACTTGTATAAGTCTGGTGTTTCGAATGCTAAACCTTAGAATTCGTGCGCTTATACGCAACGTTGCCCTCCTATATCCTACAGCACATAGATACACCCTTGTTGTCCACCTTGCGAGTCATTTTACACATGACACATTACATCACCAGCAGGAAGAACTCCGGACGTGACGTAAGAATAGCAAATTGCATTCCTTACGCTGTTAATAAAGGAAGGGTCTATTTATAAGAGCTGTAACTATCACAGTTTTGATGCGCCAAACTTAAATAAACTAGTGCGTTACAACACTTATCATTTTATCATTTTACACCCCTTCCCTTCTTTACTGAAAATTCATAAGCATGCATGAGTGATATCAATGCAGCTCTAGGTTTCCTTGAAAATAAAAATTGCAGACTCGAAAAGCAGCGTGAAAAGCAGCAAAGTTAAACCGCACGCGGTAATGTATATCTATAGACACGATAGAACACATACACACAGTATATCGCATACGATTGAAAAAGCATTTGAATGTTTACAAGCTCAACTTGGCGTATACAATGTGATTTTTTTATGATGATGAAGCGGTATGTTTTTATCATGGACCGCTTTTACATCACCGCATTTGTAGCACCCAGCAAGCTGAATGATCTCACAAAATGCATCCAATGTTGTCTCAAGAGTTTTACTTTCACATTCCTCTCTACTTGAAAAGAAAAATACTCATCAGAGGACCTTTTAGCTTTTTTCTTTCAGTTACTTCCCCTCCAAAACGGCGTTTAAAATCATACATTGACCAATTATATATGTTTAAAACATATAGACATATAGGGCAATACAATAAAAGTATTACACTATGCTGCAGAATACAGCTATAACACTAACGATAATTAATCAGTATAACACTAAAAATAAACATAATCTAGGACCTAGACAACATCGCCCTAGAGTTTGCCCTCATCATGCAGGGAGATGTTTTGCCGTGCATAAAGTTCAAAGGTTGCCATGGACTTTGGCACACAGCCATGGACAGCAAGGCGAGACGCAAGTTTGGAAAAAGATTGCTGAGCCTCCTTGCCCCATGCCCCATTCCCCATGCCCCATAAGACTCCATGCACCACAAGAGGGATGGACACCCACCCCAACTCTGCACACTTTGTATCATTGGCAGTGTGCTTCCTAAGCTCAGCCGCCTCTGATGCTGCACCTGCTCTTGCTCCTGCTGCAGACAAAACCTTTGAGTTTAGCGGTGAGACAACAGAGATGTCAAAGGCGGCTGGCTTTTCTCGATCCCAGTCCTGTATACAAGAATATCTGCCGGTCTTGACTGGGAGCAATTGCGCAGTATGGAAGGATTCTGCCAAAATATCCCAAGATTGTTATGGCGAAATAGAGCATCACCCCCTCTTTTGCAAGTAGTTGCATGGTGGCCTAGGGGGTCAAAAGAACTACCAGGGCATAGTGCACACTGAGACCCATGCATACGAGATATCTAATCCCAACCACCACTTTACTGCTATATGGAACTCCTCTGGATGGAGGGTGCTACACAAAGCCATAATGCAGCATGCTTGGCTGAAACTGAATATATACTGTAGACGTGCTTTATCAGCAGGTGAGGACTTTTCCATTGACCAATTGCGACTTATGTCACAAAATTATCAGTGAAAACTAAAAACTTTATAAAACTTATTCAACACACTGGATGCATCTGTGTTTTTAGTATGTTTTTATCAATACTTGTATGTCCAGCAAAATCGGGCTTGTGGGGTTATAATTTTATCACTTTAAAAATTGCACGTTGTACTAAATAACACATCTTCGCGACGGTAATACGTTTTCCTTTCAAATTTCGTACACTTGTTCCCACACCATTTCTCTGGGTGAAAATCGATTTTTGTGATCTACTCATTTTCCGTGCCGTGGATACAACAATCGTTAACCCGCGGGTTAGAAATCCTCATTTCTCCACGTACGAGTGTTGAAAACGCGTCAAATTCGGGTTGCACATAGAGAAGTCCTGTAGCAGATACAGTCGAACAAACTACGGGCATGTTTTCCCGCTTGATTCGCGCCAATGATTTTGGCAAATCACGTCCCGCTCAGTGAATGGGATGGCGGTGATTATAACATTGGCGCGAATCAAGCGGGAAAATGTACCTGTAGTTTGCTCAACTGTATTTCCGTAACGGATGATTCAGAAACTAACGAACAGAACAAATCAATAGCTACAGGACTCCTCTATGCACACTCCGAAATTGACGCGTTTTCAACACTCGTACGTGAAGAAATGTGGATTTCTAACCCGCGGGGTTAACGATTGTTGTATCCACTGCACGGAAAAGGTGTAGATCACAAAAATCGATTTTCACACAGAGAAATGGTGTGGAAACAAGTGTACGAAATTTGAAAGGAAAAGGCAGTACCGTCGCGAAGATGTGTTGTTTAGTACAACGTGCAGTTTTTATAGTGATAAAATTATAACCCCACAAGCCCGATTTTTGCTGGACACTGTCACAAATTTTACAATACAGGGCCTTCTCTGTACGCGATCTCGCACAAAACACAACTGAAGTACCGCCTGTGACTTTTAAGTCATAATACGTTTCGAAGTACTACACCAAGCCGGAGCCTCCTATCAACTAGGTACTTATAACATGATATAATGCTACATTATTAATATAGCGTTGAAGCTGCTTGGAAATACATTTTGTATGTATTGTTATGCACATTCGTTATCAAGACGTAGTATTGAAAACCTGTACAAATTTTTTTTTGTCTTAAGTCACAGAGATTTGAACGGTTCTACTTTTAGTATTCCGTACGCGTACCTATGATATTTAATACATAAAATTGAACGCCAATGCATGTAGATTTGTACTAGTCGGACGCGCCCTACTACCGCGGTAACGCGGTGGTAGTGCATTCCCTTTTGTGGTGGAAACTATTGAGGTTTTTTGGACTGTGGCATCAAGTCTGGCTGTCCGGACTAATTCCACCAAGCCAAGAGCTCTGGTCACCCTCTATGGTCGTCTATCCATAGATTAAAGTCCTTACGTAAGGTCTTTAATGTATTGTCTATCTATGGCTGGTGCTATTGTAATGAGATCAATACCTGCCATCATTATAATATTGTATTAATAGTAAGTTAACATTAGTGTTATAGCTGTAGTTTAGTGGTGTTATTTGTAAGCATAGTGTACAGTTGTGTACTATTTATAATTATACAACTGGTCTACTAAAAAGCCCACGGTGTTTCCGGTATGCGTCTCTGCATGCTGGCTTGCGCTCTCCGATAGGTATAGACAGGGTTTAATACCGCGACATATAAAAAATTTGACGTACAGCGCGGTCCGTTACGCGGTTAAAGTATGCAATATTTTACGGAGTACGAATGCGGTGATCACATTAGTAATAATTTTTTTTTAATGAACTACTAAACTTACAGCAAATACACACACATACAGCCATTATACATATCACATAACTTATCAGAATTTTTAACCAATAAATGGTTCAATGCATGATTGAGTAAAGAGCGGCCCCATCCTCAAAGCCCAGGCCACTTCTCCACTTTACTCTGGAACCCCTTAGGCATAAGCTGGCTGCTCTGATGATGGCAAATGAAAGCCTTGCTCTGATGTAGCCACATGTTTGTGCATAAGACTTTTTCCATTTGCTTGCAACACATGTGGCCATTCTCTTCAGGAAGTGCTCTGCTTCTCGGTGAAGAAGTCCATCAACTGAAGTCACAAAGGGTGTAAAAGTACCTCTCCGATCTTCAACTGCTTGCCTGTAAATTCTCTTTTTTTCCTGAGCACCCAATTCAAGAACTGATTCTGGCAAGCGATTGCTGTATGATGGGGCATCTGTATCAATGACCTTGAAGTCAAAGAGTGCCTCTGCCTGAGGTTGCCAAACACCACGCACCCCCAAATCCAGCCTCAACCCTGAGTCATCCACTTGTGTTTCTGCCTCTCTAACAATTGGCTCTCTGACAACCTGTGTCCACACCTGTGCGGCAATATCTCCAACGCAATCTCTGATCTCATTATGTCTCTGGATAACTAGGCCACCAACCTTACAGTCAAGAGCATGTTGCAATGTTAATGAGGCTCCACAACCATCACACTTTGAAGGAAGGTCTGTCGGGTCACGCATATAGCGAACCGCTAACCCATCTCTAAATTGAGCTGGAGACAGGTCAAAGTGACAGGTAGCGATTGGAAGGACAGATAACCATGCCGATGTTTTGCCGGAGATAGCTCTTTTAATGGCTCTTTTTCGCTTTGATGTGAACTGCATTAAAATACTGTCAAGTGCAGATTGGTAAGTCTGTTCCTTGGTGGTAACATGGTGTTTTCTAGCATCCCAAAGAGTATCTAAATGTTGTACTGGATCAAAGACATCAACTCCTTTCACTGCTTCAACTAACACTTTAGTTCCTTGTCTGAATGTCTGGTAAGCTAAAGTTGCTGTCTTAGTGGGGTCAAAAATCCCTAGTCCTGCTAGAGATGTTGGTAAAGCAAACAAAGCCTCCTCTGCTTCAGTGACACCTGCACCAAGCATAGCTGGAAAGAATTGCTTCTTGATTTTCTCATTGAGTGGTGTAAAAGCATCTGCACAGTCTGGTACAACTCACTGGAGGAAGTCCCATTCACACTGCAAAGACTTTGTCAAAGATGCAAATGCTGCCTGGGGTGCCTTGATAGCAGCTTGGGACAATTTATCCACACAGTCTACCCAAACATCAACCTTTTCTCTGACAAATTGCACACAAAATTCCCTTTCACCAACCACACCTCCAAGAAAGCGATGTCCAGTAACGACTTTCACTCCCACATTTTGAAAGGCACTCTTGGCAATTTCCACATACTTCGATGCTACTACCACCACACTCTTAGTGGGTTCTGGGAAATAACCATAAGTAGGACCTCGTTCGATTAGACGATCCAGCCAGGAATGGATTGAATTCAATGGTCCAGCACATGCAGAATCATCAGCATACCAGCTCTGTTGATATTGCTCTCTGCAGCGAAGAGAGTTCACCAGTGGCATCATTGCTACAGCATATAGCAACATGGACAAAGGGTCACCCTGTGTTACTCCCCCTCTGGGAATTCCTCAGAATTCCGTAACAGCAACACAGCAAAACCTCTGTATGTGTTGAAAAGAAACCTACTGCATCTAGGCCATAGTATTCTTGCATTCCACAGAGCAGTCACCCGGGACATAAGATTAAATGCATTTACTGCATCCACTAGTAGAAAACCCCAGCCATCACTAGAGAACTCATCATATAAATCAGTCATAGCATGGATAGCACCTTCGACACCAGATTTCAGTCCTGTAGCCAGTTGCTCTGCACCACATAAGTCTTGAACATCACCCCCAGTGACTAGAGCCATGGTTTTTCCCACTATCCTACGCAAACTTTCACCAATACCAATAGGTCTAACACCAGGACATTTATCTAAGGCCACAAGGCGATTAGCCATCAATGCCTTGATTTCAGTCCACTAGCTCTACAACAGAATTTGCGAGTCTACGGGTCAGTGCAGCAACTGCTTCTCTCAAATGATTGCTCTTGATTCCATATCTTCATAAAAACCGTTGCCATTGAATGGCATCAGTTCCACTAGGTCCAGCTGCACCTCTACAATGGTGTGCCACTTGTTCAACATGAGCTGCAGTTACATCAATGTCAACCAGATGTGGTAATGGGTCACAGTGCAAAAATGCATTTGGGTTGAGCTTGCTAGGGGGTGGGTGCTTCTCTTTGAGGACATCTAAAACAGTTTTTCCTGATTTCGAATCAATATCAGTAGATTCCAGTACCCTACCAGCAGTTCTACCTGTGATCCAACGGGTGGCATCTTTGACTTTACCACAAAGCATGAGTCGTGAGAATACCGGCCCGTATAGTGTGAGTATCATCCATCTTTTGCTTTGACCGTCTGGTTAGATGGCCAGCACAACGTTCCAGTTCAGACGCTAGTGCATCAAAATGGTCTGATTTCCACAATTCCATACGCTTTGCAACTAGGCGCCTAATGTCACAGGACTTCCTTATCATATCATCCCTGCCCAACAGCATTGGGGTGAGGCACATGAGTCTTTCTGAAACACTTTTGCCGTCAGCTAACAAACCTAATTCATCTGTCAATAACTGAACAAATTCACGACCGACTACTCCATCAGGTAGGGAATACTGCACATTTGACATGCGTACAACACGCTTCCACATAATTTCCCATAGAGAAGTGTCAAAACAAGTATACATCTTAGCTCCATACGCTTGTTGCATCTTCTGGTTCATTAAATCATCCGACGTTTGCTCACCTGACGTTTTTTGAACTGGCTGCTTGGGAACGGTAGATAATGGATTCGGAGTATTGGTACTCGCTGGAGCCGGAGGTTGATGTTGATACTTCGTTCTAGTATTAGTACACTGACCGAGACGCAATGGGAGACATGAGAACACTCACATCCTCGACAGACACCTTTCTTGTTACAACGACAACAGGCAGGCATTCTAATTAATGCCCGAATAAAAAGGACGAAATGACGAAAAACCTAGCTAGAGACAATAGGAGACAGTGACAGTGTAAAAAGAACAGAGCATTCAGTCTCTTATGCATCGACAGCGACACGAGACAACATTAGTAATAAGTAATAATTAATAATCAAGTCTCCGCATAAACCTGCAACGGATAATGAACATTGCAAGCAGTTAACCTAGAAACTTGGAGTTCTGACAGAGAAATATGTGCTTACCCTGGCACTTTCTGAAGGACAGTGTTGCCGTGATATATCGCGAAATGCGATATGATTAAATGTTTATATCGCGAAAGGCGATACATATCGCGAAATAAACGTGTACGGACATAAACAAAGATATACAGAAATAATTTAGAAACCTGCATACATTTACTGCTACAGTTACACCAGTTCAGTTTGAATCTTGCCTTAGAAATATAGATTTGCCTTTCATGCAAGATGCCACGCCCCCAAGGGCGCAACCTTTTCGTCTAAAGGAAAATACCTGAGCAAAAATGCACAAGTACTTGCTTGCTGGTTTAGCTATGGTCTCCACCACAACAATGGATCATATTTTCCGAAATTGATTTCTAAATTTAGTCTGCTGACAAGCCGGCTGCTTGGGAAAATTGCGCAAGACCGTAATAAAACAATTGTGCCATCCAAAGCCTTCCATACTGCAGTTTTGAAGGCTTTGTGATCAACGCTCATGAAATTGTCTGTGGTAGCAAGTACATTTAGCGTAAGTACTGTACCATACAGTGCACGCGCAAACGCTTCCGCGCGTACGCGAATTAAGCACCTTTTAATTTGTTTCGTGTGAAGTTCCCGCCCGTATGACATCATTGACAAATTGATACATGCATGTAAGCGTACCGTATTGCGTTGGTTTCGAATATAATGTCGAACACGAAGCGAAAACTGAGTGGGGCTGAGAATCGAAAATGCAAGTTGCAACGTCAACTGCATTCAAGCGCGCAATCTGTTCCATCGATTAATTAAGGCACCATCGAGCTCGAGCGTCTGCGAGCCTGCTATAGTGTTGTAGAGAAAGGAACCAACGAACACAGTAGTAGTCAGCGAAAAGCAATACTTGGTCTCTGTAAGACTTGTTGCATGGGCAGAGCGTGGCAAGGCATATGAGCATTTTTATCTGAGCTTTCCATTTATTATTAAAGCTCTTGAGATAATTAATGGAACATGTGAGGACATTCATAAATACCCAGACACACTCATAAGTGGGTGGGAACCTGCAGCTAAAAATGATGCAACATCACATCTCCATGCTCTTTGCAATTTTGGAACAATCATTGCAATTGTTAGTATCTACAGGCTATTACACCCTCTTGCCATAATCACTAGGTGTCTTCAAGGGAAAACAGTTGATTTAATCAAAGCATTCCGTGACATCGAAGCTATCAAGCAGGACTACAAGGTGCTGAGAGCAGGAGTAAATGATGAGTTCCAGAGGATATATGAACAAGCAGAACGTTTGTGTAGGCAAGTTGGGGCAGAGCCTTGTATGCCAAGAACTGCGCAAAAGCAATCTTACAGGGACAACACATGTACACCAGCTGACAACATACAGGAGTATTATCGCAGGACTGTGGCAATTCCATTGCTTGATTGTATTACTTCAGAGCTGGAAACACGATTTTCTGCTATCTGCAACAAAGCTTCAAAGCTACTGTTTCTTGTACCATCAATTGTGGTTCAGGATGAGTTTAATAGCGATGTAAACAATATTATTGGTATTTATGAAGATGATCTTATTGACAAGTATCTTATGGACCAGGAGTTGGGACTTTGGAAGCGCAAATGGTGTATGTTCACCTATTAATCGTCCGGATACTCTTGCATCGGCACTAATCAGTTGTGATGAAGAGCGGTTTCCTAATACTTTTCGCTTGATGAAAATTGGTTGCACACTTCCAATCACTAGTTGCACCTGCGAGAGAAGCCTTTCTACCTTACGTCATCTGAGAAACTGGCTAAGGTCCTCTATGACCTGTAGACGGCTTTCTTCGTTAGCACTTATGAATATTCATTACTCACATCCAGTAAACTATGACACAGCAGTGGAGATATTTCTCAAGATGCACCCAAGAAGAATAGAACTATCCAATCTACTTATGGAGTAGGGATAGTTCATGCACAATCTAACCATTCAGTTTCTGAAATTAATTTATTTGCTCAATAAATTGTAATATGAATTTCTGCATGCCTAATTGATTAGTCAGAGCCACGCCCCATGGCGCCCCTCTGTTTGATTAGCCCCCCCCCCCCCCCCCCCCCCCCCCACACCCTTTTGAAACACCTAGGGACGCCACTGTCATATCCAGGCTTCGTGGTACATGGTAACCACCCCAACATGTAATAACCAAACGATAATTGATCATGAATAATTTGATATATCGCGATTAAATGCTCATATCGTGATTTTATTTCGCGGCAACATGCTGAAGGAGCGGTTGAATCAGGATTTTTTTTTACCATAAAGCATTTCACGTTCTTTCCACCACATAAGTGGTTCAGCTTTTCTAAAGTTCTTTGTCTTTTTTTTTTGTATTGTATTATCCTTCTGTTGACTCCCTTTTAAAAATAGTATACGTTAAAATCATTATCATTGTACTTGTAGCAGAAGATATTACATTTGTATCTTCCAGGAATTTGTTACTCATCTGCCTCTTCTTAGCATCTGAAGCTAGGAGACTGCATGCTGTTACCATTAACACTGTGTAAAAAGGGTTGTTATATACCCAATAACGTCTATATACATACTGTTATACATTAATGTATAACAGTACCTTTTTCATAGTGTAAATTGCTAGGACTGGATGGTATATGGGATTGAATGTGATATGTTGTCCATGGTAAACTTAACCGGCTTTTATTTAAGGTATTCATGCACAATACCATACAAAATTAACTCGTTGCACTTGGTGCAAAGCACCCAAGCTTTTTATTCGTGCTCAATACCTTGGAATATACATAAGCGCGGTTAACCTTAATTCTCCAGGTCCAAGTCCTACGCATAGGACCAATATTTGAAAATTCATTATAAATAGAAATGCAGTTTTTTGGCATCCATTTCTCTACTGTTGTTTGATGTGTCTATCATGCTAAATTTACCAATTGTCCATCTATTTTTTAAATCACACCCTTGGTTACACGATGCAAATAAACAGATACGGTTCTTAAAAATGCATTATGTAGAGAATTTAATTGTTACAGAAAAAAGTACAACAAGTATCACTTTTAAAAAAATGTTTTTTGAAGCATAATGTGTGGGCTACTTTATACATTCTACGGCAGTGTTTTTACTCTAATTGATTTTGTCATTTTTACCGAAAACGCACTGTACGTTTTCAAGATTTTGTCCATTCACTTGGCTATTCTCGCAACATGCGTCTGACAAATACCTATCGTTCATAAGCTTGTGGAGCTAGCAATTTTCAATGTACTTTTTAATGTGCTTAGTGTTGCTCTGATCTTCCTAACATTACTTTTTGGTACTTTTAGTTGCTTTGCAATTTACCGCAAATACATCTTTTAGCAATGCAGTATTGATTGTATTTGACAACCTTTGAAGAATTGCAAGAAAGTAAAAATATTTCCTGAATTA
Organism: Spongilla lacustris; assembly: GCA_949361645.1. NCBI lineage: Eukaryota > Metazoa > Porifera > Demospongiae > Spongillida > Spongillidae > Spongilla > Spongilla lacustris. The sequence goes on along the minus strand of OX442416.1, from coordinate 10,627,124 downwards.
ATAACCATTTCTACAGTGCAATGAGATTTTGGTTTATTTTTTGATCGTATGAGTTTGCTAAAAATTAATTTTAACTTGCGTCCTACGCGTAGGACGCTAATCCTACGCGTAGGACGACGGGAGATTAAAGGTTAAACGCGATATCCCGCAGCTTAAAACGTAGTACATGTACATGTATATACATGATAATCCATGAACACTCACACTGTCTTTAATATTGACAAGGGCATCCAGCACTTCCTAACAATATGAATACTAGAAGGGGATTAATCTAACACCTACACAAATAAAGCTCTCACGGCACACGTTGCATAGCACACATGAAGTCACTGGGAGTCTACTAACAGTGTGTACTACTAGCTATCAATACGTTTGTTCACATTCTCATTGTGTTCTCTCAGACTTTCCAGACAATTTTTGCACTGTTTCATGCACGAATTCCTTTGCTCCAGGCCATTGTTCCTCCAATGTGGGTGTATGCTGCAGAGGGGCCAGGTAAGTGAAAAGAATGCAAAATAACACTAACCACTGAGTTATATCATTTCATATATTTCAGGTTATTACACTTGTCGATTTATTATGCGTTAAAAATTAGATGTACATGTACATGCAGTCTCGGCTGTTGAAAAAATTCCACAAGAATAATGGCACCTTTCTAATTGCACATTAAAATGTCCGCATTTTGTATTTATAGACACTGGAATACTACCAAATGAGGCTATGTGCCATGACTCGTAGCTTATTTGGTTGCACAGGTAGCAGCATAAGCCAGCTAGGCATGCTGGTTGCTATACTGGTTTTGCATCGTTGCAATTAACCGTTGAGTCCGATCGTCCCTGTAACATCTACTCTGATGGTTGGCAAACTTGTTTTAGTAACATCCTGTACACTTCCAAACATGTGTAAGCACTGATACTTGAGACCGTGAATTTGTGTTGCGAAATGCAGGTGAATTGGAATTTTTGGTGAAAAGCATTTGGGAGTGGCATTTTACCGCAGGCCTAAATGTAGTGTACTAACGTATCACTAATAAGGAAATACTCAGTTGTTAGCACGAATATCCCCATCATAAAATGCATGCCTCCTAACTTTAATGTCATGCCTGCCCAAAGCCAGCTTCACCGCCATCTTACGGCTACAGGCCTTGCAGTGTAATTTGTAGTGTGTGGTCCTCACTCCTGTACGTGTATATTAGTGTAAATGTGACGTGTCTAGTGGATACAAAACAAGATCAGCTCCATTTGTGTTTGGAATACGTGATGAGTTATTAATTGATTAGCTCTCTTTTTTTAAATTGCCATCTACTCTATAATACATGTATATGCATGAAAATTATGTTATGGAGAACTGTTTCATTTTATTTTGATCTATGTGTTTAAAAATGCAACTACACTGAATGTGTTGCAAAAGAAGTGACTCGCGCTAGTTAAGGACCGCAGAGCTAAAATGGTATTCAAACAACATACTGTGTTCAATTTCTGAACACTTGTTTTTGATACATTAAATACTATCCAATATAAGCTTACATACATTTGTAAATATGCAGGTGCATTTCAGTAAATTCAGTAAAACAGTGAATTAATTTTATTCAACTGATTTCTAAATCCAGACTCAGAGTAATACTGATTTCAAGACACCACAAATGTCGATACATGTAGTCTGGCAGATAAAGTGCTTTCATAATCAACACCTTGGTAGCCCCTTAGTTATATGCTAGAAGCACTTTTTAAAAATTAAACGTGTTTGATTTTCTCCATTAAGTAACATAATTAGGCAACTTTAGGAGGTTGCAAGCTATACTCTGACATACCATTAGAAGCAATAGTGAACTTACATGAACTGTGTCCCCCAAATTCATGTCAGCCAATAAGGACCGTAACATGTCATGTGGTTGCCTTTGACTTCTCCTAATCGGTGGAATTGCAGTATGCTGATGAAAAGGGATTGAAGAAACCAATAAATACTCAATCCAGAGACTCACCATCTATAAATGTTAAGTGAGTTATGACTACCATAATTTCAACTTACAAATGGTGCTGTAGGCAACCTTGGTGCAATTGTCATATGTACAAAATCATCGTCCTGGAAAGGAGTCAGTGTTCATACAAACACAAGCTACACAGCAATCATTGGGACTGGAACTAAATTGATTTTGGGGTCTAACTATACTTCTAATAACCTTTTTGAGAAAGCAACTGATCTTTATAAAATGATCACATTTACAGCTGCACATGTACTAAACAGAAGTGGTACTATTGCAACTATTGCTCCATTCAGGTTGAAGGTATTTATTTATAAAATGTTATCATATTGATAAACAATAACCTATTGATGCAATGAATTCAATTAGCTTCTGCACGTCAATTTCATCAAGCTGTAATGCAAGTAGCTACACTAACCCAGTCCATTTATCTCTACCCAGTTATCATAGACGGTTCACTTACAGATGAGTAGTTTGCTCCCATTTCCAATAATATCTGCATAACATCATAGTGACCGTTATGAATTGCCACATCCAGTGGAGTGATACCGTTCTTGAATAAAATTTATTAAGAAGGTATTAAAATGAATAGATAACATTTAAAAAAAGTACAAATACACACATGTAGATCCAGCACATACATATATGGAGGATGGAAACAATCTCACTACACAGAGTTCAATTTAAGAAGTCAGACATGATTTTAAGCTGTACTACCTGAAAATCTAGAAAAAAAATTCATGTAAGGGAAAAATGCAATTTTGTAGTAATGGTTCTAGTGAACACAAGTAGTTTGTATATCTGGAAACCTTCCATGCATCAAATATATAATACAGTAACACAATGCTTCTTATTTGGTACATTGGTAATAATTGATCGTTTTGGAGTTATAGATTTGACAAAATGTAGTCAAAACATTTAAAGAATTGTGCCACAATTTTAAAACTATTAATAACAACCAATGCCACTATTTACTTTTTCATATCTGCCTGTTTGTATTGAATGACTAGGAGCTGGCTTAATTTCTCATATCTGAGAGGTGTCACAAAACTGTCCCATTGCAGCAACAAACTGAAGGCAGTAGTAACAAATCAAACAGTTTGAAGCACTTCCATTAATGGCATGTATGAAATTTGTCTGTGGGGTAAGGGCTAGACATACCTAAAGTCAGATATCAGTTTTGATGTATGGCTTTTCAATAACGTTCATAAAGAATTAACTTTCGTTTAATAAAATACTCATTTGATAGAACACATAACCAGAACTAATCAGATGGAACCTACATGTATACTAAATGGTTCTATCACATCACTATGAAAAAGGTATTGTTATACACTACTGTATAACAGTGTGTATATAGACGTTATTGCGTATACGTGTGTATAACGTCTCAATACGCAGTGTTATACACCGCTAATTGATGTTATACACTAGTGTATAACAGCCCTTTTTACACAGTGCATGGAAAGCTAAGGTTGCAATGGCCCACATCTGGGTTACATTTAATATTCACCGCCTTGGACGTGGGGTGTTGTGAAGAACCAATGGCCAGGCAAAATACAAGTGTGTCCTGAGCCTCTTAACCCAATTGCCATATATGTAGCTCTCCATAGCAATAGGAACACATGCCCAACCCAACGCTATGCACTTGTGATCATTGGCCATGTGCATGCGACCAGTATTCATTGGATGAAGTTGTTCTTCACTAGACTCTAGCTATCACAATTGATTGATGTGGATTCATGCGACCAGTATTCATTGGATGAAGTTGTTCTTCACTAGACTCTAGCTATCACAATTGATTGATGTGGATTATTCAGTCCTAGTCATTCTACTATGCTAGAAACCCTATGCCACACTATGAGCAGAGCCAGCTCAATGGTGTGAACAAGATTTATGAAGTAGAAATGTCACTACAAATGGCTTACAACCTGATTTGTAATGAGTAGAAACAGATGTGCCGTGGGGAGTACCTTATTAAAATACTTTTTACTAACAGAGGTGTCAACTAATTGTATCAGTGTGTTCATGTGTGTTTTAATCAACTAGTACAAATTGTGCTTATGCCTTGCTACACTGTATAATGCCTTGCAATGTTGCCAATGTCAGATAAGGACAAGGTAAAAGGGACCAAATAAATGTGTAAAACATGTACTTTTACAAACTAGCCTGTAAATGTAATGAGTGTCAAGATGCTCCAGTAGCACCACACATATAAAAGTGTGTAATAAAACTACATACACTAACCCAGTCCATGTACATGTATCTCTACATCCATGCATGCAATCAGTGTCAGTTATAATAGGCAGTTCACTTGGGGTAAGAGGGGGGGGGGGTTCAAAACAGTCTTACATTGTTGTGTGATGTAATTTATGAATTGATAAAAGTCATTAGATATGAACACGAAAGGAATGATGATTGAATGCATGCCTATAACACGTCCTAAAATGAAGTTACATGCAGTGCTAGATGAACTTATGCACACATGGAGGTGCATACATCTACATGTATGTGGTGGTTTAGGTACTAAACTTGGTTTAATGTTTTGTTAAATGGGATCAAAATGTGTCTAATACCATGGAGCCTATATGCCTGGGAAAGCTTCTGGGGAATACTCTCAACTCCATTCAAACACATCCATATCTAATCTAACCCACATCCCCTCAATGATATTGCTAATCTGAGGTCCATGCATAAGCATATATATAAAGAATGGTAGGTGGACTGCATTCACTCAGTCATAATAGCGAACAACTGCTGACCTGAATTTAGATACACGTGTGCTGTCAATGTGTACATCTCTTTGCATCATCCTTGTATTTTTTATTCATTTACTCATTAAATAAATAATCCCTTGTACACTTGTGGGTGTGTCCCTTGTACACTTGTGGGTGTGTCCCTTGTATACATGTGGGGTGTGTCCCTTCTACACTTGGAAAGTGTGGCCCTTGTGCACTTGTGGGTGTTGTATACATGTGGGGTGTGTCCCATCTACACATTCCTATGTACACTTGTGGGATAAACTCTGTGATCTGGTGTTGCTGGATGTGATTGGTATGTTTTATCCCTTCATTTTGACCATAAATGGATCACTATCTATTGATTAGTGATCCAAGTAGTGTAATTTGGGTGCATAAATGCAAGTGGCTAGAGATATCTACATCAAGCAGCATGTTACATTTGGGTACTCAAATGATTGAATTGAAGCACTGGTTGTACATGTAATATAAAGGAGCTGCACATGTGAAGAGACACCACTGGTTTGAGGGCAGTCAGAAGCTGGCCAAGCCTAGACACTGCAGTGTCCTACATGTGGCTTGGTACACAGGTCATGGTCAGTGTCCCACACTACAGCCATGGATTGGGTATACGAATACAGCCGTGTGGAATAGTTAAGCTCCTGCCCTTGTACCCCCTGGTAGCCAGTCATTTCACTAGTGAATGTAACATGTGGCATATTAGGGGTAAATGGATAAATTGATTATGAAGAGCTTTAAAAAAAGAAAAAGATTGCTTTACTCATGAAACATGATGAATAACAGTGTCACATCATTCTTTTAAGTGATGTTGGGGCAAAAGGCTCATCCAATTACATGTATTATAACCAATTTGAAAAATGATTATTAACCATACGCATGCATTTGATACTACTCTTCTCAGCAAATGCAAGTAGATGAGATTTGTTGTGTGTGTACTGGTATGGGGTGTGTATTGGTATGGGATGTGTACGTGTAAGGGTGTGCAATGGTGTGGGATGTGTACATGTAAGGGTGTGCACTGGTGTGGGGTGTGTACATGTAAGGGTGTGCACTGGTGTGGGGTGTGTACATGTAAGGGTGTGCACTGGTATGGGGTATGTACATGTAAGGGTGTGCACTGGTATGGGGTGTGTACATGTACATGTAAGGGTGTGCACTGGTGTGGGGTGTGTACATGTAAGGGTGTGCACTGGTGTGGGGTGTGTACATGTAAGGGTGTGCACTGGTGTGGGGTGTGTACATGTAAGGGTGTGCACTGGTGTGGGGTGTGTACATGTAAGGGTGTGTACTGGTGTGGGGTGTGTACATATAAGGGTGTGCACTGGTGTGGGGTGTGTACAAGTAAGGGTGTGCACTGGTATGGGGTGTGTACAGTGTAGATGTAAGGGTGTGGACTGGTGTGGGGTGATCCTGGTGTGGGGTGTGTACATGTAAGGGTGTGCACTAGTGTGGGGTGTGTACATGTACATGTAAGGGTGTGCACTAGTGTGGGTGTGTACATGTAAGGGTGTGCACTGGTGTGGGTGTGTACATGTAAGGGTGTGCACTGGTGTGGGGTGTGTACATGTAAGGGTGTGCACTAGTGTGGGGTGTGTACATGTAAGGGTGTGCACTAGTGTGGTGTGTGGGTGTGCACTTGTATGGGTGTGTACTCTGGTGTGGAGGATCAATTTTGCCACTGCAAGCAATGATATCATTTAGAGAAATCTATTTTAGGACTAGAAAAATTGACAATGTGGATGTTTTGCATTTCAACCGTTCTATTTATTAATGTATTTCTCAAGAAGGTACAAAGATTCTACACACAAAATGTAATGTAAGACTAGCTTTCATGATAAGGAACCAAATTCTCCTTCTGGTTGTTTATCAAAATGCATGCACACAAGTACAACTGCTAAAATGTTTGATGACAATGTCTTGTACTATGCACGCCGCACATCATTTACATAGTGAGCTAGTCAATGTATGCAATACATGTAAACCATCAACTGAGCACTGATGCCACACCAACCATTTTGGCCTGATTGACATTTGCTCCAGCTTCAATCAGCTTCTTTACTACATCAAGATGTCCATTTTGACTTGCTAAATGCAATGGAGTTGAATTGAACTGGTAAGGAATGAAGAAGGGAGAAAAGTATATAGATGATAAGTGTACAAGGGCACACCCCCTGGTGTGGGGTGTGTACATGTAAGGGTGTGCACTGGTGTGGGGTTATATTGTGGCTGACATACATATAGGTATCGTGTATGTACAACATACATGTACACCTTCTATACAACGTTCTTTAGTCGTCAGTGCTTCATTACAAGCAATGAATCATTGTAATAAACAGCATTCATGTAAGTTTCATTTGTTGCTGACCACCGTACGCAAAATACAACTACTAGCGACATGATTTAGCATACGGCAGCTCACCCTGCATGCAGATATACATGAAAGCAAATGCGGTTATTACATATAGTACTATTTACTACTTGTTAATGGAAGGCTGGTACCACATTTTCATTATTACAAAGTAGTACTGAAATCTGGCCATGCAATGCCGTAGGATTGAAGAGTCACAAATCTCTATTTTGCAATTCAGTACAAAATTGCAAGACCTGGCAAAAGTTGCAAAGCTGATGTGATGGAGGAGCTTACAGCTATATAGCGCTCCTAGTTCCCAGACCCTCCCATACCATCCCTACATGCAGTATAAAAACTATTCCGCTCTGTTACTAGTTAGTTCCATGCCCTTATTATTTTCCCTCTCCGGACCACCCTACAGGCCTATAGCTATTGCTGGGCCTTGCCATGCCATATACCTCAGACACCGTGCCACAGTCAGCAAATTCTTTCGGTTAGATGCTTCGTCACCAGCTGCAGTCAGCTTTTACACAGATAGAACGGAACACTACATGCGTAGATACATATCACGACCTTCATCTTTAGTTACATGTAGTGGATTCAAGACCTCTTTTGAAACCATTGTGGCCAATGAGTTATTTCCTTCGCACCAAACATTGTGGTCATATGGTTGGGGGAGGGTACTTGAGAACTGACTTCGATTCTATATGTGATATATAATTATCCATACTGGGTATATGCACACCAGTATTCGAGGTGGACCTTGGGCAAATAGGGTCGAGCCATAGCCCGAATTGATCCCGTACCAGTGCTCTTGCATGCATTCGATCGCGCACATGGCAGTTCTTATTAATATATGTGTAGATTGCACAATAAAGTGAACAATATTCATAGCCTGCAAATCGGACCTTGCATCCAGTGGGGGGGGGGGGGGGGGGGTGGTGCAATTGCACCCGTTTGCACCCCCCTGGCTACGGGCCTGTGTTTTCAGGCGAGAAAGATCATTTATTAAGTGAATTTATTGATATATAGTAATTCACAATCACCCTATTAGGTCGATCACGGGTGTTTTATTGCATTGGACATTAGGTCTCGTCCCCACTTTTACCTACGTAACAAGTAACTAGACCCTCATTATCGCATGGCATTGGAATTTGGCTTATCTTTTGTAATCCGTTCAACGTAAGCGCAGTACAGGTGAATTTATTTATGTATTTATGTATTTCTCAAAAAGGTGCAATGATTCTTCACACAAAATGTACATGTAAGACTAGCCTTCATGGTAAGGAACCAAATCCTTCTTCTGGTTGCTTATCAAAATGTATGTACACATGTACAACTGCTAAAATGTTTGATGACAATATCATGCATGTCTTGTACTATGCACACATGGAGGTGCACAATATTTACATAGTGAGCTAGTCAATGTATGCACAATAAGGGTGTGCACTGGTGTGGGGTGTGTACATGTAAGGGTATGCACTGGTGTGGGGTGTGTACATGTAAGGGTGTGCACTGGTGTGGGGTGTGGCTGTTCACTGGTATGGGGTGTGTATTCTGGTGTGTGTGTAAATCACAAGGTATGAATATGATTCAGTTTACATGTAGTGTTTATACTGCAATGTTGTACAGATAAGTTTTTCCACACACATGCAGTGCACGTATTACAACATGTAGTTGTGTATGAATGTGTGCAAGCTAAATTGCTCTTTATGGTGTATTTACACTAGTCCTAATGTAAGGGCACAATGGGTGATATCTTGTACCCCTCCCCTCCCCCGATCATTTAAAACTGATATTATACTAATGCACACACATCATATGAAGTTTGATTTATAATTGCAGACAGTCCAAGATTTATGGGCTATCGAACATGCACTATCACACACACCCACACACACCACACATATACATGTACACCCAACCATACACACTAAATGCTACACACAATGCCAAATTGTGAATTAAATAATTTACAAAAATCTATTTTAGGAGTAGAAAAATTGACAATGTGGATATTTTGTGTTTCAACAGTTGTATTGTATTTCCCAAAAGCTGTACACCCATCACAGGCATCACCAGGGTGGAGGGGAGGGGACAGGGGGGCCATCGCTGACAGCACTCCCTCCCTCCCAATCCTGCTGGTTGAAATGGCCAAAAGGGGACAACGTATTCTCGACTGTCAAAAGGCGCCCCGTTGCCCTATCCTGCCCCGCCCCCTTCCAGAAAAGCTGGGGGTGCCCATGCCCATATGGACTGAGAGTACACTGTATATACAGTTTGTATTTCCCCATGCTACAATTTATTTGATGGTATTGCTCCAAAAACGGTGTGCACACTGGTGTTTGAAATAGGGTGTGTACTAAATTGTCTGGTATGGTGTACGAGTATGATTCCGAGGGTGAAATGTGATGATGGTATGGAGGTGTGGTATATGATGGTAAGCAGGGTAGTGTGTTACGAGATGTAAGGGAAAGATGACACTGATCCCTGTGATAATAATTAATAAGGAGGGGTTAAGTTGTGTGAAAGGTGTTCCTCAGGGTGTAGGTGAGATGATATGGAGGTGTGATGGTAGGTTATGGTGATGAGGGGATGTGGTAGTAGGGGTGAGATGTGTGTTTGTATGTGTGTGAGTGTGTGTGTGAATGTCTGTGTGAGTGTGTGGGGGTTAAATGCCAAATGACTTTTCTGTACATGTTGGGGGAGGGGGGTGGGGGGCAAATATAATTTATTTTTAAAGATATCAATAGTTGCGAATAATGCTCATTACAGCAGGTATCCTATGCACATGTCCTCGTACAAGATGTGGAGTGTGAACTGGTGTGGGATGTGTACATGTATATGAAAGGGTGTGCACTGGTATGGAGTGTGTACATGTAAGGGTGTGACTTGGTGTGGGGTGTGTACATGTAAGGGTGTGCACTAGTGTGGGTGTGTACATGTAAGGGTGTGCACTGGTGTGGGGTGTGTACATGTTTGTGTGTGCACTGGTGTGGGGTGTGTACATGTAAGGGTGTGCACTGGTGTGGGGTGTGTACATGTAAGGGTGTGCACTGGTGAGGGGTGTGTACATGTATGTGTGTGCACTGGTGAGGGATGTGTACATGTAAGGGTGTGCACTAGTGTGGGGTGTGTACTTGTAAGGGTGCGCATTGGTGTGGGGTGTGTACATGTACATATAGGGGTGTGTACATGTACGTATAAGGGTGTGCACTGATACAATACTAATGCACACGTACATTTACATGTATCTATATTCATGAAGTTTTAAAATATTAGATTTTGTATTGCAGACTGTGACTAACATGATCAATTTTGCCACAAACAAATATATATTTAAGACTAGCGTTCATGAAAGGAACCAAATCCTTCTTCTGGTTGCTTATCAAAATGAATGTACACATGCACAACTGCTAAAATGTTTTATGACAATATCATGCATGTCTTGTACTATGTACACATGGAGGTGCACGATACTTACATAGTGTGCTAGTCAATGTATGCAATACATGTAAGCCATCAACTGAGCACTAATGCCACACCAACCTTATCGGCCTGATTGGCATTGGCTCCAGCTTCAATGAGATTCTTTACTACATCAAGATGTCCATTCTGACTTGCTGCATACAATGGACTATAACCATCCTAATGGATGAAATGTAGTTAACACATCAATCGCATATTCTTGTACAATGTACATGTAGCAAAAATTCAAATACTAATAGCTGAGCTATTATTATATTCTTGTGTACACGTACATATGATATGACTTCTATTGATCAAATGAATTAACTTATTGTATATGGGACAGTTCAAAAACACTACGACTAAAGGTCACAAGATGTAGTTGGTGAGACCCATCTGGCCAAAATTGCCCTGGCATTCTGCCTCATGAGGATGAGGCTAAGGCGACTGTAGATGGTTGATGAAACCTCAATAAGAGGTCGACATAGCTGGGTGGCCATCTTTTTAGACAGTTTAGTCAGCACATCAATAGCTTCATTGCCCCAACCCCGAAACACTTCCGCAACCAAAGGGATGCATGACCATCCTCTAAGGGCACATGCCTCGAGAACTATTCCAGATTTTGAACACCTATTTCACATGTAATTGTGTGCATTGGTGTGGGGTGTATACACGTTATGGTGTGCACCAGTGTTGGGTTGGGGTGTGCACTGGTGTGGGGTGTGTACATGTAAGGGTGTGCACTGGTGTGGGGTGTGTACATGTAAGGGTGTGCACTGGTACGGGGTGTGTACATGTAAGGGTGTGCACTGGTGTGGGGTGTGCACTGGTGTGGGGTGTGTACATGTAAGGGTGTGCACTGGTGTGGGGTGTGTACATGTAAGGGTGTGCACTAGTGTGGGGTGTGTACATGTAAGGGTGTGCACTGGTATGGGGTGTGTACATGTAAGGGTGTGCACTGGTGTGGGATGTGCACTGGTGTGGGGTGTGTACATGTAAGGGTGTGCACTGGTGTGGGGTGCGTACATGTAAGGGTGTGCACTGGTGTGGGGTGTGTACATGTAAGGGTGTTCACTGGTGTGGGGTGTGTACATGTAAGGGTGTGCACTGGTGTGGGGTGTGTACATGTAAGGGTGTGCACTGTTATGGGGTGTGTACATGTAAGGGTGTGCACTGGTGTGGGGTGTGCACTGGTGTGGGGTGTGTACATGTAAGGGTGTGCACTGGTGTGGGGTGTGTACATGTAAGGGTGTGCACTAGTGTGGGGTGTGTACATGCACTGGTATGGGGTGTGTACATGTAAGGGTGTGCACTGGTGTGGGGTGTGCACTGGTGTGGGGTGTGTACATGTAAGGGTGTGCACTGGTGTGGGGTGCGTACATGTAAGGGTGTGCACTGGTGTGGGGTGTGTACATGTAAGGGTGTTCACTGGTGTGGGGTGTGTACATGTAAGGGTGTGCACTGGTGTGGGGTGTGTACATGTAAGGGTGTGCACTGGTGTGGGGTGTGTACATGTAAGGGTGCACTGGTGTGGGGTGTATACATGTAAGGGTGTGCACTGGTGTGGGGTGTGTACATGTAAGGGTGTGCACTGGTGTGGGGTGTGTACATGTAAGGGTGTGCACTGGTGTGGGGTGTGTACATGTAAGGGTGTGCACCAGTGTGGGGTGTGTGTACTTGTAAGGGTGTGCACTGGTATGGGGTGTGTACATGTAATGGTGTGCACTGGTGTGGGGTGTGCACTGGTGTGGGGTGTGTACATGTAAGGGTGTGCACTGGTGTGGGGTGTGTACATGTAAGGGTGTGCACTAGTGTGGGGTGTGTACATGCACTGGTATGGGGTGTGTACATGTAAGGGTGTGCACTGGTGTGGGGTGTGCACTGGTGTGGGGTGTGTACATGTAAGGGTGTGTACTGGTGTGGGGTGCGTACATGTAAGGGTGTGCACTGGTGTGGGGTGTGTACATGTAAGGGTGTTCACTGGTGTGGGGTGTGTACATGTAAGGGTGTGCACTGGTGTGGGGTGTGTACATGTAAGGGTGTGCACTGGTGTGGGGTGTGTACATGTAAGGGTGCACTAGTGTGGGGTGTATACATGTAAGGGTGTGCACTGGTGTGGGGTGTGTACATGTAAGGGTGTGCACTGGTGTGGGGTGTGTACATGTAAGGGTGTGCACTGGTGTAGGGTGTGTACATGTAAGGGTGTGCACCAGTGTGGGGTGTGTGTACATGTAAGGGTGTGCACTGGTATGGGGTGTGTACATGTAAGGGTGTGCACCATGCCAGTGTGGGGTGTTGGTGTGCACTGATATGGGGTGTGTACTCTGGTGTGTATCTCATTTCTCTGGTCAGCAGACTGAAGATGGTGCAGTGTGAAATTGATACTACACCAATGCACACATGTCATATGAAGTTTGAAATTTTTTGATTTATAATTGCACACTGTTCTAGATTTATGAGGTATTGAACACACACAATCACACACACACACACACACCACACATATACACACCAACATACACATAATGCTTCATGGTAAGGAACCTAATCCTTCTGGTTGCTTATCAAAATGCATGTACACATGTACAACTGCTAAAATGTTTGATAACAATATCATGCATGTGTGGGGTGTGTACATGTAAGGGTGTGCACCGGTATGGGGTGTGTATATGTAAGGGTGTGCACTGATGTGGGGTGTGTACATGTAAGGGTGTGCACCATGCCAGTGTGGGGTGTGGGTGTGCACTGGTATGGGGTGTGTACATGAAAGGGTGTGCACTGATGTGGGGTGTGTACATGTAAGGGTGTGCACTGGTGTGGGGTGTGTACATGTAAGGGTGTGCACCAGTGTGGGGTGTGTACATGTAAGGGTGTGCACTGGTATGGGGTGTGTACATGTAAGGGTGTGCACTGGTGTGGGGTGTATACATGTAAGGGTGTGCACTGGTGTGGGGTGTGTACATGTAAGGGTGTGCACTGGTGTGGGGTGTGTACACTGTACATGTAAGGGTGTGGGTGTGGATGTGCACTGGTATGGGGTGTGTTCTCAGGTGTGTATCTCATTTCTCTGGTCTGCAGACTGAAGATAGTGCAGTGTGAAATTGATACTACACCAATGCACGCATGTCATATGAAGTTTGAAAAAATTTGATTTATAATTGCAGACTGATCACGATTTAGGGGCTGTTGAAGACACGCTATCACACATACCACACATACACACACAATGCAAAATTGTATGATCGATTTTGCCACAAAATGTACATGTAAGACTAGCCTTCTTGGTAACCCGGGAAAAAATTTCACGTTGCAACGCGTTGCGCGACGTATTTATGCGAGTTTCTATGTTCCAGGCTTTATGGCGTTGCACTATACGCGCATACACGTCGAACTCGTTGCTTAAAAGCGCTGCAAATGACAGTCAGCTGAAATTTCAGCATGCCATTATACGTTAAATCAGATTTGTAACTGTAACCCGCTCATAGCTGACATGTCCTCCAACTTGCTTAGGCTCGCTAGCTCGCCAGATAAGAATGTTATGCACAAAGGCTTTTGTGCGCTTTGATAATGCTACACTTGGACCGCTTTTGTTCATACTAGAAACTGTTTCAATTACTACGGAAATACACAATTGTTTGAAACCACGTGTGCTGAAAATTTTTGCCATGCTAGTATGGCGGCGAATGAAATGTAGAAAAGACCAATGGGTAAGTAACTGCTAGAGCTCTACATTTTCCTCCTTCCATTTTATTCGCCATTTTATTTAGCACTACTGCTTGGTAACATTTGATGACGGTACAAAGAGTAATGTCCAGGATAGTCGCATAAAGTAAACAGCATCAGAACGAGTAGATGATCAAGTTCAAGTACAGTGGACCGATGGCCGATTGTACAATTCCACAGTAACCGCATTGGGTATGCTTTTGCAGTCGTGTCCAGCTGGTTTAGCCCGCGTATTGTGGATTTATTCAGGTGAACGCAAGCAGATTGAAGTCGCTATCTGTGAGGGCCTACTTATATACGCTTGAAGCGCGTTGCGCCTACTTCTATGGATGCCTACCTACTAGTACGTGTAGGCACGCTTATTAAAAATGCCATTGAATCTTGTTTAGAACAGCGGTGAACTGCACGGCTTAATTGTAAGAAGACTTAGTGGATCCTGCAGCCGAGTCCAGTGACGCAGTCTGGTGCCTACATACTAATGTACGTGTAGCGCGCTATTCAAAATGCCCGGCATTGAATATGTCCTTTATTTTGTTTAGAACAGCGGTGATATTGCCATGACTTAGTGTCGAACTGCACGGCTTAAGTGTAAGAAGACTTAGTGGATCCTGCAGCCGAGTCTAGTGAATTGCACAGTGTAAGAAGACACAGCACTCTACTAGTGGATCTTGCAGCCGACTCCAGTGGCGCAGCAGAGCTCAGTCTATGGACGCGCGACCTAGTTTGCTAAACTCACTAGTCTATATATGTACAAATGACAAACATCAATTTTATTATTTCTAAAAATAGAACAAACACTATGAATTTATGTATAATCAGCGCGCGTTGCCACACGTTGCAACTCGCAACGCGTGGCAACGCTTTAAAATGGCCCAGTTTTCTAATGTTGCAACGTGTGGCAACGCGTTGCAACACCTCGAACGGCCGTACTAATTAACGTCGCGCAACGTGTTGCCACGCGTTGCAACGCCAAATTTTTCCCCCGGGAAGGAACCAAAATTCTCCTTCTGGTTGCTTATCAAAATGCATGTACACATGTACAACTGCTATAATGTTTGATGACAATATCATGCACATTTTGTGCTATGCACACATGGAGGTGCACATTATTAACATAGTGAGCTAGTCAATGCATGCAATACATGTAAACCATCAACTGAGCACTGATGCCACACCAACCTTTTCGGCCTGATTAACATTGGCTCCAGCTTCAATGAGCTTCTTTACTACATCAAGATGTCCATTCAAACTACTTGTGAATAGTGGACTCCAACCATTCTGATGAAAGAGTATACAGTGGTACATGTACTTTGAATGCTGCAAAAGGGTCATATTTAACCATTTGAAATTGGACAACATACATGTACACACTATAACTAGCACAGTAGACAGAGACAGTCACACATGTATGTACTTCTTACATGTAAATGCATCAAGCTGCTCATTAATATACACATTTAAAATTGTACACGTGTGCATTGCACCATGCAAGACATTGCATTCAAGTTTTCCTTACATTTACATGGTATCATCACATCACAATTGTTTAAAATCATACATTGTAGTTGTGATACATCAAGTATTCAACATTTACATTTACAAGGCAGTAGTGGTGCTTGGGGGGGCACGTGCCCCCACCCCCCCAAAATTTCTGTAACATATCAATAAGTGCAATCACGTGCGTGGCAATGTCAGTATTGAAGTATATTGTGCCAATATCTTTAAAAAAGAACTCCAAAGTCCCGACAACTAACTTGGGGTAATAAATACTTCACTCAAGTGCTAGTAGAGAGCATGCAAGCTGCAATTCCAGTCGCAGGGAATTTTCCTTAATGAGTGTATGATAACATGCGCATGCATGGTTCAAATCAAGTTGTATGTTACATGCCTAAAAACTGACGAATATTAGATATAAATTAATTAGGCTGAATTTAGACCACAATGATATTCAGACCTACTGTGCCCCCCCCCCCCCCCCCCCCCCCCCTGGTATTGGGCGTGTACTTGTAAGGGTGTGCACTGGTGTGGGGTGTGTACATGTAAGGGTGTCCACTGGTGTGTGGTGTGTACATGTAAGGGTGTGCAATAGTGTGGGGTGTGTACATGTAAGGGTGTGCAATAGTGTGGGGTGTGTACATGTAAGGGTGTGCACTGGTGCGTGGTGTGTACATGTAAGGGTGTGCACTGGTGTGGGGTGTGTACATGTAAGGGTGTGCACTGGTGTGTGGTGTGTACATGTAAGGATGTGCACTGGTGTGGGGTGTGAACATGTAAGGGTGTGCACTGGTGTGGGGTGTGTACATGTAAGGGTGTGCACTGGTGTGGGGTGGTAATTCTTTTTATTTTTATTCTTCTTCCTTTCTCCAGACTATCATAGTCTGTGACTTCTAGGGTAGAAAGGGAAAAGGGGGGACTTCACGTCCCACCCCCCCAAGCTGGCATAAGGGGTGGGGCTACTTCCCACCCCCATCCCTCTCCCCCCCTAGATTCCTCCAGATCAGAAGCCTGGCAACAGCCTTGCTACGACTACTCAGTTACCGACAACACATTAAATGCACATATAAGGGTGTGCACTTGTGTGAAGTGTGTACATGTAAGGGTGCGCACTGGTGTGGAGTGTGTACATGTAAGGGTGTGCACTGGTGTGGGGTGTGTACATGTAAGGGTGTGCACTGGTGTGGGGTGTGCACATGTAAGGGTGTGCACTGGTGTTGGGTGTGTACATGTAACGGTGTGCACTGGTGTGGGGTGTGTACATGTAAGGGTGTGCACTGGTGTGGGGTGCGTCCCTTGTACATTTGTGGGGTGTGTCCCTTGTACACGCGTGGGGTGTGCCCCTTGTTCAGTTGTGGGGTGTGTCCCTTGTACACATGTGGAAAATTGTATTTGTACAACATACATGTACAAATGCACTTCTATACAACGTTCCTTGGTTGTTATTAAAAAGTGCTTCATTTCTAGCAATGAATAATTGTAATAAACAGCATCCATGTAAGTTTCATTTGTTGCTGACAACCGTAGGTAAAGTACAACTACTAGCGACATGATTTAAATCACTACAGCATTGTGCATTGTAAATATAGTGCCTTGCATACACATTCAGCTGCTCACATTCTACATGTACATGTATATATTCACTGATTTTGTAGCTGTACCTATCAGTTTACACAATCCACCACATGAAGGTAGCTAAGTGTTTTGAAAGGCCACATGAAATAATTAGTGATTTGTGACTTAAGTCATATGACTTAAGTCACAAACGCATGGTCAATCTATGATTAAATCACTACAGTACTAAGGTCTAAGTGGTCACAGATTTTTTCTGGATAAGCCTTTAACGATTGGGATTCTCAACAGAGAAAATTACTTTATTCACAGTATCGTGACAGATCAATGCAACGGGAGCATTGGGTAAGGCCAGTAGTACTAGTATGCATAATATGTTATCTCTTATGTATTAAATACTCAGCAGTGTCAGCATCTGAAAATATGCTGCACTAGGGGTGAGAGCAGGTGGCAGCCGCGGCCGTGCATGTGCACATGCAGGTGATTTGAAGCATACAGAGACTAAGAAGGCTTCAGTGAAAGCATCAAGTAGGTCTCCAGCTTTTTTAACTTAAACATATATTCACCATGCATGCATACTCTTTAGTTGTGAGATATGGATTGTGTTGGGAGTTGCACAAGTGAGTATTGGCTGCTCACTAGTGGTGAAATAGGTATTGTGGTGGGGACAAAGACCTACATGTATGCTGTTTAAAAAAGCACTCTAATGGGGGCACAATAGAGGCAAAATCAGTGAAACAGGGAATCACGTTAGCACCCTGCCCAGGGGGGGGAGGCCCACCTCCCTTTTCAACCTTTTAAACCTGCCCCAGTGTTACTATGATTCAGTTTACATGTAGTGTTGGTACTGCAATGTTGTACAAATAAGGTTTTCCACACACATGTGATGTACACACATGTATTACAACATGTAGGTGTGTATGAATGCGTGCAAGCTAAATTGCTCTTTACGATGTATTTACACTAGTCCTGATGTAAGGGCACAATGGGTGATATCTTGTACCACTACCCTCCCAGCTAAAGATGGTGCAGTGTGAAAATGATACTATACTAATGCACAGATATCATATGAAGTTTGATAATTGCAGACTGTCCAAGATTTATGGGCTATCG
Source organism: Spongilla lacustris (assembly GCA_949361645.1). Taxonomy (NCBI): domain Eukaryota; kingdom Metazoa; phylum Porifera; class Demospongiae; order Spongillida; family Spongillidae; genus Spongilla; species Spongilla lacustris. The sequence continues at coordinate 10,608,664 of OX442416.1, read as the reverse complement.
AAAATACACACAATCACAAGCATGGCTTCATCACTGGGAGGTGATCTGCGTCATTCATGGGGCTTCCCTAAGTCAACAGGTCAGGTCAGGGCCCATGCTGAGGGGGAGGGGGAGGAGGTACTCGCCCTGGTACCCTATTCTCTGGCAATCAATCAACTGGGCAAAGCAGGCACAGAAGTGTGTACACCTACTTAGCCATGGGAAGTTACCAGGCATGCATGTAATAAACCTTGATTTCAGGTTCATTCAGCCTGATCCTAGAATTGCGTTTGCTAAATCCTACATACATGTATACATGTACATGTAGGATTGAAATGGTGGTACATACATGTAAGGGTGTGCACTGGTGTGGGGTGTGTTCATGTAAGGGTGTTCACTGGTATGGTATGTGTACATGAAAGGGTGTGCACTGGTGTGTGGGGTGTGTACATGTAAGGGTGTGCACTGGTGTGGAGTGCATTCATACAAGGGTGTGCACTGGTGTGGGGTGTGTACATGTAAGGGTATGGGGTGTGTACATGTAAGGGTGTGCACTGGTGTGGGGTGTGTACATGTAAGGGTATGCACTAGTGTTGGGTGTGTACATGTAAGGGTGTGCACTGGTGTGGAGTGTGTGTGTACATGTAAGGGTGTGCACTGGTGTGGGGTGTGTACATGTAAGGGTGTGCACTGGTGTGGGGTGTGCACTAGTGTGGGGTGTGTACATTTAAGAGTGCAATGGTGTGGGGTGGTGTGCACTAGCTATAGTGTGGGGTGTGCACTGGTGTGGGGTGTGTATGTGGGGTGTGTACATGTAAGGGTGTGCACTGGTGTGGGGTGTGTACATGAAAGGGTGTGCACTAGTGTGGGATGTGGGTGTGCACTGGTATGGGGTTTGTACTCTGGTGTGTATCTCATTTCTCTGGTCAGCAGACTGAAGATGGTGCAGTGTGAAATTGATACTATACTAATGCACGGATATCATATGAAGTTTGAAAATGTTTGATTTATAATTGCACACTGTTCTAGATTTATGAGCTATTGAACACACACAATCACACACTCACACACCGCGCATATACACACAAACATACACAATGCAAAATTGTGACTAACGTTCAAAAAAAATTTCTGCCACGAAATATATATGTAATATAGCCTTCATGGTAAGGAACCAAATCCTTCTTCTGGTTGCTTATCAAAATGCATGTACACATGTATAAAACTGCTAAAATGTTTGATGACAATATCATGCATGTCTTGTACTATGCACACATGGAGGTGCAAAATATTTACATAGTGAGCTAGTCAATGTATGCAATACATGTAAACCATCAACTGAGCCCTGATGCCACACCAACCTTATCGAGCGGATTGGCATTGGCTCCAGCTTCAATGAGTAGTTGTGCTAATTATAGATCTGACTTTTTCTTACAAAAACGTGTAAAGCTATGCCAAATATAACATTTGACAATTGACATCATATTTGTGATGCGTAGATACGACCACCTTTACACTAATGCGTAAAGATCAGGTTTGCTTCGTTGTAAATATGTGTGTAAACCTGAGCTTTACCTCATGTTTACGCACCTCTGAATCATGGAATGCTATATAACTTTGGGACAAAAGTTGGACAAGGTTTGAAGAATGATTATTGGCAGGAATTTTTTACCCATAGACATGATGTTTATTGGTAGTGGTTTTGTAATGTGATTCAGTGATCTTGTGCACCATACCAGCTTGCAGCTGCTGATAAGTTAAAACTACCTCTGAATCATGGAATGGAATACCATTCATTATGACTTCTGAGCATGTACATTTTGTAAGCTACATGTAGTTGGCACTCACTGCCTGTATTTACATGTACATGTACATGTATATACTTTCAAATTCTTTTTTGCGTTGTGTAGATTTTTTATATGTACAGGACGATAATAACTATATTTGATAAACAATGGAAGTTGCTGCTAAGCCCAGGGATCGAGCAGAATACATCATGTATTTATATCATATTTGTAAGCATGTGTACAGTTGATGCTACACAATGTAAATGTTACATAGAACTTGCGTATGTATTTACAGACGTGTAAATGTGAGTAAAGTGAGACTTTATAAATTACGTTTACTTTCCCACATAAACATTATATATACAAGCATTACAACACATTTACATCACGATCTTTTGCCTGGTACAGAGCAAAGCTACATTGTAAAGTGATGAAGTTGCTATACATGTACTTTTTTATTTAGCACTTGTTTTTAAAATTACATTGCCAGCATTCTGTAGGATTTTAAAGTTTTAGAAAACCAATTCGATAGCAGTATACTTAATGTGTATTGCTAACACAATACTTGTTTCATTGCTTACATCAGATGTTGCTGTATTCACATCAGCACCTGCTCCCAACAAGCTCTGCACTACTTCATGATGACCTTTTTGACTTGCTATATACAATGGAGTTGCATTGTTCTGAAAAGGAATACATACATACACCTGTAAGTAGGGATTGTACACATTTGATAACACATATATTGTGTATTTTGCTAGACATCATGAATCTTGTACATTTCAATTTAGCAACCAAGTACAATCATGTAAACCTAGCCAGTGTTATAGGATGAGCATTGAAAGTAAAGCACAACTTCTTTTATCCAATTGCAACATTTGTCAGCACTTTAAAATAACAATGAAAATTTGTTAAAGCATCAATAGTCTACCACCCATACGTAAGCAGGCTCACATCATGATGAAACATGTACCTTTAAAACTGCAACCTTCACCATCATCTAAAACCTACATGTGTGTACCTTTAAGTTACACAAAAGTACATCTAGTGGTGTTCTAAGCAAATACCTCAACAGCATGCACAATTTCAATAATCACTTTACTGGATGAAGGCTTCAATACTCCCTGACCCTTCACACGAGGATTCCTTTACAGTTGGGCACATAGCATGAACACAATGGTTTGGCTCCACAGATCTTAGCTATGTAGCTACATGTGTAGCTAAGAAACAAAATCAGATCTGTGCACAAGTTACTGCGTGCTGCTGCTATAGGCTATTAGCTGGTCTCTTACCCAGACCCAGATTTCACAGTAGCGGTGATGTTATCCATCCGCTGCTGTGAAAATCTGGGTCTGGGTACGAGACTAGCTATTAGCTGGAAGGTACGAATCGATCATTTATTAGATATGTTTTTTTTTTTTTGCGTATGTATAACTGTACGCGCGTGCAAATATGTACATGCGAGCGTCTCCATTTCCTATCTCACAGTTGGCATCACATATCAAATCCGTACCGTTTAGTGCCGCTCCGCAGGCGCGTATCCAGAAATTGATAGAGGGGGGTGCCAGACGGACAGCGCGCGAATTTTTTTGCAACTCACCAACAGAAATACAACGGTTCAATCGGCAAGAATGTCTGCAATCGCCAAGGATGGCGCCGAGCATATACACTAATAGGGCATGTATATCCAAAAGCCGCTGAATAGCGCTTTAGCACACTAAATTATCCGCTGAGTATGTTGTGAATACCGATAAGCGCTCTGGCATTTGCCAGCAATGCAGCTTTAATACTGTGGATACAATCTGCTGATTGAAGATCTGCATCTGAAACTGTATCCATGCCAAGGATAATTTTAGAGCCACTTATACAATTAATATATATGTTGAATGGATCCATTGGCACACCTTGCATTGCATTGAATTGGAAAAGTGCATTAATCAGCATCTGGCTTAAAGTGGTTGACGAGCATGCTGTATTTACGCTGATCACTGATGTTGTCCCCACAAAGCTTCCTATACATCACGGGCGCCAAAGTGTGGAGACGTAACTAAAATGCACTTTTCACTTGGAGGATGACTAGCAGTCAACGGAATCCAACTAGGAACACAACAATTAATTATAACTGCGGTTGCAGTGGCTGATCCAAGGTTGAAACACTTGTTACTTGAGGTGCAGACACCTTCAGGTAATACGCTACGATTGAAGCCGGTGCTTGCTTCTTTATTTTAAAATACCCCCCCCCCCCCCCCCCCCCCCCACTGAAAAAAATGTCTTGTGTAAAAACGAGCGCATCTTCGTAATCGTTAACGCTTCCGACATCCTGTTTAGCACACTGGTACTCCAACAGGGTTTTAAAGAACGGCACGCAGCTGCGTTCATGATTACGAAGATAAGGCGCTCGTTTGAAAACGAGACATTTTTTTTCGGTGGGGGCAGAGGGGACTTTACGGCAATAATCTTGTATAGTGATGTTAGTAATAGAATTACGTAGTATACCTAGCTTGCTACGAAGGGAAAGTACGAGCCATGGCCAGAAATTGCATGCCTTCATTACTAATTCCTGACGCGTTATGACGTTTTTCCCGTTTCATTACCGTGCACGCGTCCATTGAAATGTATGGAGGATGACACTCTTTTGATCACTGTCACTCAGGAAAAGATGCCCATGAAAAGGAAAAAGAACTTTATGATGAAGAGGATCATAAGGTATACCTCTGTCGTTAAACAAAAAAATTAGCCCTCTTCCTGACGCTTCCTCATCAGAATTTCAGTGTTTCCATAGACATGTATGGATTTTGATTTTTAAAATGAGGGTTTTTCAAGACATTTATGCTTCCTGACGAAAATCCAAGCTAGATATCAAAAAGGAAAGACTAACTGCTGTTATTAAAACCATTAGGGCTGGAGTGTGACATATTATAACGTTCATGACCCTTTTACCCTCGCTTCCCTGATCACTTTTATCATTAAGGTTCATATGTCTTTGTAAATACCAATAATTCAATAATAAATCGACAAACGCCGCGTGCGTGCCCTGCCGCGATGAAGGTTTTCAAGCAAGAAGGCACAAATCACCGACCACGGTATGAATCCTAGCAACGAACGTTCGATACTTGATAGCTTGTTACACATGTGCGTCTGATTTCGACTGTTGTTCGTGTGCATGGGTGGCAATATAGATACGATTGTACTTTATCTTGGTAGTAGGCCTACTCGGCTGCTCCAACATTCTTTTTAAGCCCTAGCTGTAGGGCGCGATCATGTTCGGAGTGTTTTCGCTACCTATATGTACATGTACATGGATTCTACAACGGCTTGTTTTGGTTGCATGCGTTGGTTTTAAACGATTCGATTCCGGCTTACTCACCTATATTGCTAATTCTACCACAAGGAGTTCATGGATGTAATCCCTATAGCAAAGCCACATTTTTGCACCTGTTCTACCTTCATTAATATTTGTAAAGATGGGCATGTCCTTACGTGCAAACCTGACGCCATATTTTTGTTCTATTTTTTTGTTGCAACTAATAGTACTTACGTATCTGTATCTGTGCGTGTCTATATATTTTTTCATCTCTGCAGAATGAAAACTACCAATACAGCAAAAAAAAAACACCGTTCCACAGAGACGAACCTTATAAGGATATATCACGTGAGGAATACATGCGGCAACAACCTACTTTTTTTTTTACTATATCCACATGGGGAAGGTGGAAAGGGTGACAGCCTTGTGAAAGTGGAGGGAGGTAGTTTTGTGAAGGTGGAGGGAGGTAGCCTTGTGAAGGTGGAGAGAGGTAGTTTTGTGAAGGTGGAGGGAGGTAGCCTTGTGAGATAGCCTTGTGGAGGTAGAGGAGAGAGTGCCTTGTGAAGGTGGATGGGAGATATCCTTGTGGAACAGTTTATGTAGGCCCTTCTCCCTAGAGATGAGGAATTTGATAGCACATCCCAGAGGCAGCCACTGGGATATGAATCAAATTAAGTTTAAAGGTTTCTGATGTAGGGTACAGTTAGAAGGAGATAGATCTATGTGTTACATGCATGTAGATGTAGGACCAAAGAATAATTGTTTAAAGTGGCTACAATTGTCACATCCTGTGGTGTCCACCTTTATTACATGTAGTTTGGTTAGAAAAACTCCTTGGTTTGGTTGTACACATAGCACAGACACCAGTTGTCTGCCAGGAGAGGAGGCTTACCTACATGACCACCTGGTATGGACCAGGGACTGGACACAAAGTTTTGCATCTCATGGACTGTGCCAGCCACCCTTCCAACATGCACCTGGGGAAAAACTTCAGCAACAACTCAAATGGAAGGCATTATGTGGTCTAGCTATATGTACATGGCTCTGCAGATGTATGTAATAGGTAATGTAACAGTTGTGGTGTGGCATTTATATTTATTTGGTTATGTATTGGTTGTGTATGTGTGGAAAGTTCAAGAAGGTATTACATGTACTAACAGAGACTCAAAATCTTTGTGGTCACCTATTTGATTAGGGTGGTGGCATGTGGTCATTAGTTATGGCTGTTATGTAAACGTTTCACACGCATGGCCCTCAGGACTTGTAGGTTCTATCCAGCATCCTTGCCATTGTGTATGAGTCATGATCACCAGCCTTCATGCCGTTGGCCATCGATCAGACAGATCAGAGCTGCATCATGGCATCCTTTTTTGTGCCATTGCTTTAGTATTTGTAGGAGTAAATTCGATAGACAGGTGCATGTATGTGATCTTTTCTTCAACTGCATGCCCATGCAAGTCCTGTGTCAAGTGTGTGTATGTGTGTGTATGTGTGTGTGTATGTGTGTGTGTATTTGCATGTACATGTGTGTTTATGTGTGTGTGTGTGTGTGTATTTGCATGTACATGTGTGTTTATGTGTGTGTGTGTGTGTGTATTTGCATGTACATGTGTGTGTGTGTATTTGCATGTACATGTGTGTGTGTGTATTTGCATGTACATGTGTGTGTGTGTATTTGCATGTACATGTGTGTGTGTGTATTTGCATGTACATGTGTGTGTGTGTGTGTGTGTGTGTGTGTATTTGCATGTACATGTGTGTATGTGTGTATTTGCGTGCATGGTATTTGCATTTGGGTGTGGGTGCATGTGCATTTCCTTCCAGCCGCTCAATCATAAAAAAGTAGAACACACGGCATAACAAACTCACACATCTCAGGCCAACTGCCGAATACGTTTACGGCTGTTCATCCTTCTTGTATACCCTAGCCAAAATTCCGGCGGAGCTCGGAGCAGATATTGGGTCTGGGAACGAGACTGCTATGGAGTGAGCGCGAGCGACCTTGCCTGCCAATTGATCCATATACAGTCATTAACAGATTAGTGCCCACGGGCGCGTTCACGCGTCAATGTACTGAAGTCCCACGGACGCGCGGAAGCGTCCAAATGCAATAGTGGACTGTACAATAGCGGCGTTACGCAACGGTTAGCTTTCAAGACCTAATATTAGATACGAAGCTTCGCCACACCTAGGGCTTCAGTTTCCAAGGTTCTGTTTTAAAGGTTGCGTTGAAAAAATTCCCACAAAAAAGGTGACAATTACCGCAATAAATCAGCGGCATACACAAATAATGAATTTCCATATAGCAGCAGCTAAACAAACGGAAGCGAACATTCACAATGGAGGATGCCAGGGCATGTTTCCAGATACTTCCAGCTTGTCCAGCGAGCAGTAGTAGGGATGGAAAGTGTAACCTATGATGGAGGGAAATTAGCATTTGAAATGTTTGAAGTGGGCTACACATGGGATAAAGGTTATACTTTGAGCCACAATCCAGTGCTTCACATCACCAGATGTCACTCTGTATTCCTCCCTCCTACACACATGAGCACACTAGTACCATCACATATACACACTGATACCATCCCTACAACATGTGCACACTAGTACCCAAACTACACACATGCACACACTTGTGCCATGACACTACCCACATGCACACACTTGTACCATCACACTACACACATGCACACACTTGTACCATCACACTACACACATGCACACTTGTACCATGACACTACACACATGCACACACTTGTACCATGACACTACACACATGCTCACACTTGTACCATGACATTACACACATGCACACACTTGCACCATCACACTACACACATGCACACACTTGTGCCATGACTACACACATGCACACACTTGTGCCATGACACTACACACATGCACACACTTGTGCCATGACACTACACACATGCACACACTTGTACCATTGACACTACACTCATGCACACTTGTACCATGACACTACACACATGCACACACTTGTACCATCACACTACCCACATGCACACACTTGTACCATGACACTACACACATGTAGACACTTGAACCATCACACTACATACATGCAACCATCACACCACACACATGCACACTTACCATGACACTACACACATGCACACACTTGTACCATCACACTACCCACATGCACACACTTGTACCATCACACTACACACATGTAGACACTTGAACCATCACACTACATACATGCAACCATCACACCACACACATGCACACTTACCATGACACTACACACATGCACACACTTGTATCATCACACTACACACATGCACACACTTGTACCATGACACTACACACATGCACACACTTGTGCCATGACACTACACACATGCACACACATGCACCATCACACTACACACATGCACACACTTGTACCATCACACCACACACATGCACACACTTGTACCATCACACTACACACATGCACACACTTGTGCCATGACACTACACACATGCACCCACTTGCATCATCACACTACACACATGCACACACTTGTACCATCACACTACACACATGCACACACTTGTGCCATAACACTACACACATGCACACACTTGCACCATCACACTACACACATGCACACACTATTACCATCACACTTCACCCTACTCCACACTTGCGCTATTATTAGAGCATACATGTACGTACATACCAGCTGCCACCATCGTGGACATAGAACGGTCAAAAATAGCTAGTGCAAAGTGTTGCAGCAAGAGTAAATAAACTCCCCTGCTACTTCTTAGCAATCAATACAAACCCGCTAATTGCTACGTACAGAACGATAGGATTAGCCAAGGCCTATGCGATAGGTGCGCGTCTCATAGACCCACTTTCATGCACGAAAGATACATGTAAGTAGTTTGAAGTGAATACCAAAGTCAATATAGTGCACACAACAAAGTTACGCACTAACCTGTTTGTTCAAGCCGCCATGACAGTCGCGAGCGCTACTTGATGGCTTCGTTCCGTAGTTGTATCTGTTTCACGAGTAATCAAACCGATCGGTTTGCACCGTCAGAAGGCCAAACTCTCGTAGCATCGTTTTTCATAAAGTTCACAATACAAAACTTTCATCGTTTGAAAGTTATATGACGTGTCGCTCAGACTATATTAAAACTAAGAATATTTAAAATTTAATCTGGGCCATAACGTATTCAATAACGTAACGTAATCTGGGCCCTAATCTGTTAATCGACGATATACAGTATAATAGGGCCAGGACACAGTAGAGAGTCCAGCTGTGAATATCCGCCGCCATGCATATGTTAATTCTTTAGCTAGTGGAAGGCAATATACTTAACACACCTCCACGAGAACTTCTAGTATGTTATCAAAAACAAGCCAGTCATCGTGGTCAACGTCAGAGCGATGCACTATAATTATATATATAGGGACGGAATCGCCCATGCATCTTAACGAGCGAGTCTCGTAGTCACACCTATATATCATATTATGTATTAGCTACTCCACAGCAGCGGTTCTATTAGTTCGACCTTCGCGTTATGGGGGTTTCAAGCCTATCCAGTTGAAGTTCGATGTTGTACGTCTGGCTAGCGAGACTACCGTATACCGAGAATTAGATTGATAGCGAGTGTAGAGCTATTACATTGTATATCCACAATACTATCAGATGGGTATAAATCTTGGTATAGGCCTAGGCTTGATACCCGACCCTCCGCCAAAAGGCTACGCCCAACTACTATACAATGGATCAAAATGGTTAAATAACAGATCACGTGACCACTAGAATGCATCCAATGGCAGGGGCACGAGTACAACTAAATGTTTTGAGTTGCGCATGCGTATGCTTAGATCACTAAAATCGACGATAGCTGTAGTTTGGAAGGATTTTATGTAACAGCGATGCCTATTCCTAACTTCCCTGCCATGCAGACATACAATCCATTTATTAAAAGACAATAACAATAATATATTTTAATAAATTAATTAGCAGTTTTAATAACGTGATAAATCTCTAAAGTACCTAGTGAGTTTAATGGTGCAATTAGATTTTTTCTATCACAATCGTACGCCGAGTTATGCATCGATGTCCACAATTTCTGGACATGCGTACTCACTATTTGAGAGTTAATTTCATTTTAATTATATTCATTTTTGTATCGGAGGGGGGTGCCTTAGCCCCCTGAGCCCCCCCCTAAATACGCCACTGCTCCGTATGATTGTGTTAATTGGTGCACACCACATTCGTAGTACGATATCATGCCTACAATTTAAAAATAACAATTATCCGCGGTAACTAATTTCATTACGACGTTTGTTTGAAATGGAGTGATATACGAGCGAATAACTTTTGAAAGGAGCGTCCTTTTGTAATGTTCTTCACATATTCTTGGAAAGGAATGTTAGCGCAACGTTTCTGTGTCCATGAAATCGTTGTATACTATACAAAACAAGCCGTCCGCACTGGCGGACGCAGGATTTAAAGAAAGGGGGGTATGTAGTGGAGGGAGATCACCAAAAGGGGGAGGGTGCGGGAGGGGGATGTGCCCCCTCTGTCGCGAAGCGCGGAAGCTTTTGAAAACGTTAATTCGGTGTGCTAAAATGCATGAAAAAATTACGAGTTTTCAACTACAGTAGCGGATCCAGCATGGACGGTTGGGGGGGGCTGAAAAGGGGAGGGGCTGACTGTAGGCGGAGCCATCCCGGGGAGGGGGCACCCCTCCCGCCCAGCTAGAGGGTGTGGGGTAGCGCTGTGTTATTTCTACACTGAATTACTAGTATTATCACCTAAAACACCCATGCAAGTATGCTATGAATTTTTAATTTGGGGGGGGGAGGGGGGGGGCTATAGCCCCCCTAGCCCCCCCCTGGATCCGCTACTGAACTAGCTGAGCATGCTCGTTACTTTTTCATTTACTTATGCCGCATTTTGCGTATTATGTAATAGGAGGAAAGGGGGGGTTGCAACCCCCCCAACCCCCCCCCCCCCCCTCCCCCCCCCCCCCCTCCGTCCGCCAGTGAGTGCACGGCTGTTTGCGGCTGAAAACTTAGTTTATAAATAGAATATTATGGTATTAGTTTACATCCTCTTAGCAACCAGCCTAGCAACCTAGTATGCTTCGAAAAGCTCGATGTGTCTGGTTTCGGGTGGCAGTGTATAAGGTTTGGCAAGTAGCTTGTTGTGGGGCAGACCTAGATGGATTTCGTGTCCCAAACACGCAACTTCAGTTTTTGGTTCCTGTCTACTGCGCACGTATTAGTTGTGTTACGTTTACAACGAGCGGTTAGGGTGGTGTGCATAAAAGGACACTTTTTCAGCTTCCTGCAGTTTTCCCAGCGATTCTGCCTACACATTTGAGTTCCTGTGTCATTTTTCAACACGTAAAGAGTAACCAGGTATAATGAGAGTTTTTTTTCCCGCATTCTATAATATGGCAAAAAAATGTTGACTTACGCGTAGTTTGAGCTGAGAGTTTGCTTGTACCGTATAGTCACATAATGGAGGAGCATGCAGACCTTCTAGCAAGGCTATGCAGGATTTGTGCTAAGTGGCACAGAGGCTTCATATTACATTAGGCATTGTTGTTGTCATTGATGGAAGAAGAAAATCATTAAAAATGGCTCATCCAAGGCTCATACTGGCTCATATACCAGGCTCATACTGGCTCATACTAAGGTTACTAACTCATACTGCATGATACAAAGGATACCGGCTTATGGCTCATACTAAAGCGGGATACTAGTCACGTGTTCATACCAAGGACACTGGCTTATAGTAAGGTACTGGCTCATACTGGTACACACGCACCCACACACACACATGCAACACATACTTATTCACCACAAACACAAAAAAACACACATACACACACACAAACTTAAGGATACTGGCTCATACTAAGGATACTGGCTCATACTAAGGATACTGGCTGACACTAAGGACACTGCTCATGGTTCATACTAAGAATATTTGCTCATACAAAGCGGGATACTGGTTCAAGCTAAGGCTACTTGCTCATATTAAGGCTGCTGGCTCATACTACCTAAACACGCAGAAACACATATTCACTAGCACACACATCACCCTCATCCTTGCACACATCACCCTCACCCTTCCACATATCACCCTCCACCTCCACACATCACCCTCATCCTTCCACACATCACCCTCCCTTCTACACATCACCCTCACCCTTCCCCACATCACCCTCATCCTTTCACACATCACCCTCATCCTTGCACACATCACCCTCACCCTTCCACATATCACCCTCCACCTCCACACATCACCCTCCCTTCTACACATCACCCTCACCCTCCACACATCACCCTCATCACACATTACCTTCCCCTCCACACATCACGTTCACCCTCCCTCCACACATAACCCTCCCTTCTACACATCACCCTCACCCTTCCACACCAGTGGCGGATCCAGGGGGGTGGGGGGTTGGGGGGGTTGCAACCACCCCTTTCAGACCCATAATGAATAATATTAACATTCACTAATAGGAAATTCCGAACAAAAGAGAAAGATTCCTAAAGGCGCTTCCACACTAGCAAGGCAAAAAAGCTAACCGAATCGATCGACCGGCATTGCACATTAATTGTTATAAACAATCACATGTATAGTTATTAACCATAGATCATTCTTACGTAAGCGCATGGTGCTTACTTGGGTAAGCAAGGGACGCCTGCGGTATTGTCTTTACAACTGTATTCTTTATATAAAATGGCAAGCAACATAGCTTCTGTACTGATGCTAACCAAAAAGTAACGGCGATTCTAATAGATGACTTCTGAAGTTCAGCGTGCCCGAGCCTCGTGTTACGTGTTACCCACGATTTTGTCTTGTCTAGAACGCAAGCTTTCTTGGCATTTACGGTCAGGTTTTACAGTCTACATGTACTCTACGTGATTTAAAACGATCGCTATAGCGATTGCTTGTTCTGTGATAGCGGAGTCATTTTCTTTCGCTCGCTCGTCTCTATGTAATATGAATCATAATGCAACCATGCACGAGGCGATGTCTTCTCCAATACGGCAATATACTACAATATCACACTGCACTCTAAAGAAAAAAACAGGACATTTATAAAAACTCATACTCAAGTACTATGTTCTTACTTTTAAAAGTAGGCAATCAATCTTTATCAGTATATGATTAAACAAACATACAATACGTGTAAATAGTCATGGAGAGGGCTTGCTAGATATCGCCGAAGTAGCTAATTAATCAATGAGAAGGATCAAAAGATATGCAACATCTTTTGGCTTTGATTTCCATGCATGCGGGCACTATAAAGAAAAAGTACCTGTGAGTGTGGATGAAATCTGTCCCAGAAAACTGTTTCAAGCATAAGCTTGTAGTGCATAAATCCAGCAATTCTTATAGTCGTAATTTGCTGAATTATTTGATTCATAAAAACATATAATATGGGACAGTGTCCAGCAAAATCGGACTTGTGGGGTTATAATTTTATCACTATAAAAATTGCACGTTGTACTAAACAACACATCTTCGCGACGTTACTACCTTTTCCTTTCAAATTTCATAAACTTGTTCCCACACCATTTCTCTGTGTGATGATCGATTTTTGTGATCTACACATTTTCCGCGCCGTGGATACTACAATCGTTAACCCCGCGGGTTAGAAATCCACATTTCTCCACGTACGAGTGTTAAAAACGTGTCAAATTTGGAGTATGCATAGAGGAGTCCTGTAGCTATTGATTTGTTCTGTTCGTTAGTTTCTGAATCATCCGTTACGGAGATACAGTTGAGCAAACTACAGGCACATTTTCCCGCTTGATTCGCGCCAACGATACAATCACCGCCTTCCCATTCACTGAGCGGGACGCGATTTGCCAAAATCATTGGCGCGAATCTAGCGGGAAAACGTGCCCGTAGTTTGTTCAACTGTATCTCCGTAACGGATGATATAGAAATTAACGAACAAACAAATCAATAGCTACAGGCCTCCTTTATGTGCAACCCGAATTTGATGCGTTTTCAACACTCGTACGTGGAGAAATGTGGATTTCTAACCCGCGGGGTTAACGATTGTTGTATCCACGACACCGAAAATGTGTAGATCACAAAAATCAATTTTCACACAGAGAAATGGTGTGGGAACAAGTGTACGAGATTTGAAAAGAAAAGGTAGTACCGTCGCGAAGATGTGTTGTTTAGTATAACGTGCAATTTTTATAGTGATAAAATTATAACCCCACAAGCCCAATTTTGCTGGACACTGTCCCAATTATACAATTTTCATGCAGTTTTATGGAGTGTATTGAGCATGATATAATAAAAAAGCGTTGGCTTCTGGGGCTCCGCCCCAGACCCCGCTGGGGGAGCTTGCAGCGCTCCCCCAGACCCCCTAGCTGGGCGGGCGGGGTGCCCCCTCCCGGACCCTCCCCCTAATTATTATTCATTAACAACCCCCCTTTTCTAAAATCCTGGATCCGCCCCTGCACACATCACCTTCATCCTTCCACACATAACAACCTCCACCTCCACACATCACCCACCCTTTTACACATCACCCTCACCCTCCACACATCACCCACCCTTTTACACATCACCCTCACCCTCCACACATCACCCTTCCCCTCAACACATCCCCCTCCACACACCACCCTCCATCTCCATCCACACATCACCCTCCCTTTAACACATCACCTTCCCCCTCCCCACATCACCCTCATCCCTCCACACATATCACCCTCCACCTCCACACATCCCCCTATTCCCTCCACACATCACCCTCCCTTCTACACATCACCCTCACCCTTCCATACATCACCCTCATCCTTCCACACATCACCCTCCCCCTCCCCACATCACCCTCATCCTCCACACATATCACCCTCCACCTCCACACATCCCCCTATTCCCTCCACACATCACCCTCCCTTCTACACATCACCCTCACCCTTCCATACATCACCCTCATCCTTCCACACATCACCCTCACCCTTCCACACATCTCCCTCACCCTCCACACATCACCCTCCCCCTTCCACACATCTCCCTCACCCTCCACACATTACCCTCACCCTTCTACACATCACCCTCACCCTTCCACACATCGCTCTCATCCTTCCCCACATCACCCTCATCCTTCCCCACATCACCCTCATCCTTCCCCACATCACCCTCATCCTTCCCCACATCACCCTCCCCCTCTACACATTACCCTCATCCTTCCCCACATCACCCTCATCCTTCCACACATGACTCTCATCCTTTCAAATATCACTCTCATCCTTCCCCACATCACCCTCATCCTTCCACACATCACCCTCACCCTCCACACATCACCCTCATCCTTCCCCACATCACCCTCATCCTTCCACACATCACCCTCATCCTTCCACACATCACCCTCATCCTTCCACACATCACCCTTCACCATCATCTAAAACCTACATGTGTGCACCTTTAAGTTACACAAAAGTACATCCTTATTTAATATAGTGGTGTTCTAAGCAAATACCTCAACAGCATGCACAATTTTAATAATCACTTTACTGGATGGAGGCTTCAATACTCCCTGACCCTTCACAGATGGATGGCATGAGGCTTCCATTACAGTGCCCATAGCATGAACACAATGGTTTGGCTCCACAGATCTTAGCTATGTGTAGCTAAGAAACAAAATCAGATCTGCGCACAAGTTACTGCGTGCTGCTGCTATAGGCTATTAGCTGGAAGGTACGAATCGATCATTTATTAGATATGTTTTGTTTATTAGATATGTTTTTTTTTTTTTTTGCGTATGTTAACTGTACGCGCGTGCATACATGTGAGCGTCTCCATTTCCTAATTCACAGATGGCATCATATGTCAAATACGTACCATTTACAAGGGCGGATCCAGGAATATTGAAAAGGGGGGGGGGGGGGGGGGGGGGGGGTTAGGAAAGGGCTCCGGGGGCTCTGCCCCCGGAAAAATTTTTGAGCATTGAATTCCTGGTTTCGATACTTTTTTTCACACCTTTGAACGGTATAAGTTGCTATTTTAGTCCATTTGCTTAAACCGCCAGAGGCAGCCCCAGCATCTATCGAGGGGACGAGGGGCAAACACGAGGGGCGCCAAAAGGGGCGTGGCTTACGTACTTCTGATGTGCGCGTAACCATTTGACTCTGGATTGTTGCTAATAATGCATGCAGCGAGCGCTAGAAGCTAAATTATGCTCCGCATGTTGTGGATTACGGATTGGAGGTGGGGGGAGAGGGGCGCCATAGCCTGAGGAGGGGGGGGGGGGGGGGGGGGGGGGGGGGGCTAAGGCCCCCTGGGCGCCCCCTCCGGCCGCCTATGAACGCTCATGATCAGCTAAAACAGTGTCCCCAGCATCACACCTAAATTTTAGCAGGTCTGTGTCTTCAAGGTACTTTACCTTCTCTGATGTTGACAGCAATTCGTGATTCGCGCTAGTGATTGGATCCACCGCTTTGTGTGGCGTGGGTTGTGGTTTAGCTATGAATATCTAATC
The DNA here is from genome assembly GCA_949361645.1 of Spongilla lacustris. Lineage (NCBI taxonomy): Eukaryota > Metazoa > Porifera > Demospongiae > Spongillida > Spongillidae > Spongilla > Spongilla lacustris. The sequence goes on along the minus strand of OX442416.1, from coordinate 10,592,092 downwards.
GTCATTAATTGGGACTTCTTTCGTACGTCACGCGTTGACTCGTTTTCACAAGTACGAGCACTTCGGGAGCCTGAAGGGGCGTGGTACAAAATTAAAAAGGGGCGTGTTCTAAGGGAACCCCCCCCCCCCCCCTGGATCCGCCTCTGATTTAGTGCCTCTCCGTATGATTGTATTAATTGGTGCACACCCAATTCGTAGTACGATTTCATGCCTATAATTTAATTAACAAGTCCTTGCCGGTGTCAGGTAGAATATAATAGTGGTCCCCAATTATACGTAGAATTGGGGACCCTTGCGTAGAAATGGGGACCCTTATAAATTATATTTGTGAAGGACTAGCATGCATGGGAAGAAGTTCTTCTTGTATATACGCAACTAATGCTAGAGATCAACAGCCTGAATACCCTGAGTTGAGGTGTTGATTAATTCCATTCGTTGGAGGCCCAACACCATCGAAGAGTCTTTCTTTTGTGTTCATCGTTTATCTGGCCGCTGGGCCATGCATACTGACTTTGTGTGTATATACGGACACGTTTTTGTGTGGGCAGGAGCTTCTTTCTTTCTCTCTTCGACGGTGTTGGGCCTCCAACGAATGGAATTAATCAACACCTTGACTCAGGGTATTCAGGCTGTTGATCTCTAGCATTAGTTGCGTATATACAAGAAGAACTTCTTCCCATGCATGCTAGTCTTTCACAAATCGAGAGTTACGAGAATTTGTGCCGTTTCATGAAATCATTAAAAAAAACGCGATCCGCGTATAACTAACGAACCGAGAAACGGATAGTGTAGCTCTTTATTGCTATCGAGCCACAATGGAAAGACGATCATTTTCATGTTTTGTTCAAGTCACTAAACCGTTTACTTTAAGAGAATAAAAAAGGTCGTAGTTCTCGTTCCCAGACCGTAATTTGTCCATAGTCGTCGTCGTCGTCTTTATGGGTGAGTATAACTCGAGATAGGAAAGGTTGCAAAGAGCGCCAGTTACACCAAATTTTTTTAGAAAAATCCTACCGACTGCCCCTTGATGTCAGATATACATGTTTGGTATGAAGCGTCCGAGTACACAAGCGTTCCCATGACAATACCCATACGTATAATTAGACATTTATGGTACCATTACTGAATGCCTCCATAGATAATATAATATGATGCCTCCATGGGGACGAAAGAGTAGAAAAAAAGAGACAAGAGGAATACGTCCTAAATCGAGACTATGAGTTAGAGTCCTCCCGAGTTCGGTACGATGCTGATGCTGAATAAAGGCGGGCGTCTGCTCGTGATATGTACAGAGCAAATCTGGAGTCGAACCGAGCTTATAAGAGGCGGCGACATGAACAGAATTCTGACAAGATCACAGTTCCTTCATACCAGACCATAGTTCCTTCGTACCAGACCACAGTTCCTCCTCATCAGATCATAGTTCCTTCATACCAGACCACAGTTCTTCCTCACCAGACCACAGTTACTCCTCACCTGGCTCCTCACCAAACCACAGTTACTCCTCATCAGACCACAGTTACTCCTCACCAGACCACAGTTACTCCTCACCAGACCACAGTTACTCCTCACCAGAGCAGTTACTCCTCACCAGAGCACAGTTACTCCTAACCAGGACACAGTCACTCCTCACCAGGACACAGTCACTCCTCACCAGGACACAGTCACTCCACACCAGAACACAGTTACTCATACTGCACTTCCTCTGTATGCAACCCAGAATTCAGTTCCTCCTATTACGCCTCCTTCACTCCAAAACACAGTTCCTCCATCTCCATCTATGTCAATTCCTGAGCCACTTCCTATTGTTCCTACTGCACCTGGTAAAGACCTGTCTTCATCAGCCATACAAAGGACAAATTAACGTGTGTAGAAGGAGTTCTACAGCGGTATGCAAAGCTTAGGACAGTAACGAAGGCTGGAACATTGGCACAGAAGCTGGCGAGAGAAGCCTTCTTTGGTGAAGATGTCCTCCGAAAATGCACACCCTTGGGAAGTGGTCCATTGCCAGGGCTACCAATTGAGGAATTGCGACAATTGAAGTCCTTAATGTTCAGGCAATTTCCTCAATACTGGCGGTCTCCAGTGGAATTTGAACCAGTGTGGGCTACCTGCCTAACTTCAATTCAGCAATTGTGCAAAAGGCTACGCGGCAACTGATTTTTAGGCACTTGTGTATGTGCACATGGATTTATTTAGATAAAACCTCCTTTACAGTACAAAATCAGTATTAACTAGCCCTTTCCTCCCCTTTGATAGGCACAAACCACCTCGTACGAACAAGTCTCCTCCTCCCCTTTGATAGGCACAAACCCCCTCCTCCCCTTTGATAGGCACAAACCACCTCGTACGAACAAGTCTCCTCCTCCCCTTTGATAGGCACAAACCCCCTCCTCCCCTTTGATAGGCACAAACCACCTCGTACGAACAAGTCTCCTCCTCCCCTTTGATAGGCACAAACCCCCTCCTCCCCTTTGATAGGCACAAACCACCGTGTACAAGTATCCTCCTCCCCAACTACCTCCCCTTGGTATGCCTGTGTTATTTAGCACTGCTACTTGCAAAACATGTGGAATTTAATCTGCTTTCACACAATTATACACAATTCCAGGTTCTAGTAGCCTGTTGCTTCACCATTTAATGTAATAACTTTTGGTATCACTTTTCTCAGATGCTTGATATATTTCTGGCACTTTTGAGCATCAACTGTTTTCCAAAATTCCAAAATTCCATTAACTAGCTCATCTTTGGTTCTTGGTTTCACCTCCCTTCTGCAGTATTCCTTCAGTTCGTGCCACAGATTCTCGATAGGATTACAATCGGGTGACTCTGGTGGTGTTTTCCACCAGTTTATCTGGTTGTCTTGTATGAACTTCTCTATTAGTTTGGATGTATGCTTTGGGTCATTGTCCTGCATAAATCTGTGTCCATTAGGATATACATCACGTAGAAAAGGTAGCAGTGTATCCTTCAATATATCAGTATAGAGCACTGAATTCATTATTCCTTCAAATATGCATATTCCAGTAGCCCCTTGCATACTAATTCCAGCCCAAACGTGGACTTTGATAGGGTGCTTGGGCCTATATGCGAGAGAACGGTTATTTCATGCAGCGACACTCAACGTACATGTACAACTTACTTAGGTTTATTTCTTGGAAGTTCCCCGCGTTTGTGGCAACAAAACCTTCGATGAGTCTCGAGTTGAACAGTACTCTCGTCAGACCAGACAACGTCTTGGAAACCGCCGTTGGCTTCAGCAAGATTAGCTGTTGCCCAGTTGAGGCGCTTTGCTTTATTAGCCACCCTGATCATTTGACAATACGCGCTGCCGCGAAATGTCCATCCCAGCGCTTGCCTGCAGCGGAGTATGGTTCGAATCGACAGGTAGTGGCCCTTCGAAATGAGCAGCTTATGCAGCTGAAACGCACTAGTTTCGTCGTCTGCCCTCATCTGTTGGTCCACTAGTGCTCTAATCACGTCCGTCACTTTTGATTTCCTCCCACTGCCAGGCCGCCTTCCAATTGATCCCGTTACTTCGTACCGCTTGATGAAGTCATGGATCCCTTGTCTAGATGCCAACATCCCTTCTTCCGATAATCGCTTTGCGATTTCAGGCGCCTTCAGTCCTTTCGCGTGAAAGAAAATTATCCGAAGCTTCTTATAACTGGAGTACACCATTTTCTACTCAGGTCAAACAAATGCGGTGCGACGAATATATAAACCACCTATATACCGTTTATTTGCACGGCGCGGTATAATCGGCGCAGTATAACGGCCAATCCAATTGGGGTCCGGGGTTTTATAACTATACGTTTACGTTATGCACAAATTAGATAACTATACGTTAACGGTATGGTGGTAAAACGGTAACGGCGTATAAAATTACGTCAAGTTTTTTTATGACCGCTACTGTACACAATGTCATACTGGTACCTGGTTATATTAAGGCAACCCAATGTAAAAAAATAAGAAGGGAACAAGATATAAAAAACATTCTCTCTGAGAAAGTTGGTGGTATATAGGATTTGAAGGCAATGGTGGTGTAAAAAGGAAGGGAACAAGGGAGCAACGATGATACGAATATGATGTTTTATATATGTTTTATGTTGCTAAATATAGGACTTAAAAAAAAATTTGTATGACAGGTGCTTCCTTGGGTCAACAGGTCAGGGATGCAGGGGGAGGGTTGTAGCCCAGGCCTGCTTTTCTCTTCCAATCAGTCAATTGGGCACGTTGTGAGAAGCAGGCACAGAAGTGTGTATAATGGGAACTTGGGACCAGTGTGCTCACACTTACATGTACTTAGCCACTTATATTGTGGCTGACATACATGTAGGTATTGTTGGCATCAAATTGAAGGCCCATTATTAGCTTTGATACCCATGTTTGGTGGTGGTTAATGGGTTAATATATAAATTTAGGTACTATTAGACTTGAAACACAAAATATTATTTGTGCTCAATTCAAAGACCTATTAATGGAAATATAAAAAGTGTGTGTATTGATAACCCCTTAGAACCATGCAAGGTTTTATCTGAGAACACTATCTTTTTCACATCAAAATCCAGATTTGTACATACAATGCAGGTGGGTTATACAGGGTCTTCATGAAAGAACGCAACGCTTTACCTTTTACATCACTATAACTTAGGATTGAAATTAATTAACTGCTTGATTTCTTTAACATATGTTGCAGAAGTTAGGCAAATACTAACAATCCAATTAGACTTAAGTTATTTTAAGCGGTTAAGTAATTGTATCAAGACCCTCATAAATCAAAATATTCAAAGTCCTCTATTATCAACATTATTCAAGATTATGGTTAGAGATGATTGATTTTAATGATTACTAATAAGTAATGCAAGAACTGAGTATGCAGTGGAACAGCACTGATTTCAAGTTACCTAGTTCAGTAGTGAGTTATTAACATTTAAACCGTAACTTGCTTTAAAGTTATTAAGATTGAAGCTGTTATGAGGTAACTAATTTTAATAACCATCACTAATTACACCATGATGATTACAACAAGTGATTAATTTAATTAACAATACATGTACATGTAGTAACATTTTACTATACTATCTATGACCTGCTCACAACTGTTTATTAAAACACTACTACTAAAGGTCACAAGATGTAGTTGGTGAGACACATCTGGCCAAAATTGCCCTGGCATTCTGCCTCATAAGGATGAGGATAAGGCAACTGTAGATGGTTGATGTAACCTCAATAAGAGGTCGACATAGGTGGTTCGAGTTGAACAGTACTCTCGTCAGACCAGACAACGTCTTGGAAACCGCCGTTGGCTTCAGCAAGATTAGCTGTTGCCCAGTTGAGGCGCTTTGCTTTATTAGCCACCCTGATCATTTGACAATACGCGCTGCCGCGAAATGTCCATCCCAGCGCTTGCCTGCAGCGGAGTATGGTTCGAATCGACAGGTAGTGGCCCTTCGAAATGAGCAGCTTATGCAGCTGAAACGCACTAGTTTCGTCGTCTGCCCTCATCTGTTGGTCCACTAGTGCTCTAATCACGTCCGTCACTTTTGATTTCCTCCCACTGCCAGGCCGCCTTCCAATTGATCCCGTTACTTCGTACCGCTTGATGAAGTCATGGATCCCTTGTCTAGATGCCACACATGTACACATATGGACTTCTTCTATACAACGTTTCTTGGTTGTCGTTAAAGTGCTTCATTACAAGCAATGAATAATTGTACTAAACACCAATTTTTTTTGTACTATGCACAGGTGCACATTATAGCTAGTCAATGTATGCAATATATGTAAACCATCAACTGAGCACTGATGCCACACCAACCTTATTGGCCTGATTGATACTGGCTCCAGCTTCAATGAGATTCTTTACTACATCAAGATGTCCATTCTCACATGCTATCATCAATGGACTCCAACCATTCTAATGGATGAAATGCAATGAACACATCAATTGCATATTCCTGTACATGTACAGGTAGCCTAACTTGAAATTCTTTTAAAAGAATATACATGTACATTGTATTATCATTCTACACCTTTTACAGCCAATGACTTCCAGCTAATCCCATACTTCCTACAGGGCTTGTTCTTCTAATTTGGGGACCCAAGCGTGGGCCAGTGTCCTGGCTGTCCACCCAGATCACCCACTTGGTGGCCAGCATCACCATGTGGTGACTGTCTCCCCAAGTCTTCCCCCATATGACATAACAAGCCATGCATGGCTTGGTCACAGGAAGTCCCAGCTGGTGACGTGCGTCACTGACAAGAGCTTCCTTGGGTCAACAGGTCAGGGATGCTGGGGGAGGGTTCACACCCTGCCCCCCTATTCTCTTCCAATCAGTCGATTGGGCACATTGTGTGATGCAGGCACAGAAGTGTGTATTATGGGAACTTGGGACCAGTGTGCTCACACCTACATGTACTTAGCCACTTATATTGTGGCTGACACTCCCGCCTGTACCATGCAAGATGACCATTAACCAACAAAGGTTACTGTCAATTATGCACACCACCACTACAACACATACACATGTACATGTATGCAACACACATGCATAGACACAGGTACTATACAATACTGCAAAGAAGGTGGTCAGGTAGATAGTTATAACTCCAGTGGCCATAACACATAGTGGCTCAGTGGCCATAACACACAGTGGCCCAGTGGCCATAACACACAGTGGCTCAGTGGCCATAACACACAGTGGCTCAGTGGCCATAACACACAGTGGCCCAGTGGTCATAACACACAGTGGCCCAGTGGCCATAACACACAGTGGCCCAGTGGCCATAACACACAGTGGCCCAGTGGCCATAACACATAGTGGCCCAGTGGCCATAACACATAGTGTCATAACACACAGTGGCCCAGTGGCCATAACACACAGTGGCCCAGTGGCCATAACACACAGTGGCCCAGTGGCCATAACACATAGTGGCCCAGTGGCCATAACACATAGTGGCCCAGTGGCCATAACACACAGTGGTCCAGTGGCCATAACACATAGTGGCCCAGTGGCCATAACACATAGTGGCCCAGTGGCCATAACACATAGTGGCCCAGTGGCCATAACACACAGTGGTCCAGTGGCCATAACACACAGTGGTCCAGTGGCCATAACATAACATAATAACATAATGTCGGTTGCTTGCAAGTGAGTCAGTCCAGAATTGCAGTTCCTCCCATGCATCCTCTGCCCATTGTAACATGTCACACCAGATAACTCTACTTTCTAACAGTGTGTACATTGCCCTAGTCATTAGCCGAGCAACAGGTCCCCAGGCCAGGCCCATGGACATAATTTTACCTGTCAGAGATGCTAAATATCTTGCCCTGATGCCACTCGACCTATTAACACCTTTCACTAGCACTTTAAGCCTCAATAGCTTATTGTCAGGCACACAAACACAGCCCCTTTGAAGGTCAATTTCAAACACCAACCGCTGAGCTTTTGTGGAAGGGTCCCAAGCAGATTTTTCAGCATTAGCCAACAACCCCGCTTTTACCAGGGAATCCTGAATGTAATGCAAATATGCCATCAACCAAATATAGTACAGCTTTCAAACCATTACACCTCCAAAAATGAACCAATGGGCACAAAAGCATAGTAAAAATATATGGGGCCAATGGGGTGTGTACATGTGTATGCACTGGTGTGGGGTGTGTACATGTAAGGGTGTGCACTGGTGTGGGGTGTGGACATGCATGTGTAAGGGTGTGCACTGGTATAGGGTGTGTATATGTAAGGGTGTGCACTGGTGTGGGGTGTGTACATGTACATGTAAGGGTGTGCACTAATGTGGAGTGTGTACATGTAAGGGTGTGCACTGATGTGGAGTGTGTACATGTAAGGGTGTGCACTGGTGTGGGGTGTGTACATACACGTAAGGGTGTGCACTAGTGTGGGGTGTGTACATGCACTGGTGTGGGGTGTGGACATGTAAGGGTGTGCACTGGTGTGGGGTGTGTACATGTAAGGGTGTGCACTGGTGTGGGGTGTGTACATGTAAGGGTGTGCATTGGTGTGGGGTGTGTACATGTAAGGGTGTGCACTGGTGTGGGGTGTGTACATGTAATGGTGTGCACTGTTGTGGAGTGTGTACATGTAAGGGTGTGCACTGGTGTGGGGTGTTTACATGTAAGGGTGTGCACTGGTGTGGGGTGTGTACATGTAAGGGTGTGCACTGGTGTGGGGTGTGTACATGTAAGGGTGTGCACTGGTGTGGGGTGTGTACATGTAAGGGTGTGCACTGGTGTGGGGTGTGTACATGTAAGGGTGTGCACTGGTGTGGGGTGTGTACATGTAAGGGTGTGCACTGGTGTGGGGTGTGTACATGTAAGGGTGTGCACTGGTGTGGGGTGTGGCTGTTCATTGATATCGGGTATGTATTCTCATGTGTGTGTGTGTAAATCACAATGTATGAATATGATTCAGTTTACACGTAGTGTTTATACTGCAATGTTGTACAGATAAGTTATTCCACACACATGCAGTGCACGTATTACAGCATGTAATTGTGTATGAATCTATCGAAGCTAAATTGCTCCTTACGATGTATTTACACTAGTCCTGATGTAAGAGCACAATGGGTGATATCTTGTACCCCTCCCCTCCCACAATAATTTACATGTACATCTCATTTCTCGGGTCAGCAGACTGACTATGGTGCAGTGTGAAAATTTATACTATACTGATGCACAGATATCATATGAAGTTTGATAATTGCAGACTGTCCAAGATTTATGGGCTATCGAACACACACAATCACACACACACCACACATATACATGTATACACAATGCTAAATTGTGACTAATGTTACAATAATAATTGCATGTTTATAGGATCAATTTTGCCACTGCAAGCAATTAACAAAAATCTATTTTAGGACTAGAAAAATTGACAATGTATTTCACAAAAGCTGTACACCCATCACGGGCATCACCAGGGTGGAGGGGGAGGGGACAGGGGGGCCATCGCCCCCCCCCCCCCCCCACCATTTTCAGGACTGAATGGCACCCCCCCCCCACCCCCCTTAAGCTTGTAATAAATTTTTTTATACATGCGCACCCCCCCCACTGGTTGAATTGGCTGAAAGTGGACAGCACCCTCCCCCCACTGATTGAATCGGCCAAAAGCGCGGACACCTGACCAATTATATTGATAAGCTGAAAGCAGACAGCACCCTGCCCCCCCCCCCCCACCCCTCTGCTGGTTGAATTGGTCAAAGGCTGACAGCACTCCCTCCCTCCCCATCCCGCTGGTTGAAATGGCCGAAAGGGGACAACTTATTCGCGACTGTCAAAAGGCGCCCCGTTGCCCTATCCTGCCCCCCCCCCCCCCTTCCAGAATAGCTGGGGGTGCTCATGCCCATATGGACTGAGAGTACACTGTATATACAGTTTGTATTTCCCCATGCTACAATTTATTTCATGGTATTGCTCCAAAATGGTGTGCACACTGGTGTTTGAAATAGGGTGTGTACTAAATTGTCTGGTATGGTGTACGAGTATGATTCCGAGGGTGAAATGTGATGATGGTATGGAGGTGTGGTATATGATGGTAAGCAGGGTAGTGTGTTACGAGATGTAAGGGAAAGATGACACTGATCCCTGTGATAATAATTAATAAGGAGGGGTTAAGTTGTGTGAAAGGTGTTCCTCAGGGTGTAGGTGAGATGATATGGAGGTGTGATGGTAGGTTATGGTGATGAGGGGATGTGGTAGTAGGGGTGAGATGTGTGCTTGTATGTGTGTGAGTGTGTGTGTGAATGTGCGTGTGAGTGTGTGGGGGTAAATGCCAAATGACTTTTGTGTGAATGTGTGTGTGAGTGTGTGGGGGTAAATGCCAAATGACTTTTGGGTACATGTTGGGGGAGGGGGGTGGGGGGCAAATATAATTTATTTTTTAAGATATCAATAGTTGCGAATAATGCTCATTACAGCAGGTATCCTATGTACATGTCCTCGTACAAGATGTGGAGTGTGAACTGGTGTGGGGAGTGTACATCTACATGTAAAGGTGTGCACTGGTGTGGGGTGTGTACATGTAAGGGTGTGCACTGGTGTGGGGTGTGTACATGTAAGGATGTGACTTGGTGTGGGGTGTGTACATGTAAGGGTGTGCACTAGTGTGGGTGTGTACATGTAAGGGTGTGCACTGGTGTGGGGTGTGTACATGTTTGTGTGTGCACTGGTGTGGGGTGTGTACATGTAAGGGTGTGCACTGGTGTGGGGTGTGTACATGTAAGGGTGTGCACTGGTGTGGGGTGTGTACATGTATGTGTACTTGTAAGGGTGCGCATTGGTGTGGGGTGTGTACATGTACATATAGGGGTGTGTACATGTACGTATAAGGGTGTGCACTGATACAATACTAATGCACACGTACATTGACATGTCATGAAGTTTTAAAATATTAGATTTTGTATTGCAGACTGTGACTAACATGATCAATTTTGCCACAAAAAATATATATTTAAGACTAGTGTTCATGAAAGGAACCAAATCCTTCTTCTGGTGGCTTATCAAAATGCATGTACACTTGCACAACTGCTAAAATGTTTGATGACAATATCATGCATGTCTTGTACTATGTACACATGGAGGTGCACATTATTTACATAGTGTGCTAGTCAATGTATGCAATACATGTAAACCATCAACTGAGCACTGATGCCACACCAACCTTATTGGCCTGATTGGCATTGGCTCCAGCTTCGATGAGATTCTTTACTACATCAAGATGTCCATTATGACTTGCTGCATACAATGGACTATAACCATCCTAATGGATTAAATGTAGTTAACACATCAATCGCTAATTCTTGTACAATGTACACATAGCAAAAATTCTAATACTAATAGCTGAGCTATTATTATATTCTTGTGTACACGTACATATGATATGACTTCTATTGATCAAATGAAATAACTTATTGTATATAAAGGACAAAACAGAACATTACATTATGTATTTAAATGATAATACCCCCATGCAGCATATGCACTCTAGCAAGATGGAACACAGGTAGAAAACCTTCCTAAACAAGTTATTAATTTTAATTAACAATACATGTAGTAACATTTTACTATACTATCTATGACCTGCTCACAACTGTTTATTAAAACACTACGACTAAAGGTCACAAGATGTAGTTGGTGAGACCCATCTGGCCAAAATTGCCCTGGCATTCTGCCTCATGAGGATGAGGCTAAGGCGACTGTAGATGGTTGATGTAACCTCAATAAGAGGTCGACATAGCTGGGTGGCCATCTTTTTAGACAGTTTAGTCAGCACATCAATAGCTTCATTGCCCCAACCCCCAAACACTTCCGCAACCAAAGGGATGCATGACCATCCTCTAAGGGCACATGCCTCGAGAACTATTCCAGATTTTGAACACCTATGTCTATAAGGGTGTGCACTGGTGCAGGGTGTGTACACATGTAATTGTGTGCATTGGTGTGGGGTGTATACACATTATGGTGTGCACTGGTGTGGGGTGTGTACATGTAAGGGTGCGCACTGGTGTGGGGTGTGTACATGTAAGGTTGTGCACTAGTGTGGGGTGTGTACATGTAAGGGTGTGCACCAGTGTGGGGTTGGGGTGTGCACTGGTGTGGGGTGTGTACATGTAAGGCCTAAAGGGTGTGCACTGGTATGGGGTGTGTACATGTAAGGGTGTGCACTGGTGTGGGGTGTGCACTGGTGTGGGGTGTGTACATGTAAGGGTGTGCACTGGTGTGGGGTGTGTACATGTAAGGGTGTGCACTGGTGTGGGGTGTGTACATGTAAGGGTGTGCACTGGTGTGGGGTGTATACATGTAAGGGTGTTCACTGGTGTGGGGTGTGTACATGTAAGGGTGTGCACTGGTGTGGGGTGTGTACATGTAAGGGTGTGCACTGGTGTGGGGTGTGTACATGTAAGGGTGTGCACAGTCAATAGGGCACATTGTGAGAAGCAGGCACAGAAGTGTGTATTATGGGAACTTGGGACCAGTGTGCTAACACCTACATGTACTTAGCCACTTATATTGTGGCTGACATACATGTATGTATTGTTGGCATCAAATTGAAGACCATCAAGTCCATTATTTGCTTTGATACCCTTGCTAGGTGGTGGTTAAAGGGTGAATATACACATTTAGGTACTATTAGACTTGAAACACAAAAGATTATTTGTGCTCATTTCAAGGACCTATCAATGGAAATACATGTATAAAATGTGTGTGTATTGATAACCCCTTAGAACCATGCAAGGGTTTATCTGAGAACACTACATCAAAATCCAGATTTGTACATACAATTCAAGTGGGTTATACAGGGTCTTCACGAAAGAACCCAACGCTTTTACATCACTATAACTTAGGATTGAAATTATTTAACTGCTTGATTTCTTTAACATATGTTGCAGAAGTTAATCAAATATTAAAAATCCAATTAGACTTAAATCATTGTAAGCGGTTAAGTAATTGTATCAAAGCCCTCATAAATCAAAATATTCAAAGCCCTCTATTATCAACATTTATTCAAGATTATGGTTAGAAATAATTGATTGTAATAACTACTAATACGTAACGCAAGATCAGAGTATGCAGTGGAACAGCACTGATTTCAAGTTACTTAGTTCAATAGTGAGTTATTAACATTTAATTTGCTTTAAAGTTATGAAGATTGAAGCTGTTATGGGGTAACTAATTCACTAATTACACCATGATTAAATTTGATTCTGTATTAGATCATGTAATGGTGAGTTACTATAACTCAAAGTTAAGTGGCCTTTAGCATATTCAAGTTTGCTTTGTTGTTTTGAGTAAAACACCAATTAAATTTCATTCTTTTCTTTTTTCACGGCTATTCTAAATCTTGTAATGAATTATAAGTTGTCGTACATTTCTGTGCCAAATAAATTAATTGCAAGGTATTTGATTTTATATTTTGAACTGTAAAAGATAATTGAATTTTAATGGTGCATTTGGTATTTGCCTATAATCATGGTTATTGTGTAACCATAAATTGATTTAGATTGATAATCGCATTTAAAATGATGTTCATTCAAAAGTGTTGCATTCTTTCGTGAAGACCCTGTATAACCTTTTCATCACAGCTACATGTATCCAAGCTCAAATCCCATGTGGTTTAATCAACAAGAATTACTCAACAGATTGTGTTTACTAATATACGCACAAGCATTTTTTAATGGCTTCCAAGAGTGTTGTCATGGTGAAGAACGTAAGCAGGTATTGTTGTGATTAACATCACTGCCACGTGTACAGTACATGTACATCTACCTTTGAGTTACCTCATAAAAAGTTATAACAAAATATTGAGATCTGCCTGTGTAAAGTGGAGACTTGTTTAAGGCATTGAGTTAGACCCAGCACATCTTGAGAACACTGCTTTTGTAGTGCTTTTCACAGTTCACACACAACAAGGCCTTCACTTTAGCACATGCAGATCTGAATGTTCTGTTTTAGGGACACACCTCACTGGAGTACAAGGGACACAACCCCATAAGTGTACAAGGGCACACCCCCTGGTGTGGGGTGTGAAGTGTGTACATGTAAGGGTGTGCACTGGTGTGGGGGTGTGTATATGTAAGGGTGTGCATTGGTGTGGGGTGTGTACATGTAAGGGTGTGCACTGGTGGGTGTGCACTGGTGTGGGATGTGTACATGAAAGGGTGTGCACTGATGTGGGGTGTGTATATGTAAGGGTGTGCACTGGTGTGAAGTGTGTACATGTAAGGGTATGCACTGGTATGGGGTGTGTACATGTAAGGGTGTGCACTGGTGTGGGGTGTGTACATGTAAGGGTGTGCACTGGTGTGGGGTGTGTACATGTATGTGTGTGTACTGGTGAGGGATGTGTACATGTAAGGGTGTGCACTATAATATCACAATGCAGTGCAGTTTTGAAATTGATACAATACTAATGCACACGTACATGAACAATGTACATGTACATGTACAATGTACATGTACATGTACAATGTACATGTACATGTATCACATGAAGTTTTAAAAAATTAGATTTTTTATTACAGACTGTCCAAGATATATGGGCTATTGAAGACACACATTCACACACACATACATGTACATGTATACATGTACAAACAAACATACACACAACGCAAAATTGTGACTAACATGATCAATTTTGCCACAAAATATATATTTAAGACTAGTGTTCATGTAAAGGAACCAAATACTCCTTCTGGTTGCTTGTCAAAATGTATGTACATGTACACATGTACAACTGCTAAAATGTTTGATGACAATATCATGCATGTCTTGTACTATGCACACATGGAGGTGCACATTATTTACATAGTGAGCTAGTCAATGTATGCAATACATGTAAACCATCAACTGAGCACTGATGCCATACCAACCTTATTGGCCTGATTGACATTTATTACATCAAGATCCCCATTCTGACTTGCTACATACAATGGACTATAACCATCCTAATGGATTAAATGTAGTTAACACATCAATCACATATTCTTGTACAATGTACATGTAGCAAAAATTCAAATACTAATAGCTGAGCTATTATTATATTCTTGTGTACACGTACATATGATATGACTTCTATTGATCAAATTAATTAACTTATTGTATATAAAGGACAAACAGAACATTACATTATGTATTTAAATGATAATACCCCCATGCAGCATATGCACTCTAGCAAGATGGAACACAGGTAGAAAACCTTCCTAAACAAGTTATTAATTTAATTAACAATACATGTAGTAACATTTTACTATACTATCTATGACCTGCTTACAACTGTTTATTAAAACACTACAACTAAAAGTCATAAGATGTAGTTGGTGAGACCCATCTGGCCAAAATTGCCCTGGCATTCTGCCTCATGAGGATGAGGCTAAGGCGACTCTAAGGGCACATGCCTCGACAACTATTCCAGATTTTGAACACCTATTTCTATAAGGGTGTGCACTGGTGCAGGGTGTGTACATGTAAGGGTGTGCACTGGTGCAGGGTGTGTACATTTAAGAGTGTGCACTGGTGTAGGGTGTGTACATGTAAAGGTGTGCACTGGTGTGGAGTGTATACATGTAAGGGTGTGCACTGGTGTGGGGTGTGTACACATGTAAGGGTGTGCACTGGTGTGGGGTGTATACATGTAAGGGTATGCACTGGTGTGGGGTGTGTACATGTAAAGGTGTGCACTAGTGTGGGGTGTGGCTGTTTACTGGTATGGGGTGTGTATTCTCGTGTGTGTGTGTGTGTGTGTGTGTGTAAATGACAATGTATGAATATGATTCAGTTTTCATGTAGTGTTTTATACTGCAATGTTGTACAAATAAGTTTTTCCACACACATGCAGTGCACGTATTACAACATGTAGTTGTGTATGAATGTATCAAAGCTTAATTGCTCCTTACGATGTATTTACACTAGTCCTGATGTAAGGGCACAATGGGTGATATCTTGTACCCCTCCCCCCCCATGATCATTAACATTTACATCTCATTTCTCTGGTCAGCAAACTGAAGATGGTGCAGTGTGAAATTGATACTATACTAATGCACACATATCATATGAAGTTTGATAATTGCAGACTGTCCAAGATTTATGGGCTATCGAACACACACAATCACACACACACACACACACCACACATATACATGTACACCCAAACATACACACTACATGCTACACACAATGCCAAATTGTGACTAACATTAAAATAACAATTACATCATTAAAGGATCAATTTTGCCACTGCAAGCAATTAAATCATTTAGAGAAATCTATTTTAGGACTAGAAAATTTGACAATGTGGATCTTTTGCATTTCAACAGTTGTATCAAAAGCTGCACACCCATCACGGGCATCACCAGGTGGAAGGGGAGGGGACAGGGGGGCCATAGCCCCCCCCCCCCCCCCCCCCCCACCATTTTCAGGACTGAATGGTGCCCCCCCCCCCCACCCCCCTTGTAATAAAAGCTTTTATACATGCGCACCCCCCACTGGCTGAATTGGCTGAAAGTGGACAACACCCTACCCTCCCCCCACTGATTGAATCGGCCAATAGCGCGGACACCTGACCAATTGTATTGATCGGCTGAAAGCGGACAGCGCCCTGCCCCCCCCCCCCCCCCCTCTGCTGGTTGAATTGGTCAAAAGCTGACAACACTCCGTCCCTCTCCATCCTGCTGGTTGAAATGGCCGAAAGAGGACAACGTATTCACGACTGTCAAAAGGCGCCCCGTTGCCCTATCCTGCCCCGCCCCCTTCCAGAAAAGCTGGGGGTGCCCATGCCCATATGGACTGAGAGTACACTGTATATACAGTTTGTATTTCCACATGCTACAATTTATTTCATGGTATTGCTCCAAAAACGGTGCACACTGGTGTTTGAAATAGGGTGTGTACTAAATTGTCTGGTATGGTGTACGAGTATGATTCCGAGGGTGAAATGTGATGATGGTATGGAGGTGTGGTATATGATGGTAAGCAGGGTAGTGTGTTACGAGATGTAAGGGAAAGATGACACTGATCCCTGTGATAATAATTAATAAGGAGGGGTTAAGTTGTGTGAAAGGTGTTCCTCAGGGTGTAGGTGAGATGATATGGAGGTGTGATGGTAGGTTATGGTGATGAGGGGATGTGGTAGTAGGGGTGAGATGTGTGTTTGTATGTGTGTGAGTGTGTGTGTGAATGTGCGTGTGAGTGTGTGGGGGTAAATGCCAAATGACTTTTGTGTACATGTTGGGGGAGGTAAATTATTTTTTAAGATATCAATAGTTGCGAATAATGCTCATTAAAGCAGGTATCCTATGTACATGTCCTCGTACAAGATGTGGAGTGTGCACTGGTGAGAGATGTGTACATGTATATGTAAGGGTGTGCACTGGTGAGGGATATGTACATGTAAGGGTGTGCACTGTAATATCACAATGTAGCGCAGTTTTGAAATTGATACAATACTAATGCACACGTACATGTACATGTACATGTACATGTATCATATGAAGTTTAAAAAAATTAGATTTATTATTACAGACTTTCCAAGATATATGGGCTATTGAAGACACACATTCACACACACCACACATACATTTATACATGTACAAACAAACATACGCACAACGCAAAATTGTGACTAACATGATCAATTTTGCCACAAAATATATATTTAAGACTAGCGTTCATGTACAGGAACCAAATACTTCTTCTGGTTGCTTATCAAAATGCATGTACACATGTACAACAGCTAAAATGTTTGATGACAATATCATGCATGTCTTGTACTATGCACACATGGAGGTGCACATTATATACATAGTGAGCTAGTCAATGTATGCAATACATGTAAACCATCAACTGAGCACTGATGCCACACCAACCTTATCGGCCTGATTGGCATTGGCTCCAGCTTCAATGAGCGTCTTTACGACATCAAGATGTCCATTAAAACTAGCTGTCCACAATGGACTCCGACCATCCTAATGGAAGAGTATACAGTGGTACATGTACTTTGAATGCTGCAAAAGGGTCATATTTAACCATTTGAAATTGGGCAACATACATGTACACACTCTAACTAGCACAGTACACAGAGACAGTCACACATGTATGTACTTTTTACATGTAAATGCATTAAGCTGCTCCTTAATATACACATTTAAAAATGTACACGTATGCATGGCACCATGCAAGACATTGCATTCAAGTTTTCCATACATTTACATGGTTTCATCACATCACAATTGTTAAACATCATACATTGTAGTTGTGATACATCAAGTATTCAACATTTACATTTACAAGGCAGTAGGGGTGCTTGGGGGGGCACGCGCCCCCACCCCCCAAAAATTTCTGTAACATATCAATTATTTAAAGTGCAATCACGTGCGTGCCAATTGCAATGTCAATATTGAAGTATATTGTGCCAATATCTTCAAAGGAGGACTCCGAAGTCCAGGCAACAAACTTGGGGTAATAAATACTTCACTCAAGTGCTAGTAGAAAGCATGCAAGCCACTCGCCGGGAGTTTTCCTTAATGAGTGTATGATAACGTGCGCATGCATGGTTCAAATCAAATTGTATGTAACATGCCTATAAACTGACGAATATTAGAAATAACTTAATTAGACCTATTGTGCCCCCCTCAAACTATAAAAGTTATCTACGGCCCTGATTTACATGTATGTTTATTCCTCAAGTTACAATTTCGCATCAGTATGAACAAGCACAATCCCCTCCCCCCCATATGACCTAACAAGCCACGCATGGCTTCATCACTGGGAGGTGATCTGCGTCATTCACGGGGCTTCCCTAAGTCAACAGATCAGGTCAAGGATGCTGAGGGGGCAGGGGGAGGAGGTACTCGCCATGGTACCCTATTCTCTGGCAATCAATCAACTGGGCAAAGCAGGCACAGAAGTGTTGACATGTTTTACGTTTAAAAGAGCCGAATACCCGAGCACCAATATGGCGGATAATTGATTACGTCAACTAATATACACACATGATTGCTATTACAGATCACGCGATGAAAGAGCTGGGGGATCCGGACCCCCTACCACGCCTGGATGATCATTTCAACTGATAATTCACAATATTGCAAAGCATTACAGGTACATTTGTACATGCGCATGTAACCCTGATTGGAAACTAAATTCACAAATTTGTGAACACATTCAGCCATACTGGCCGGCAAGGATTAAATAATAGGTACATGTACAACTGCTAAAGTGTTTGATGGAAATATCACGTTGTAGATGAAACATGTCTTGTACTACCATTTACACAGCACTAATATAAGCAGGTACAGTTGTGATTCGTTTAAGAAACATCACTGCCATGTGTACTTATACTTTCAAGTCGCCTCACAAATGCCTATAAAAATCATTCAGATCTGCCTGTGCAAACTGGAGACTTATGGCATTGAGTTACTAGTCAGTAATATAGACCCAGCATATCTTGAGAACATTGCTTTTGCTCGCAAAAACTTATGTCAAAACACTCTATCATAAGTCTCATCGTAGAAGTTTTCTCCTTTGTACATGGGCACACCCCCTGGTGTGAAGTGTGTATACATATAAGGGTGTGCACTGGTGTGGGGTGTGTACATGTAAGGGTGTGCACTGGTGTGGAGTGTAAGGGTGTGCACTGGTGTGGGGTGTGTACATGTAAGGGTGTGCACTGGTATGGAGTGTGTACATGTAAGGGTGTGTACTGGTATGGGGTATGTACATGTAAGGGTGCACACAGAAGATAACGAATAACAACTGTGACAGCATAGATTATTAACCCAGGGGCGGCGGAAGGGGGGGGGGGGGGGGCATGGGTGGGCTATAGCCCCCCCAAATATCGGACATCGTAATGTCATGAATAGAGCGGTTTGCATGTGCTACACCGTGCATGTACACGTACATAGTCTCGCAAGCGCCACCTACGTAATGTGGTTATCGAGAGTTACGTTAGTAACTCTCATATAGGATTTGACCCCGATTATGAATGTCATTAGAAAATGCGACCCGCTTCTAACAAGACTCCTGACGAGCGGATGGCTTACCTTGTTGTCGTCATCGTACAAGAAGGCAAAAACAAGCAGTTTTGTGTTTGTTTGAAGACACAAAACCGCGTGGTTGTAGAGAACAAAACTATTTTCGAAACTCGTACCCCCCCCCCCCCCCCTGCTGGTTGAATTGGTCAAAAGCTGACAGCACTCCCTCCCTCCCCATCCTGCTGGTTGAAATGGCCGAAAGGGGACAACGTATTCACGACTGTCAAAAGATGCCCCGTTGCCCTATCCTGCCCCCCCCCCCTCCAGAAAAGCTGGGGGTGCCCATGCCCATATGGACTGAGAGTACACTGTATATACAGTTTGTATTTCCACATGCTACAATTTATTTGATGGTATTGCTCCAAAAACGGTGTGCACACTGGTGTTTGAAATAGGGTGTGTAATAAATTGTCTAGTATGGTGTATGAGTATGATTCCGAGGGTGAATGTGATGATGGTATGGAGGTGTGGTATATGATGGTAAGCAGGGTAGTGTGTTACGAGATGTAAGGGAAAGATGACACTGATCCCTGTGATAATAATTAATAAGGAGGGGTTAAGTTGTGTGAAAGGTGTTCCTCAGGGTGTAGGTGAGATGATATGGAGGTGTGATGGTAGGTTATGGTGATGAGGGGATGTGGTAGTAGGGATGAGATGTGTGCTTATATGTGTGTGAGTGTGTGTGTGAATGTGCGTGTGAGTGTGTGGGGGTAAATGCCAAATGACTTTTGTGTACATGTTGGGGGAGGGGGGTGGGGGGCAAATATAATTTATTTTTTTAGATATCAATTGTTGCGAATACTGCCCATTAAAGCAGGTATCCTATGTACATGTCCTCGTACAAGATGTGGAGTGTGAACTGGTGTGGGATGCGTACATGTACATGTAAGAGTGTGCACTGGTGTGGAGTGTGTACATGTAAGGGTGTGCACTGGTGTGGGGTGTGTACATGTAAGGGTGTGCACTGGTGTGGGGTGTGTACATGTAAGGGTGTGCACTGGTGTGGGGTGTGTACATGTATGTGTGTGCACTGGTGAGGGATGTGTACATGTAAGGGTGTGCACTAGTGTGGGGTGTGTACATGTAAGGGTGTGCACTGGTGTGGGGTGTGTACATGTAAGGGTGTGCACTGGTGTGGGGTGTGTACATGTATGTGTGTGCACTGGTGAGGGATGTGTACATGTACATGTAAGGGTGTGCACTAGTGTGGGGTGTGTACTTGTAAGGGTGCGCATTGGTGTGGGGTGTGTACATGTACATATAAGGGTGTGCACTGATGCAATACTAATGCACACGTACAATTACATGTATCATATTCATGAAGTTTTAAAATATTAGATTTTGTATTGCAGACTGTGACTAACATGATCAATTTTGCCACAAAAAATATATATTTAAGACTAGCGTTCATGAAAGGAACCAAATCCTTCTTCTGGTTGCTTATCAAAATGCATGTACACATGTACAACTGCTAAAATGTTTGATGACAATATCATGCATGTCTTGTACTATGCACACATGGAGGTGCACAATATTTACATAGTGAGCTAGTCAATGTATGCGTAAACCATCCGCTTATTGGCCTGATTAACATTGGCTCAGGCTTCAATGAGATACTTTACTATATCAAGATGTCCATCCTCACTTGCTGCATACAATGGACTATAACCATCCTAATGGATTAAATGTAGTTAACACATCAATCGCATATTCTTGTATAATGTACATGTAGCAAAAATTCAAATAATACTTACATAGTGAGCTAGTCAATGTATGCAATACATGTAAACCATCAGCTGAGCACTGATGCCACACCAACCTTATCGGCCTGATTGACATTGGCTCCAGCTTCAATGAGCTTCTTTACGACATCACAATGCCCTTTCTCACTTGCTACATACAATGGACTATAACCATCCTAATGGATTAAATGTAGTTAACACATCAATCGCATATTCTTGTATAATGTACACATAGCAAAAATTCAAATACTAATAGGTGAGCTATTATTATATTCTTGAGTACACGTACTATACTAATGCACACAAATCATATGAAGTCTGATTTATAATTGCAGACAGTCCAAGATTTATGGGCTATCGAACATGCACTATCACACACACACACACCACACATATACACCCCTGTAACCATTTCATCACAGCTATCCAAGCTCAAGCCCCATGTGGTTTAATCAACTAGAATGACTCAGCAGATTGTGTTTAATAATATAAGCACAAGTATTTTTTTATGGCTTCCAAGATTGTTGTCATGGTGAAGAATGTAAGCAGGTATTGTTGGGATTTGTTTTAATAAACATCACTGCCATGTGTACAGTACTTCTACCTTCAAGTTGCCTCATAAAAGTTTACAACAAAACTTTCAGATCTGCCTGTGCAAAGTGGAGACTTGTTTAAGGCAATGAGTTAGACCCAGCACATCTTGAGAACATTGCTTTTGTAGTGCTTTTCACAGTTCACACACAACAAGGCCTCCACTTTGTACATGCAGATCTGAATGTTTTGTTTTAGGGACACACCTCACCAGTGTACAAGGGACACACCCCATAAGTGTACAAGGGCACACCCCCTGGTGTGGGGTGTGAAGTGTGTACATGTAAAAAGAGTGTGCCCTAGTGTGGGGTGTGTACATGTACATGTAAGGGTGTGCACTGGTGTGGGGTGTGTAAATGTAAGGGTGTGCACTGGTGTGGGGTGTGTAAATGTAAGGGTGTACACTGGTGTGGGGTGTGTACATGTAAGGGTGTGCACTGATGTGGGGTGTGTACATGTAAGGGTGTGCACTGTTGTGGGGTGTGTATATGTAAGGGTGTGCACTGGTATGGGGTGTGTAATGTAAGGGTGTGCACTGGTGTGAAGTGTGTACATGTAAGGGTGTGCACTGGTATGGGGTCTGTACATGTAAGGGTGTGCACTGGTGTGGGGTGTGTACACGTAAGGGTGTGAACTGGTGTGGGGTGTGTACATGTAAGGGTGTGCACTGGTGTGGGGTGTGTACATGTAAGGGTGTGCACTGGTGTGGGGTGTGTACATGTAAGTGTGGGGTGTGTACATGTATGTGTGTGCACTGGTGAGGGATGTGTACATGTAAGGGTGTGCACTAGTGTGGGGTGTGTACTTGTAAGGGTGCGCATTGGTGTGGGGTGTGTACATGTACATATAAGGGTGTGCACTGATACAATACTAATGCACACGTACATTTACATGTATCATATTCATGAAGTTTTAAAATATTAGATTTTGTATTGCAGACTGACTAACAAGATCAATTTTGCCACAAAAAATGTACATGTAAGACTAGCCTTCATGGTAAGGTACCAAATCCTTCTTCTGGTTGCTTATCAAAATGAATGTACACATGTAGAACAGCTAAAATGTTTGATGACAATATCATGCATGTCTTGTACTATGCACACATGGAGGTGCACAATATTTACATAGTGAGCTAGTCAATGTATGCACAATAAGGGTGTGCACTGGTGTGGGGTGTGTACATGTATATGTAAGGGTATGCACTGGTGTGGGGTGTGTACATGTAAGGGTGTGCACTAGTGTGGGGTGTGGCTGCTCACTGGTATGGGGTGTGTATTCTCGTGTGTGTGTGTGTGTGTGTGTAAATCACAAGGTATGAATATGATTCAGTTTACATGTAGTGTTTATACCTTCCTAAACAAATTAAATAACAATACATGTACATGTAGTAACATTTTACTATACTATCTATGACCTGCTCACAACTGTTTATTAAAACACTACTACTAAAGGTCACAAGATGTAGTTGGTGAGACACATCTGGCCAAAATTGCCCTGGCATTCTGCCTCATGAGGATGAGGCTAAGGCGACTGTAGATGGTTGATGTAACCTCAATAAGAGGTCGACATAGGTGGTTCGAGTTGAACAGTACTCTCGTCAGACCAGACAACGTCTTGGAAACCGCCGTTGGCTTCAGCAAGATTAGCTGTTGCCCAGTTGAGGCGCTTTGCTTTATTAGCCACCCTGATCATTTGACAATACGCGCTGCCGCGAAATGTCCATCCCAGCGCTTGCCTGCAGCGGAGTATGGTTCGAATCGACAGGTAGTGGCCCTTCGAAATGAGCAGCTTATGCAGCTGAAACGCACTAGTTTCGTCGTCTGCCCTCATCTGTTGGTCCACTAGTGCTCTAATCACGTCCGTCACTTTTGATTTCCTCCCACTGCCAGGCCGCCTTCCAATTGATCCCGTTACTTCGTACCGCTTGATGAAGTCATGGATCCCTTGTCTAGATGCCACACATGTACACATATGGACTTCTTCTATACAACGTTTCTTGGTTGTCGTTAAAGTGCTTCATTACAAGCAATGAATAATTGTACTAAACACCAATTTTTTTTGTACTATGCACAGGTGCACATTATAGCTAGTCAATGTATGCAATATATGTAAACCATCAACTGAGCACTGATGCCACACCAACCTTATTGGCCTGATTGATACTGGCTCCAGCTTCAATGAGATTCTTTACTACATCAAGATGTCCATTCTCACATGCTTTCATCAATGGACTCCAACCATTCTAATGGATGAAATGCAATGAACACATCAATTGCATATTCCTGTACATGTACAGGTAGCCTAACTTGAAATTCTTTTAAAAGAATATACATGTACATTGTATTATCATTCTACACCTTTTACAGCCAATGACTTCCAGCTAATCCCATACTTCCTACAGGGCTTGTTCTTCTAATTTGGGGACCCAAGCGTGGGCCAGTGTCCTGGCTGTCCACCCAGATCACCCACTTGGTGGCCAGCATCACCATGTGGTGACTGTCTCCCCAAGTCTTCCCCCATATGACATAACAAGCCATGCATGGCTTGGTCACAGGAAGTCCCAGCTGGTGACGTGCGTCACTGACAAGAGCTTCCTTGGGTCAACAGGTCAGGGATGCAGGGGGAGGGTTCACACCCTGCCCCCCTATTCTCTTCCAATCAGTCGATTGGGCACATTGTGTGATGCAGGCACAGAAGTGTGTATTATGGGAACTTGGGACCAGTGTGCTCACACCTACATGTACTTAGCCACTTATATTGTGGCTGACACTCCCGCCTGTACCATGCAAGATGACCATTAACCAACAAAGGTTACTGTCAATTATGCACACCACCACTACAACACATACACATGTACATGTATGCAACACACATGCATAGACACAGGTACTATACAATACTGCAAAGAAGGTGGTCAGGTAGATAGTTATAACTCCAGTGGCCATAACACATAGTGGCTCAGTGGCCATAACACACAGTGGCCCAGTGGCCATAACACACAGTGGCTCAGTGGCCATAACACACAGTGGCTCAGTGGCCATAACACACAGTGGCCCAGTGGTCATAACACACAGTGGCCCAGTGGCCATAACACACAGTGGCCCAGTGGCCATAACACACAGTGGCCCAGTGGCCATAACACATAGTGGCCCAGTGGCCATAACACATAGTGTCATAACACACAGTGGCCCAGTGGCCATAACACACAGTGGCCCAGTGGCCATAACACACAGTGGCCCAGTGGCCATAACACATAGTGGCCCAGTGGCCATAACACATAGTGGCCCAGTGGCCATAACACACAGTGGTCCAGTGGCCATAACATAACATAATAACATAATGTCGGTTGCTTGCAAGTGAGTCAGTCCAGAATTGCAGTTCCTCCCATGCATCCTCTGCCCATTGTAACATGTCACACCAGATAACTCTACTTTCTAACAGTGTGTACATTGCCCTAGTCATTAGCCGAGCAACAGGTCCCCAGGCCAGGCCCATGGACATAATTTTACCTGTCAGAGATGCTAAATATCTTGCCCTGATGCCACTCGACCTATTAACACCTTTCACTAGCACTTTAAGCCTCAATAGCTTATTGTCAGGCACACAAACACAGCCCCTTTGAAGGTCAATTTCAAACACCAACCGCTGAGCTTTTGTGGAAGGGTCCCAAGCAGATTTTTCAGCATTAGCCAACAACCCCGCTTTTACCAGGGAATCCTGAATGTAATGCAAATATGCCATCAACCAAATATAGTACAGCTTTCAAACCATTACACCTCCAAAAATGAACCAATGGGCACAAAAGCATAGTAAAAATATATGGGGCCAATGGGGTGTGTACATGTGTATGCACTGGTGTGGGGTGTGTACATGTAAGGGTGTGCACTGGTGTGGGGTGTGGACATGCATGTGTAAGGGTGTGCACTGGTATAGGGTGTGTATATGTAAGGGTGTGCACTGGTGTGGGGTGTGTACATGTACATGTAAGGGTGTGCACTAATGTGGAGTGTGTACATGTAAGGGTGTGCACTGATGTGGAGTGTGTACATGTAAGGGTGTGCACTGGTGTGGGGTGTGTACATACACGTAAGGGTGTGCACTAGTGTGGGGTGTGTACATGCACTGGTGTGGGGTGTGGACATGTAAGGGTGTGCACTGGTGTGGGGTGTGTACATGTAAGGGTGTGCACTGGTGTGGGGTGTGTACATGTAAGGGTGTGCATTGGTGTGGGGTGTGTACATGTAAGGGTGTGCACTGGTGTGGGGTGTGTACATGTAATGGTGTGCACTGTTGTGGAGTGTGTACATGTAAGGGTGTGCACTGGTGTGGGGTGTTTACATGTAAGGGTGTGCACTGGTGTGGGGTGTGTACATGTAAGGGTGTGCACTGGTGTGGGGTGTGTACATGTAAGGGTGTGCACTGGTGTGGGGTGTGTACATGTAAGGGTGTGCACTGGTGTGGGGTGTGTACATGTAAGGGTGTGCACTGGTGTGGGGTGTGTACATGTAAGGGTGTGCACTGGTGTGGGGTGTGTACATGTAAGGGTGTGCACTGGTGTGGGGTGTGGCTGTTCATTGATATCGGGTATGTATTCTCATGTGTGTGTGTGTAAATCACAATGTATGAATATGATTCAGTTTACACGTAGTGTTTATACTGCAATGTTGTACAGATAAGTTATTCCACACACATGCAGTGCACGTATTACAGCATGTAATTGTGTATGAATCTATCGAAGCTAAATTGCTCCTTACGATGTATTTACACTAGTCCTGATGTAAGAGCACAATGGGTGATATCTTGTACCCCTCCCCTCCCACAATAATTTACATGTACATCTCATTTCTCGGGTCAGCAGACTGACTATGGTGCAGTGTGAAAATTTATACTATACTGATGCACAGATATCATATGAAGTTTGATAATTGCAGACTGTCCAAGATTTATGGGCTATCGAACACACACAATCACACACACACCACACATATACATGTATACACAATGCTAAATTGTGACTAATGTTACAATAATAATTGCATGTTTATAGGATCAATTTTGCCACTGCAAGCAATTAACAAAAATCTATTTTAGGACTAGAAAAATTGACAATGTATTTCACAAAAGCTGTACACCCATCACGGGCATCACCAGGGTGGAGGGGGAGGGGACAGGGGGGCCATCGCCCCCCCCCCCCCCCCCCACCATTTTCAGGACTGAATGGCACCCCCCCCCCACCCCCCTTAAGCTTGTAATAAATTTTTTTATACATGCGCACCCCCCCCACTGGTTGAATTGGCTGAAAGTGGACAGCACCCTCCCCCCACTGATTGAATCGGCCAAAAGCGCGGACACCTGACCAATTATATTGATAAGCTGAAAGCAGACAGCACCCTGCCCCCCCCCCCCCCACCCCTCTGCTGGTTGAATTGGTCAAAGGCTGACAGCACTCCCTCCCTCCCCATCCGGCTGGTTGAAATGGCCGAAAGGGGACAACTTATTCGCGACTGTCAAAAGGCGCCCCGTTGCCCTATCCTGCCCCCCCCCCCCCCTTCCAGAATAGCTGGGGGTGCTCATGCCCATATGGACTGAGAGTACACTGTATATACAGTTTGTATTTCCCCATGCTACAATTTATTTCATGGTATTGCTCCAAAATGGTGTGCACACTGGTGTTTGAAATAGGGTGTGTACTAAATTGTCTGGTATGGTGTACGAGTATGATTCCGAGGGTGAAATGTGATGATGGTATGGAGGTGTGGTATATGATGGTAAGCAGGGTAGTGTGTTACGAGATGTAAGGGAAAGATGACACTGATCCCTGTGATAATAATTAATAAGGAGGGGTTAAGTTGTGTGAAAGGTGTTCCTCAGGGTGTAGGTGAGATGATATGGAGGTGTGATGGTAGGTTATGGTGATGAGGGGATGTGGTAGTAGGGGTGAGATGTGTGCTTGTATGTGTGTGAGTGTGTGTGTGAATGTGCGTGTGAGTGTGTGGGGGTAAATGCCAAATGACTTGTGTACATGTTGGGGGAGGGGGGCAAATATAATTTATTTTTTAAGATATCAATAGTTGCGAATAATGCTCATTAAAGCAGGTATCCTATGTACATGTCCTCGTACAAGATGTGGAGTGTGAACTGGTGTGGGATGGTACATGTAAGGGTGTGCACTGTGATATCACAATGTAGCGCAGTTTTGAAATTGATACAATACTAATGCACACATACATGTACATGTACATGTATCATATGAAGTTTAAAAAAATTAGCGCAGATTGTCCAAGATATATGGGCTATTGAAGACACACATTCACACACACCACACATACATGTATACATGTACAAACAAACATACACACAACGCAAAATTGTGACTAACATGATCAATTTTGCCACAAAATATATATTTAAGACTAGCGTTCATGTAAAGGAACCAAATACTTCTTCTGGTTGCTTATCAAAATGCATGTACACATGTACAACAGCTAAAATGTTTGATGACAATATCATGCATGTCTTGTACTATGCACACATGGAGGTGCACAATATTTACATAGTGAGCTAGTCAATGTATGCAATACATGTAGACCATCAGCTGAGCACTGATGCCACACCAACCTTATTGGCCTGATTGATATTGGCTCCAGCTTCAATGAGCTTCTTTACGACATCAAGATGTCCATTCAAACTAGCTTTCCACAATGGACTCCGACCATCCTAATGGAAGAGTATACAGTGGTACATGTACTTTGAATTCTGCAAAAGGTCATATTTAACCATTTGAAATTGGGCAACACACATGTACACACTATAACTAGCACAGTACACAGAGACAGTCACACATGTATGTACTTCTTACATGTAAATGCATCAAGCTGCTCATGAATATACACATTTAAAATTGTACACGTGTGCATGGCACCATGCAAGACATTGCATTCAAGTTTTCCTTACATTTACATGTACATGGTTTCATCACATCACAATTGTTAAATATCATACATTGTAGTTGTGATACATCAAGTATTCAACATTTACATTTACAAGGCCGTAGATAAGGGAGTGCTTGGGGGGGCACGTGCCACAACCCCCCCAAAATTTCTGTAACATCAATTATTTATTTAAAGTGCAATCACGTGCGTGCCAATTGCAATGTCAATATTCAAGTATATTGTGCCAATATCTTCAAAGGAGGACTCCGAAGTCCCGGCGACAAACTTGGGGTAATAAATACTTCACTCAAGTGCTAGTAGAGAGCATGCAAGCCGCAATTCCAGTCACTGGGAATTTTCCTTAATGAGTGTATGATAACGTGCACATGCATGGTTCAAATCAAGTTGTATGTTACATGCCTATAAACTGACGAATATTAGATATAAATTAATTTGGCTGAAATTAGACCACAATGATATTCAGACCTATTGTGCCCCCCCCCCCCCCCCCCCCCCTGGTATGGGGCGTGTACTTGTAAGGGTGTGCACTGGTGTGGGGTGTGTACATGTAAGGGTGTCCACTGGTGTGTGGTGTGTACATGTAAGAGTGTGCACTGGTGTGGGGTGTGTACATGTAAGGGTGTGCAATAGTGTGGGGTGTGTACATGTAAGGGTGTGCACTGGTGTGGGGTGTGTACATGTAAGGGTGTGCACTGGTGTGGGGTGTGTACATGTAAGGGTGTCAACTGGTATGTGGTGTGTGCATGTATGGGTGTGCACTGGTGTGGGGTGTGTACATGTAAGGGTGTGCAATAGTGTGGGTTGTGTACATGTAAGGGTGTGCACTGGTGTGGGGTGTGTACATGTAATGGTGTGCAGTGGTGTGGGGTGTGTACATGTAAGGGTGTGCACTGGTGTGGGGTGTGTACATGTAAGGGTGTGCACTGGTGTGGGATGTGTACATGAAGGTTAACGAGTTAACCTAGGTTAATGTGGGAGGTACCTAACGCATGCGCAGTCCGATAGTAGAAATACCAAGTGGCGTGCGAGGACAAACTTGGGTGGTGGTTCTTTTTTTTTTTTAATTCTTCTTTCTTTCTCCAGACTATCATAGTCTGTGACTTCTAGGGTAGAAAGGGAAAAGGGGGGACTTCACGTCCCACCCCCCAAGCTGGCATAAGGGGTGGGGCTACTTCCCACCCCCATCTCTCTCCCCCCCTAGATTCCTCCAGATCAGAAGCCTGGAAACAGCATTGCTACGACTACTCAGTTACCGACAACACATTAAATGTACATGTAAGGGTGTGCACTGGTGTGGGGTGTGTACATGTAAGGGTGTGCACTGGTATGGGGTGTGTACATGTAAGGGTGTGCACTGGTGTGGGATGTGTACATGTAAGGGTGTGCAGTGGTGTGGGGTGTGTACATGTAAGGGTGTGCAGTGGTGTGGGGTGTATACATGTAAGGGTGTGCACTGGTGTGAAGTGTGTACATGTAAGGGTGTGCACTGGTGTGGGGTGTGTACATGTAAGGGTGTGCACTGGTGTGGGGTGTGTACATGTAAGGGTGTGCACTGGACAGGTGTGGGGTGTGTACATGTAAGGGTGTGCACTGGTGTGGAGTGTGTACATGTAAGGGTGTGCACTGGTGTGCATGTAAGGGTGTGCACTGGTGTGGGGTGTGTACATGTACATGTAAGGGTGTGTACTGGTGTGGGGTGTGTACATGTAAGGGTGTGCACTGGTGTGGGGTGTGTACATGTACATGTATGAGTCTGCACTGGTGTGGAGTGTGAAGTGTGTAGATGTAAAGGTGTGCACTGGTGTGGGGTGTGTACATGTAAGGGTGTGCACTGGTGTGGGATGTGTATATACATGTATAAGGGTGTGCACTGGTGTGGGGTGTGTACATATAAGGGTGTGCACTGGTGTGGGGTGTGTACATGTGTGTACTGGTGTGGGGTGTGTACATGTGTGCACTGGTGTGGGGTGTGTACATGTAAGGGTGTGTACTGGTGTGGGGTGTGTACATGTAAGGGTGTGCACTAGTGTGGGGTGTGTACATGTAAGGGTGTGCACTGGTGTGGGGCGTGTACATGTAAGGGTGTGCACTGGTGTGGGGTGTGTACATGTAAGGGTTATATATATATACAAGATATAAAAATTTAATTAAATAAAATTGGTGATGTAGGATTTGTATAGATAGCAATTGAGTAAAACGGAAGGAAACAAGGAATTACGGAAATGATACAGCATTTGAGTCAAAATGAAGGAAACAAGGAATTACGGATATTATGCATTCATTAAACTATAAATATTACATACCTACATTATTTAGCAATTCTACCTGCCTGAAATTCTGTGTTAAATGTACGTATGTAATATTTATAATTTAATGAATGCATAATATCCGTAATTCCTTGTTTCCTTCCTTTTTACTCAATTGCTATCTATACAAATCCTACATCACCAATTTTATTTTAATTAAATTTTTATATCTTGTATATACAAGCATTACAACACATTTACATCACGATCTTTCGCCTAGTACACAGCAAAGCTACATTGTAAAGTGATGAAGTTGCTATACATGTACTTTTTTATTTAGCACTTGTTTTTAAAACTACATTGCCAGCATTCTGTAAGATATTAAAATATTAGAAAACCAATCCGATACCAGAATACTTGATGTGTATTGCTAACACAATACTTGTTTCATTGCTTACATCAGATGTTGCTGTATTCACATCAGCACCTGCTCCCAACAAGCTCTGCACTACATCATGACGACCTTCTTGACTTGCTATATTCAATGGAGTTGCATTGTTCTGGAAAGGAATACATACATGTACACCTGTAAGTAGGGATTCTATAACACACATTGTGTATTTTGCTAGACATCATGAACTTATACACATAATGAATATTTCAATTCAGCAACCAAGTACAATCATGTAAACCTAGCCAGTGTTATGGGATGAGGATTGAAAGTAAAGCACAACTTCTTTTATCCAATTGCAACATTTGTCAGCACTTTTGAATAGCAATGAAAACTTGTTAAAGCATCAATAGTCTACCCACCCATACATAAGCAGGCTCACATCATGATGAAACGTGTACCTTTAAAACTGCAACCTTCACCATCATCTAAAACCTACATGTACAATTGTACCTTTAATTTACACGAAAGTGCATACTTATTTAATATAGTGGTTTTCTAAGCAAATACCTCAACAGCACTGATGCACAATTTTAATAATCACTTTACTGGATGGAGGCTTCAATACTCTCTGACCCTTCACAGATGGATGGCATGAGGCTTCCATTACAGTACCCATAGCAATGAACACAATGGTTTGGTTCCACAGATCTTAGCTATGTAGCTACATGTGTAGCTAAGAAAACAAAATCAGATCTGCGCACAAGTTATGCACCTATCAATGGTCTCCCCCACTCCCCCCAGTGCGGGGCAAAGGGGGGGGGATATGACAATTGCGGTTTTCAAATCCCGCACCCCTAGCCTGGGGCATTATTTTTAATCCGCCACATACCAATGATACCGTGTGGAGCAAAAGGGTCGCCCGCGTTTTTGTATGTCAATATTAGATAATATACCTGTCCGATTCTTTCCACAGTTGTAAGAACTCATGAATTATTAACCATATGGTAATGATCAATCCCCAGCCAATTGCCCCATCTGTGCCCGCACTGGGGGGGGGGGGGGGGGGGGTTGGGGGAGACCATTGATAGGTGCATTACTGGCATAATAAAATTAAGTCTGTTACTGCGTGCTGCTGCTATAGGCTATTAGCTGGAAGGTACGAATCGATCATTTTTTTTTGAGCGTATCCATTTCCTAACTCACAGATGGCATCACATATCTCTCCGTATGATGGTGTTAATTGGTGCACACCACCTTCAGTGCCTATAATTTAATTAACAATTATCGGCGTCCTTGCCGGTAACTAATTTCATTACGAAGTTTGTTTGAAATGGAGTGATATACGAGCGAATAACTTTTGAACGGAGCGTCCTTTCGTAATGGAAAGGAATGTTAGCGCAACGTTTCTGTGTCAATGAAATCGTTGCATACTATACAAAACAAGCCGTCCGTGCAGGTTGAAAGATAGGTACGGGAAAGAGTACTAGTAGTTGTTTAGCTTTTTTGACGCTTCTTATTCAGGTACTAACCAGTTATAAGTACCAGTAGATAGCCTTCATAGTGTATGAGGTTTCGGCTAAGCTTTAGACTCAATACTATTACAGTGCCGTAGACAACTTTTTTGCTTTGGGGGTGCTTAAAATGTGGGGGTGTAATCTATATTCATAACTTTCGGCTAAGCTTTAGACAACAAGTACAGCTGCTTAGTGGTAGGCACACTTAGAAATAGGGTGTGTCTTGAAATTATTAATTATCGAACGGTACCTAGCGTGCTTGAAAAGTATATTGTGCGAATATCTTCAAAGGAGGACTCCGAAGTCAGTGCTAGTAGAGAGCCTACTAGCCACAAGTCGCCGGGTTTTTTTCCCTTAATGAGTGATTCATGCTCGAATGAAGCCATGTTTTCAGGCGACGAGCGGTCGAGAAAGATCATTTATTAAGTGAATTTATTGATATATAGTAATTCACAATCACCCTATTAGGTCGATCACGGGCAGGGTTGCCGAAAGTCAGGCCGGGGTCCGGCCTGTGACCGGCCGGCCTGACAGCCCCGGCCTGCCAGGCCGGCCTGCCAGGTCGGATAAATTGATGTTATTAAACAATTTATTAAAAATTCATGGCTAACCACAAAACATTATGATATTATTAAACAATTTATTAAAAATTCATACATCTTCAGCTCCATCCGAGCGGGTGTTTTCGCGAGCTAAGCTGATTCAACAGCGCCAGAGATGGAACCTACTCCCTCAACGTTTGGAGGCGTGTGTCATGCTGAAGCACAATGCATGGTTAATTACAAGTCTTTAGATAGCAAGCGCGCTGTTTGCATCACTGCATGTTATGTATCTCAGACTCAGTTTCTGTATCTGTAGGAGTAATCAAATCGCTTCAAATTCGGTTTGTAGGTAGAGAGGTCCTATATCTTTCGATTTGTTCTGTTTGTTAATTTTTATGCCATCCATTACGGAGATATAGTTGAACAAACTACGTACGTGCACATTTTCCCGCTCGATTCGCGCCGATGATTTGGGCTAATCGCGTCCCGCTCAAAGTATGGGAGGTGGTGATTATATCATTGCCGCGTATCGAGCGGGAAAAAGTGCACGTATAGTTTGTTCAACTATATCTCCGTAACGTATGGCATAAAAATTAACGAACAGAACAAATCGATAGATATAGGACCTCTCTACCTACAAACCGAATTTGAAGCGATTTGATTACTCCTACAGAAAGTTATGTTGGGTTTGAACTTGGTGGGGTATCTAACGTTGCAATGATGGTACTGAGCAAGTGCAAGACACAAAAGTGTACATGTATTTTACCCTATAGGGCAATGGTGTAGTATGAAGTGTTGAAAATAGGAAGTTGATAGCCTTTATTGTTCGGCAGATACAGCAATTCAAATGTTATAACACGATTATTCTATAATGTTATAAAACTGTATAGGAAGTTATCTCGGAAACTGTCCCATATATAGCTATAGACATCGCGAAATGAATTAATAATTAATATTATAATAAGTGGGTGGATCCCGGCCTGCCGGCCTGTCAGGTCACGGTCCGGCCTGCCAGGCCAAGCTAAATGTCCGGCCTGGCAGGCCGACCTGGCAGGCCGGGCTGGCCTTCGGCAACCCTGATCACGGGTGTTTTATTGCATTGGACATTAGGTCTCGTCCCCACTTTTACCTACATAACTAGACCCTCATTATCGCATGGCATTGGAATTTGGCTTATCTTTTGTAATCCGTTCAACGTAAGCGCAGTACAGGTTGTAGTATGTACCAGTTCAAAAGCAAATATCTCCCTATTGACACTTCACTAATTACTGTGTTCCCATTCAGTTGGGTTCTTCCTCTTAGATTCACGAGGTTACAAAGGTTACATACCTATTGGGCCTCTGTTGTGTGTTTGATATGTGTTGTATTTGAATGGTATTGTGTTGTATATAAGGGGTTGCAAGGTGCAATTAAACAGTTTTTTTGGAAAGTTATTACATTGGTAGCAGAGAACGGTTTAACGTTACTGAGGTTTTGCACAGCATAGCTCGCAGCAACCAAAAGAGAAGGTAGAATGGCAGAGCAACGTCATGTAAGTATACCAAAACCATTTGCTAGTGGCGATGCGGGAGAATGGTTCAAACGCTTTGAAATTTGCTGCAAGGCAAATACGTGGGACGACAAGGTCAAGGCCTTGAAGCTCCCCACCCTGCTGGAGGGTGAGGCGCTGGCAACATGGATGGAGCTCAGCACAGAGGAACAAGGAGACTACAATGCTGCCAAGAAAAAAATGGCTGAGAGGATGGTACCGGCTAGATTTGTGTCGATGGACGGATTTCTCAAGCGCAGCCTTCGATCAGGTAAAGCACTATCGCTGTACCTTTACGAACTCAAACGGTTATTGGACCAAGCAATGCCGGGTCTCGATGCAACGGCCAACTGCATGGAAGCTGGCACCACATTCCCCAGCACCACATTCCACACCAATTATCGCAAAAACATCCCGTGCGGCTCGGATCGCAATGAATATCATTTATTGATCTCATTTGAACGATGCGATGGTCTAGTAATCGGTCTTCTATCCTGAACCAAATAAGCGATATTCTAGTAATCCTGCGCCGCAATAGCATCTCCATAGGTCTGTGTCACATGTGCCATAGTCTTGACCCGCCCCCACTGAGGACCGTGGCTAGGTCCCACCTGTGAGAGTGACAAGTGTAACCTTGTGACCAAACCAAGCGATGTTCTGGGAATTCTGCACCACAATAGCATCACCTGAGGTATGTATCACACATCTGTGCATGTGCCATGGTTGTGACCTGCCCCCACTGAGGACCGTGGCTAGGTCCCACCTATGAGAGTGACAAGTGTAACCTTGTGACCAAACGAAGCGATGTTCAGGGAATCTTGCAACCACAGTAGCATCACCTGAGGTCTGTGTCACACATCTGTGCATGTGCCATGGCTGTAACCCACCCCCTCTGAGGACCGTGGCTAGGACCCACCTGTGAGAGTGACAAGTGTAACCTTGTGACCAAACTAAGCGATGTTCTGGGAATCCTGCACCACACTAGCATCACCTGAGGTCTGTGTCACACATCTGTGCATGTGCCATGGTTGTGACCCGCCCCCTCTGAGGACCGTGGCTAGGTCCCATCTATGAGAGTGACAAGCGTAACCTTGTGACCAAACTAAGCGATGTTCTGGGAATCTTGCACCACAATAGCATCACCTGAGGTCTGTGTCACACATCTGTGCATGTGCCATGGTTGTGACCCGCCCCCTCTGAGGACCGTGGCTAGGTCCCACCTATGAGAGTGACAAGTGAAACCTTGTGACCAAACTAAGCGATGTTCTGGGAATCCTTCACCACAGTAGCATCACCTGAGGTCTGTGTCACACATCTGTGCATGTGCCATGGTTGTGACCCGCCCCCTCTGAGGACCGTGGCTAGGTCCCACCTATGAGAGTGACAAGTGAAACCTTGTGACCAAACTAAGCGATGTTCTGGGAATCCTGCACCACATTAGCATCACCTGAGGTCTGTATCACACATCTGTGCATGTGCCATGGTTGTGACCCGCCCCCACTGAGGACCGTGGCTAGGTCCCACCTGTGAGAGTGACAAGCGCAACCTTGTGACCAAACCAAGCGATGTTCTGGGAATCTTGCACCACAATAGCATCACCTGAGGTCTGTGTCACACATTTGTGCATGTGCCATGGTTGTAACCCGTCCCCTCTGATGTCCGTGGCTAGGTCACACCTATGAGAGTGATAAGTGTAACCTTGTGACCAAACTAAGCAACGTTCTGGGAATCCTTTACCACAATAGCATCACCTGAGGTCTGTGTCACACATCTGTGCATGTGCCATGGTTGTGACCCGCCCCCAATGAGGACCGTGGCTAGGTCCCACCTGTGACAGTGACAAGTGCTACCTTGTGACCAAACTAAGCGATGTTCTGGGAATCTTGCACCACACTAGCATCACCTGAGGTCTGTGTCACACATCTGTGCATGTGCCATGGTTGTGACCTACCCCCTCTGAGGACCGTGGCCATGTCACACCTGTGAGTGTAACAGGATGACCAAACTAAGCGATGTTCTGGGAATCCTGCACCACAATAGCATCTGCTGAGGTCCGTGTCACACATTTGTACATGTGTCATGGTTGTGACCCACCCCCTCTGAGGACCGTGGCTAGGTTCCACCTGTGAGAGTGACAAAGTGCAACCTTGTGACCAAACTAAGCGATGGTCTTGGAATCCTGCACCACAGTAGCATCACCTGAGGTCTGTGTCACACATCTGTCCATGTGCCATGGTTGTGACCCACCCCCTCTGAGGACCATGGCTTGGTCCCACCTGTGAGAGTGACATGTGTAACCTTGTGAGCTAACTAAGCGATGTTCTGGGAATTCTGCACCACAGTAGCATCACCTGAGGTCTCTGTCACATCTGTGCATGTGTCATGGTTGTGACCCACCCCCTCTGACGACCGTGGGTATGTCACACCGTGAGAGTGTCAAGGTGACCAAACTAAGCATTGTTCTGGTAATCCTGCACCACAATAGCTTCTCATTTAATGTAAAATTAGGTGCATTTTTATGTATTGATATGAAAGAACACTATTATTCACCAGGAGTGCATATAACTTTAAGAGATGGCTTTACTTAGAACTTGAATGTGCATAATTGTAAGCCAAGGAAATGTTATGATTACTGCAAAATTCTTTAAAAATAACAAAACCTTGGATACATCAAGCACTGCTATTATTCCATCGACACAGTCATTTTGCAAACCACAGTTAAGAGAATATGCTTTCTCTTTTTGCAGCACATGCTACATTGTGGCATATAGCACGGATGAAAACAACGTGGTTCAAGTTCATTCATAAGACTGACAAATGCCTTCTGAAATGAAGTGAAACTCTGTGCATCCATTGCTGTTGTATGATTATAATATGCAAGTGGGCACAGTATCTGCATTTATGTGTGGCTTACCCTTCAGCATAAAATGCAAAGGTGTTGCAGCAAGAGCCTGCAAAACAGGTTTCATCCAACACCTAGTAAATGTTGTGTTTTGAAGCGCCTTGTTAACTTGACTGGAAATGCGTGTATAAAGACCCCAGCTTACACATGCTGAAAAAAATCCACATATGTGTAACACAGACCTCAGGAGATGCTATTGTGGTGCAGGATTCCCAGAACATTGCTTAGTTGGGTCACAAGGTTGCACTTTGTCACTATCACAGGTGCGACATAGCCACGGTTCTCAAAGGGGGTGGGTCACGACCATGACACATACACAAATGTGTGACACAGACCTCAGGAGATGCTATTGTGTTGCAGGATTCCCAGAACATCGCTTAGTTTGGTCACCCTGTCACACTCACAGGTGTGACATGGCCACAGTCCTCAGAGAGGGTGGGTCACAACCATGACACATGCACAGATGTGTGACACAGACCTCAGAAGATGGTATTGTAGTGCAGGATTCCCAGAACATCGCTTAGTTTGGTGTCAAGGTTGCACTTTGTCACTCTCACAGGTGCGACATAGCCACGGTTCTCAGAAGCGGTGAGTCACAACTCTGACACATGCACAAATGTGTGACACAGACCTCAGGAGAAGATATTGTGGTGCAGGATTCCCAGAACATCGCTTAGTTTGGTCACAAGGTTGCACTTTGTCACTCTCACAGGTGTGACATAGCCACGGTCTTCATAGGGGGTGGGTCGCAACCATGACATATGCACAGATGTGTGACACAGACCTCAGGAGATGCTACTGTGGTGCAGGATTCTTTTTTTTTTATGATAACACAAATGATAAAATAAAATAAGGAAAACAATAAATGATTAATAAAATTAATGACGTTTCAAGTTGAAAGGGCTTTACACAGCTGATAGATTGACCTTGCTGTCAGACATTGCAAGGTCAATTGATGTATCAAAGAGATGCTGTGGCCTGTGGTAAGAAGAGCGCGAACCACGGAGGCACATGATAGCTGACCTAAGTAGGGAGAAGCTCACTTTGCTGCGAAGCCAGAATAGTGTTTTACTGTACGGTTGTTCCTGCTTGTCCGCGATCAATGAAGCAAGTCTCTTGAAAACTACTGTTTCTGCTAGATGACGGGCTGCACTTGAAGTTTTCTTTGCATCTTGTTGGGCCAGTGTACATGATAACGGGTAGGTTGCTGACTGCTTTAAAATCAAATCACACAGGGACTGTGTTATGTTGAGGGAGGCATTATACTGGAGTGAGGAGAGTTTTGTTGGGTTGATGCAGGATTCCTAGAACATCATTTAGTTTGGTCATAAGGTTGAACTGTGTCACTTTCACAGGTGTGACATAGCCTATAGCCGCTGTCCTCACAGGGAGTTGGGTCAAGAGGATGATATATGCACAGATGTGCATGTGACATAGATTACTAGAACATAGCTTATAGTATGGTTTGATTTAAGATTACATCGCATCGAATTTGTGTGGAATAGGGTATAGGGCGGGAGTTACGCTATGCACTTGTGGTTCGGTTTGACGAGCGCGCGCCGTTTAACTTGCTTTAGGTAATAATTTGTGTGGAATGTGGTGCTGAGGAATGTGGTGCCAACTTCCATGCAGTCAACGGCCAGGTCTCCGCTATTGCTACATCAATTTATGGAAGGGCTACCAACCGTTGTATCAAGGCAGTTGAGAGCGGCTGGTGACATAAAGGAATTGGATACGGCGTTGGAACGAGCAAGAACACTGATGACACTAGAAGAGGGGAGTGCTAGATCTGTTGCAGCGATGGAAGAGAGGCAGGGAGAGGAAACACAGGTGCAGAAACTCGCTCACCAAATGGAACTGTTAACAGATCAAGTCGCGGCGTTGTCGGCACGAAACGAGCGAAAAGTCAGGTGTTTTAGTTGCGGACAATCGGGACACGTTGAACGACAGTGCTGGAGAAGAGAAGGAAATGCGAAATGCTTTTCATGTGACCGACTGGGGCATATGGCTAGAAATTGTCGTCAGCAGGGAAACGACAACGGGACGCCCATAGAGGGCAACAGGCGTCCCCAATAGCGTGTGAAGGCCCCGCTGTAAATAAGGTAGTTACAATAGCAGCCATTGAAAGTAAAGTTCTTATCATAACGGGGAAGCTGGGAAGAGCAAAAGTGGACATTTTGCTGGATTCAGGTTCTTCAATCTCATTGGTGCGGAAGGCAGCATTAAGAGCGGCAGAAAATGTCAGCGTAAATACGCCCACGACTATCATTCAACTGGTGACAGCTTCTGGAGAACAGCTTAAGGTTGTTGATTATGTAACAGCACCTGTTCATGTGGGTGACAGAACAATGGTGCACAACTTTATCGTAGTGGATAAGTTGATCACAGCAGTGATCCTGGGGGTTGACTTCATGCAGAAACACGGACTGGTTTTGGACTTCTCCCATACTTCTATGCAGGTTGTCTACAACATCAACAAAGGAAAAGCCAAGATGCCTGATGAATTATCCAAGTTCCTGCCCATCATACAAAAAGCTAAGAGTAAAATTCATTCAGCAGTAGCTGCTGTTAGCCAGGATGAAGATGTTGTAGAGGAATGCGCTGTTCCAAAATTTGGAAACTTGATGGCCTCCTTCGATTTACCGGAGTGTCCAAGGCCTGAGCTAAGGACTGTTGTGGATGAGTTCAAAACCTTGTTCCGAACACTGCCGGGGAAAACTGACAAAGCAGATCACTATATCCCAACAACAGGTCCACCTGTCAGAGTTCCGCCACGTCGCATTCCTGAACAGTATCGGCCTGAAGTGGAAGGGCAAATCAAGAGCATGCTGCAAGAAGGCATAATTGAGGAAAGCAGTAGTCCATGGATGGCACCAGCTGTATATGTTGAGAAGAAGTCTGGAGACATTCGGTTATGTGTTGACTACCGGGAACTTAATAAAAGAACGAAAAAGGATGCTTACCCACTACCCCTGCCAGATGAGGTACAAGGCCAAATGGCGGGAGCAACCATCTTCTCAACATTAGACCTCCAGTCAGGATACTGGCAGCTCCCAGTCTATGCAAAGGACAGAGAAAAGACTGCATTCTGTCCAGGACCTGGAATGGGGTTGTACCAGTTTACACGAATGCCATTCGGCCTGACAGGTGCCCCAAGCTCCTTTCAACGTCTGATGGATACAGTGATGAGAGGCCTGCGCTTTGCTAAAACATATATAGATGATGTCATCATATTTTCCAAGGATGTGAGTCAACACAAGGAACACTTAAAGATTGTCTTCCAAAAAGTTCAAGAAGCTGGATTAACACTGCGAGGTAAAAAGTGCCATATAGGAATGGACAAGGTGTTCTATTTGGGGCATACATTTTCTGGAGCGGGAATGATGCCGGACCCTGGGAAGGTCAAAGCTGTGCAAGAATGGCCTACCCCACATGATGTATTGTCTGTCCGACAGTTCCTGGGTCTAGCATCATATTATCGGCGTTATGTCAAAGCGTTTGCAGCTATAGCAGCTCCTCTTCACTTCCTCACTCACAAGGACACTCCATTCAACTGGACAACAGAATGTGATGAAGCATTTAAGACTCTAAAGCAAAATCTGGTTCAGGCCCCAGTACTGGCATACCCTAGGTTTGACCAGGATGCAGGTGTTTTTGTTTTGCAAGCTGATGCAAGTGCTGCTGGACTTGGGGCAGTACTGGAACAAGATGGTCATGTCATTGCATATGCCAGCCGAGGCCTCAACAAACCAGAACAGCAATACAGTGTGATACAGAAGGAGTGCCTAGCTGCAGTATAGCTCTGAAGCAGTTTCGACATTACTTGTTGGGCCGCTGCTTCAAAATTACAACGGATCATGCACCACTCCAGTGGTTGTCTGCACAGAAAATGGAAGGGTTACTGTGCCGTTGGGCATTGGCAATACAAGAATATGATTTCCAGATTGAATATAAGAAGGGATTGCAGAATGGAAATGCAGACGCTTTGTCAAGACGCAGTGTATTGGCCGCTATTACCCATGCAGGACAACCATTAGAAGATATGCAAAGGGCGCAGAGAGATGACCCAACCATCAGCTTGCTTTATGCAGCATTGCAAAGCAAGAAAATGCCAACGCATTCTGGAAACTGGAGACAGCATGTACTTAGAAGATATCGACAGATCTGGTCTCAGTTGCGATTGATTGATGGCATAGTATGCAGACGATATGCTCCAAGCCCAGCCTCTGATATTATTTCAGTGCCAGTGCTTCCAGAAAGTCTTCACAAGGAAGCACTACAGAGGAATCATGATGCTGCTTCGGCAGGTCACCAAGGAATGGAGAAAACGTTACAAAGATTGAGGCAAGAAGCATTTTGGGTTAATATGGCAAGAGAAGTTAATGAGTATTGCAGTAAGTGTGTAGCCTGTCAACAAGCGAAACTTCCAACCCCAACCCCCGCTCCGATGACCAACATACCATGGAAGATGATAGCAGTGGATGTGTTGGAAGTTCCGAGGTCAGTCCACAACAACATATACTTGCTGGTGATACAAGATTATTTTACAAAGTGGGTTGAGGCCATTCCACTTCCTGATCAGACTGCCAGTAGGATCACAGCTGAGATTGTACGTCTTTTTGCAGTGTATGGTATACCAGATATCCTGCACTCGGATCAAGGTACCAATTTCAAAAGTACCATTTTTCAACAGACATTGGAAGCATTTGGAATCAACAAGCGTCGTACCACAGCTTACCACCCACAGTGTGACGGCATGGTTGAACGTGTGAACCGATCATTGCTACAGCTGTTAAAAGCATATGTGGAAAAGGACTATGAATGGGAGCGTTATCTACCACTGGTGCTCTATGCCTATCGCACTGCAGTACACAGGAGTCTCACCATTTGCACTCATGTTTGGAAGAGAGCCAAGAAGTACTGATCTATCGCCTCCTGTCGCATTTGACACAAACTCATACCAGGGCTATCTGCAAGCAAAGCTTGCAGAACTACAGGACTTTGTGGAGGCTAATACAGTACAGGCTGGAGCTGCTCAGAAAATCGCTTTTGACTCTCATGCCAAACTGCGTTCGTTTAAAGAAGGTGACCCTGTTTGGTTGTCAATTCCAAAGTCTAGTAAGCTAGGAAGTAAATGGGAAGGCAAGTGGATTATAAAATCTGTCAAGAACGAAATAAATATGGAGATCACAGATGGTACAAGAACCCGGATAGTTCACATAAACCGACTGCAGCACAGAAATCAGCGTCAATACAAGGAAGTACCACAAAATGACCATCCAACCATTGATGTCTGGACTGCACCCCAGATTGAGCACATTATTACTTCACCAGACCTGCCAGGGGAGGAGCTGCCAGGAGAGGCCCTGCCAGGAGAGGACCGGCCAGGAGAGCAGAGACGATATCCTACAAGACAAAGAAGGCAACCGGATAGATACTAAAGCTTGAAGACAAGATTAAAGAAGGCAGAGCGTATGTAGTATGTACCAGTTCAAAAGCAAATATCCCATTTGCCCTCCCTATTGACACTTCACTAATTACTGTGTTCCCATTCAGTTGGGTTCTTCCTCTTAGATTCACGAGGTTACAAAGGTTACATACCTATTGGGCCTCTGTTGTGTGTTTGATATGTGTTGTATTTGAATGGTATTGTGTTGTATATAAGGGGTTGCAAGGTGCAATTAAACAGTTTTTTTGGAAAGTTATTACAAGGTGAATTTATTTATGTATTTATGTATTTCTCAAAAAGGTGCAAAGATTCTACACACAAAATGTACATGTAAGACTAGCCTTCATGGTAAGGAACCAAATCCTTCTTCTGGTTGCTTATCAAAATGTATGTACACATGTACAACTGCTAAAATGTTTGATGACAATATCATGCATGTCTTGTACTATGCACACATGGAGGTGCACAATATTTACATAGTGAGCTAGTCAATGTATGCACAATAAGGGTGTGCACTGGTGTGGGGTGTGTACATGTATATGTAAGGGTATGCACTGGTGTGGGGTGTGTACATGTAAGGGTGTGCACTAGTGTGCGGTGTGGCTGTTCACTGGTATGGGGTGTGTATTCTCGTGTGTGTGTGTAAATCACAAGGTATGAATATGATTCAGTTTACATGTAGTGTTTATACTGCAATGCTGTACAGATAAGTTTTTCCACACACATGCAGTGCACGTATTACAACATGTAGTTGTGTATGAATGTGTGCAAGCTAAATTGCTCTTTATGGTGTATTTGCACTAGTCCTAATGTAAGGGCAGAATGGGTGATACCCCTCCCCTCTCCCGATCATTTAAAACTGATACTATACTAATGCACACACATCATATGAAGTTTGATTTATAATTGCAGAAAGTCCAAGATTTATGGGCTATCGAACATGCACTATCACACACACCCACACACACACACCATACATATACATATACACCCAACCATACACACTAAATGCTACACACAATGCCAAATTAATTTACAAAAATCTA
This sequence comes from Spongilla lacustris, assembly GCA_949361645.1. Lineage (NCBI taxonomy): Eukaryota > Metazoa > Porifera > Demospongiae > Spongillida > Spongillidae > Spongilla > Spongilla lacustris. The sequence continues at coordinate 10,547,628 of OX442416.1, read as the reverse complement.
TTTTAGGAGTAGAAAAATTGACAATGTGGATATTTTGTGTTTCAACAGTTGTATTGTATTTCCCAAAAGCTGTACACCCATCACAGGCATCACCAGGGTGGAGGGGGGGGGGGACAGGGGGGCCATTGCTGACAGCACTCCCTCCCTCCCAATCCTGCTGGTTGAAATGGCCAAAAGGGGACAACGTATTCTCGACTGTCAAAAGGCGCCCCGTTGCCCTATCCTGCCCCGCCCCCTTCCAGAAAAGCTGGGCGTGCCCATGCCCATATGGACTGAGAGTACACTGTATATACAGTTTGTATTTCCCCATGCTACAATTTGCTTGATGGTAATGCACCAAAAACGGTGCGCGCACTGGTGTTTGAAGTAGGGTGTGTACTAAATTGTGGGAGTGTTTACTGGTACATGTATGTTGTATGAGTATGATTCTGAGGGTGAAAAGTGATTATGGTATGGAGGTGAGGTATATGATGGTAGGGGATATGGTATGTAGTAGGGGTGTGTATATGTAAGGGTGTGCACTGTAATATCACAATGTAGTGCAGTATGAAATTGATACTATACTAGAAGGGACACACCTCACAAGTGTATAAGGGACACATGTCAAAACTGTATGAGGGACACACCCCACTTGGATAGAAGTTAACACCTCACTAGTGTGAAAAAGACACACTCCACAAGTGTGAAAAAGACACACCCCACAGGTGTAAAAGGAACACACCCCACAAGTGTACAAGGGGCACATTCCCTAGTGTGAAGTGTGTATATGTAAGGGTGTGCACTGTGGGGTGTGTCCATTGTACACTTGTGGGGTGTGTCCCTTGCACACATGTGGAAAATCATACTGAACTGTACAACATACATGTACACATTCACTTCTTCTATTAAGTGCTTCATTACAGGCAATGAATAATTGTAATAAACAGCATTCATTTGTTGCCGACCACCATAGGCAAAGTAAAACTACTAGCGACATGATTTAAATCACTTCAAGACGAAGGTCTAAGTGGCCACAGACTTTCTGGTACCATTGGGATTCTCATAAGAGAAAGCCAAACGATTTTTACACAGTTTTGTGAAAGATCAGTGCAACGGGAGCATTGGGTAAGGCATAGTACCAGTATGTATAATATGCTGCCACCTGCTCTCACCACCAGCACAGTGTATTTTCGGGTGCTGACTGCAGAGTATTTAATACACAAGAGATAACATATAGACACATGTAGGTGACTCAAAGCATGCTGAGACTAAGAAGGCTTCAGTGAAAGCATCAAGTAGGTCTCCAGCTTTGTATAACTTAAAAAAATGTTCACCATGCATGCATGCTCAATATAGATTGTGTTGGGGACAAAGGTTCTATTTTTGGTGACATGTCAACATGGCTTTTGTGATTGGTACTCCCAATGCCATATGCTCCGCCATGCATACTCCCATTCTTCCAATATTGGTGTAGCTTCCGTTGTACACACCACCTGCACTAGAGCGAATTCAGATCCAAAAATGGCGTCCGCTCCATGGCCACCTGAACCATGACCCAGCCAGCTACATCTCTCTTCAGGCCTTTGCAGAGATAGCAGCTGTTGGTAAGTACGTATGTATTTGGGCATATATTGGGCGTAGCCCTGTGCAGTAAGTTTGTCTAACTTTGTTGTCATCATGTCTGTGTTGTATTTTAATTTACATGTTTTTTAATTGTAATAAAGTCGCACATGTGCACTATGAACCACCACCATGGAAGTATATGTGACGCCACTCCCACATAAACAACACCCCATCCCCCATGCACGTTCATACCACTTCATCCGTATAAGGTATTGCACCCAAACCCACAGCCCAGTACAACATAACAGCACACAGAACATCACTCACCACCCAACAATACATCCCAACACAGCAGGTCAGGGGTGCAGGGGGAGGGTTCTTGCCCTGGCCCCCTATTCTCTTCCAATCAGTTAATTGGACACGTTGTGAGAAGAGGGCACAGACATGTGTATTATGGGAACTTGGGACCAGTGTGCTCACACCTACATGTACTTAGCCACTTATATTGTGGCTAACATGCATGTAGGTATTGTTGGCATCAAATTGAAAGCCATCAGGTCCACTATTAGTTTTGATGCCCCTGTTTGGTGGTTGTTAAAGGGTTAATATTTTAAAAATAACCACATTTTGTAATAAAGAGGTATCTTTAGACTTGAAACACAAAAAAGTGCTCAATTCAAGGACCTATCAATTGAAATCTTTTTCTGAAATAAAACGTGTGTGTATTGATAACCCGAGAACCATGCAATACTTTATCTGCGAACACAATCTTTATCGGATTTGTTTACATACAATTCAAGTGGGTTACATAACCATATCATCACAGCTATTCAAGCTCAAGCCCCAAGTGGTTTAATTAATCATAGTGTTAACTAATTTCCACACAAGCGTTTTTTTTTCTTGGCTTCCAAGAGTGTTGTCATGGTGATGAATGTAAGCAGGTATTGATGGGATTCATTTAAGAAACATCTCTGCCACGTGTACAGTACTTCTAGCTCCGAGTTGCCTCATAAATACTTATAACAAAACATTCAGATCTGCCTGTGCAAAGTGGAGACTTGTTTAATTAAGGCGTTGAGTTACTAAAGATGTGGCACATATGAACTCGGTACCGTTTTTAATGATGAAGTACTTTTAAGGTGTTTTTGAAAACGTTGTATTTCCACAACCATACATCCGTTTCTTGCCAAATTCGAGTAACTTATTGCCCCATCCCTTACATACATACAGTACGATTTTGATGTTATAGATTCATTCTGCTGGCTGTATCCGAGGCCTGATAGGTCCCGGAGGTAAAACGTATCACAACTCCACACCGAAAATACTTTTAATGCCAAATTTTAATCACTAGTAGGAAAATGGTGTCCAACCAAACGGTCTTTTCGCAATACCTTTATGGCGATGGTTCAGGCGAAGCTTAGTGTCAAACTTAGTGCAGCGGTGAACCATTTACATACGTGCCACACCTCAATTTCTACGTGACGTCAAACATTTATTGCTTATTAAATAAATGGACGGCTAAGCTAGGCACGATTCCACGTAAAAGAAATGTGTATTTGTCAGTGTTTAGGTAGAAAAGACGCTTCATAAAAGAAAGGCTGACATTGCCAAGTTCGGGTATAGCATAGTTTAATGAAAACAACAACGATTATATTCCCGCTCCATCGTCGTCTGATTCGGTACCAATTCATTAAGTTCAGATCCCTCATCAAAGTTATCTTCTGATTCGCTTCCTGAACTCTCCAAGTCTTCCGTGTTTATTCCGCGTGACGTCACGTAGAGATGGGGGTGTGGCACGTATGTAAAAATGGTTCACCGCTGCACTAAGTTTGACACTAAGCCTCGCCTGAACCATATTTTCCTTCTAGTGATTAAAATTTGGCATTAAAAGTATTTTCGGTGTTGCAGTTGTAATTGAAATGTTTACGGAAAATATTACACAATAACAAGTCACGAAAATGATGCCGATCGAGCCAGGAGGGCTCGGGCATTTTGCCTCATCAGAACAGTGCCGAGGCGACAATATATTGCATTTAGCATTTCAGTATTGGATGAGTGGGAGTGGATGGCCAAACGCCTAGCAATTCTTGAGAATGTTTCTTTTGCAGTGATTCCCCAGCCGCCATATGCCTCCACTACGAGAGGGACACATATCCAACCTCTTTCCAGACAACCCAAAGCATTGTTTTCTAATTTCTCTTGTTCACCCACTGCAGCTGAGGCACCTGAGGTCTGACCAGCATCTGAAATCAATGAATTATTGAGGGGGTGTATAACCTTCAGGGGCGGATGCAGGATTTTGGAGAGGGGGGGGTCCGACATGAATAATTGATGAGAGGAGGGGCGCGCGCTCCGCGCGCGCGAAAATTTTTGTGGTGTGCATTCCTATTTTTCCACACATTCTACTAGTACATACAGGGGGATTGTATGTACGCTACGTGTAACACGTGTAGCACGCTAATTATACATAAATTATATTCATATACAAGTTCGAGGGGGGGGGGGGGGGGGGGGGGTCCGGACCCCCCGGACCCCCCCCCCCTGCGTCCGCCCTTGACCTTGATGTCAAATGCTGCAGATCGAGACAGTGACCAGTTTGGTATCAAAATGTCAGCTGGGCGTGATCTGTCTTTGGCTGGACCAATACCACAACCTTGCTCCAAAAGAGGAGAAAGGTGGGCACGACGGCAAAAGTCAGCAATACAATCACGTATACAGTTGTGTCGTGTCACCACATCCCCGGCATAGCGACAAGTTAAAGAATGGTGTCCCAGGGGGTCAAGCTGGCTAGAACAATAGGGGCATGTTTCTTCCAAGTTACAGAGGGGAAGGCCCAACCACCATTTCAGAAGAATGTGGGTTTCGTCAGGTTCAAGTGCTAGTCCAAGGCCTGGGGATGGCACTGTTCTTAACCATGCATGAGCCTGTGGGACTGACTCTGCTAACAGTCGGGCTTTAGTTGCTGTTGTAGCATTGTGCAAGAGGCTACTCAATGCAAGCTTCTCGACTTTCTCTGATAGTAAATGCTGCCTGGGTGGTGAAAGGAGGACTGAAACCATTGTCAAAGCTTCTCCTTCGGTGACCTGCTGATTAAACATTGCAATAGCAGTCTGTAAATGTGTGAATTCGGTGGTGGGTGGAAAAGCTCCTGAGAGAGAAATACTGGCCGATGCGATGAAGGCAGCTGTAGCATGGGAAAATAGGGAGTGAAGGCCAAAACCTCCATGACGAAAACTGAGCTGTGCTTGCCGACTTGCCATTGGTGTAAGCTGTAGTTCAGTACACTGCTCAAGGCAATGGAGCACGTCATTGTCAAAATTAGCAAGCAATTCCAGCACGGCAGAAGTAGGTGGAGTGCACCGGGCCAGGTGAGCCAATTTACAAAAACTGGCACACTGCCTCAGAATACCTAAAGACAGCTGAGGGTCACAAAGCTTTGGAAGCAGTGACAAAAGTTCGCAAGCTGACAACCGTCGTTTCTCAATGAAAGAGGCACAAAAGTTGTCGTCGCCAATGGGGGCACCCAGGATGTCAAAGTTGAGTGCCGACTGATGGGGAATGGAACAATGAAAACGTGTTGGATCACATGGTCCATACAGCTGGCATTTGGATGGATTCAGTAGCAGACCCTTAGTAGAACCATAGGTATCTAATAGATGTACTGCCTTAACTAAGGCAGCAGTGTCCCCTGCAAGAACACCATCATCTATGTACCAACAGTTAAAATCTAAGGAATTGCATAGTGCATCCTCAGCAAAAGATTTGAGAATAGATTGCAGAACTATGGAGAACAGCAAAGGGCCCAAAGGGTCTCCCTGCTGGACCCCAGAGGCAGAGTGAAGCACCCCCAATGGATGCCACAGTGTAGGGTGTTGGGAGTAGCACCACACTACCCAAGGCAGAAGCTCAGGAAAGTTGGCCAAACACTCATCTAGGATGGCTTGGCGAGAGACAAGATTAAATGCGTTCTGGGTAGTAGTACCACCATGCATGTTCATACCACTCCATCAGTATAAGGTATTACACGCAAACTCACAGCCTTCTATTGATCAAATTAATTAACTTATTGTATATATATATATATCTTTTGTGTTTCAACTGTTCTACTTATTTATGTATTTCCCTAATAGGTATGTAAGACCAGCCTTCATAGTAAGGAACCAAATCCTTATTCTGGTTGCTTATCAAAATGCATGTCAGTACACATGTACAACTGCTAAAAATTTTGATGACAGTATCATGCATGTCTTGTACTATGCACACATAGAGGTGCACATTATTTACATAGTGAGCTAGTCAATGTACACAATACATGTAAACCAGACAGTCACACATGTATGTACTTTTGACATGTAAATGCATCAAGCTGCTCATTAACATACACATTTAAAATTTACACGTGTGCATGGCACCATGCAAGACATTGAATCCTAGTTTTCCTTCCATTTACACAGTTACATCACATCTCAATTATTAAACATCATAGCTGAGATACATCACAGTATTAAAATTACATGTATGTCAAGTTACAAAATTAGAAAAAAAAGCACATTTTGTAATATAGAGGTATCTTTAGACTTCCCTGTGAACCATGCAGGGTTTCATCTGAGAATGCCATCTTCAGATCATTTACATACTATTCAAGTGGGGTACATAACCGTTTCATCACAGCTATCCAAGCTCCAGCCCCATGTTTTAACAGATTGTGTTTACTAATTTGCACAGAAGTGGTTCATTTTTTCTTGGCTTCCAAGAGTGTTGTCATGGTGACGAATATAAGCTCGTACCATTGTGATTCGTTTAACTCTTTGACCACCAAGTAATTGCACCCCGCGTTCACCGTCAAGTGCACATTTATGTGCACACGTATTAGAAAACCAATCTGACTGCAGAGGCGGATCCGGGGGGGGCAGGGGGGGGGGGGGGGACTACAGAATTCCCCCCCCCCCCCCCCCCCCCCCCCCGCTAGACCGTCCATAACAATATTCATTCATTATACATCGTATAGACTCCATTACAAAATCAATTCGCGTATGTGTTGATTACTTATGCAATGGATCGTGGTATCCGTTAGGCGCTAGCCGGTTCTATATCCTTTGATAAAGGCTTTATTATCCCTTTTGTTATCGACGTCATATTTTAGCGCCAGACAAAGACCCTTTCTCAAAAGCTCTATACTTCTGTGTAAACTGAGGCATTATTTTATACGTCTCAGTTCAGTGTGCTTTGCTGTTGTCGGATTACTTTTCAGTCATCCTAGCAACTTCTCTCTGTTTTAACGGTGAGTATAAATACATGCAGTGATGAAGTATTAATCTGCATGCTTATAGTATACTAATAGAGTTTCGAAAGTGGAATTTCCAAGGTGTATACACAAGCAGACTATAGGTACATGTAAGTTAATATAACGTGTAGCCCACATCGAATTCTTGTCATTGCATTATTTTTATAGTTGTCGAACTCTCGTGATATTCCTATATATACAGCAATACTGTCCTTGCTGCCCCCAGATAGCTTAGTCAAATGTGCACTGGATTATAAACTGTTTGCAATTTACGAAAATGATCTTCCATCATATTCCTCCCTGCCCTCAGAACAGGATCACTGGGTTCTTTATTGAAGGAGAAAAATGGAAACATCTAGTCCACCTGAAACCTTAGTTAATTGCTACACACATGCAGACCCCGACATTTTCCCAAACATTCAAGTTCTTTGAAGTATTGGGTGTACATGTATATTTCCAGTTACAAGTTCAGAAGCGGAACGATTTTTTCTGTTCTTCGGAGGCTCAAAACGTCGTTGAGAAATAGAATGGGAGAAGAACGCCTAGCATCACTCGCATTAATGCATTAATGCATACAAATTACAATGTAAAGCATTTATCCTATATACTGTATCGGTGATATAGTACGGCGTTTATATGCAGTATAGTATAATTACATGCAATGCAGCATATGTAGATAGGACCGGTTAAAATAGCAGAAGCCAGTAATTCTTGTGTTACTACGCAATGATGCTATATTGTTTTGTGACTTAAAAAGTGCGAAAGTTGCAAAGCGGTTAGGGCTTCACCCCAGACCCCGATGGGGGAGCTTACAGCGCTCCCCCATACCCCCTTGCTGTGGTGGGCGTGTCCCTTACCGCTACAACTTTCCCCCCCTCGCTCCCAAATCCTAGATCCGCCCCTGGACTCACTGTGTCGCATGGTTACGCACTATGTGCACCAAAAAGCGCTCGGGCCATAGAACTACGACTGGAGTGTTGGTTTTTAATTGAAAGGTAAGCGGTAACTAGCAGCTGCAGCTAGCTGTACGTGTAATGGCGTCACTAGCGGCTTTGAATAAGCACCCGCTTGTTCTCCTACAATAGGGGATTGAAAAGCTTTTTTAAAAACCTGGACCTTAGAAATAACACCAAGGGACAAAAACATCGTGTTTTCGTCGTCTGTTTCATAGTATACACGACGTACGGCTTCAAATCCCTGCCCACTTGGCTGAGCAACCATTGTTTTGCAAACACCAAATATCAAAACAAACATCGCAAAACACTTTTTTATCATAGTAATATCTTTAAAGTAAGCTAACCGTGTGGTTCTTCAAGAACGGCGAATTTTCGGCGACTGCTCAGTAATAAGCTACGGTAGCCATAATTAAAAACATAGCTGACAGTTAACGAAGTCATCCGTATTGCAGAATTGACGTCCAAAGAGTGATCCATTGTGATTCGTTTTTAAGAAACATCACTGCCACGTGTACAGTACTTCTACCTTTTAGGTTGCCTCATAAAAGCTCACAACAAAACATTCAGACTGCCTGTGGAAAGTGTAGACTTAACTTGTTTCAGGCGTTGAGTTACTAGTAATAGGCACAGCACATGTTGAGAACATTGCTTTTGAGGTGCTTTTACAGTTCACGCAAAACAAAGCCTTCACTTTGCACATGCAGATCTGAAAGTTCTGTTTTTGGGACATACCTCACCAGTGTACAAGGGACACACCTTACAAGTGTACAAGGGACACACCCCACTAGTGCACAAGGGACACACCTTACAAGTGTACAAGGGACACATCCCACAAGTGTACAAGGGACACACCCCACAAGTGTACAAGGGACACACCTTACAAGTGTACAAGGGACACACCCCCACAAGTGTACAAGGGACACACCCCACAAGTGTGCAAGGGACACACTCATTACTGTACAACGGATACACCCCACTAGTGCACAACTCACAAGTCTGGTGGGGGTGTGTACACGTAAAAGTGTGTACATGTAAGGTGTGAACTGGTGTGGTGTGTGTACATGTAAGGGTGTGCACTGGTGTGGGGTGTGTACATGTACATGTAAGGGTGTGCACTGGTGTGGAGTGTGTACATGTAAGGGTGTGCACTGGTGTGGGGTATGTACATGTAAAGGGTGTGCACTGGTGTGGGGTGTGTACATGTAAGGGTGTGCACTGGTGTGGAGTGTGTACATGTAAGGGTGTGCACTGGGGTGTATATATGTTGCACTCCAACCATCCTAAATGGATGAAATGCATATTCCTGTACATGTACATGTAGCCAAATTTCTAATTCGTTTTAAAAAAAAAAAAAGATCATTCTCCAACTTTTACAGCCAATGACTTCCAGCTAATCCCATACATGTACATGTACATGTACTTCCTACAGGGCTTGACCTTCTAATTCGGGGACCCAAGCGTGGTCCATTTGTACCGTTACCAACAATACGCGGTTGTTTACAGAGCTGGGAATCACAACAAGATTGCAGATGCGTTGTCTCATGCAGCAAGACAGTTTGCTGCAACAGAAGAAGGATGATGTGTGACGGATGCCATCACCAAGAATAATTTAATTTGTACTCACCATGTGGTGCCTGTCTCCCCAAGTCTCCCCCCACATGACAAAACATGACATGCATGGCTTGGTCACAGGGATTCCCAGCTGGTTACCTGTGTCACTGACAGGAGCTTCCCTGAGTCAGCATGTCAAGGATGAGGGGGAGGAGGGTTGTCACCCTGGGCCCCTATTCTCTGCCAATCAGTCAATTGGGCATGTTGTGAGAAGCAGGCAGCACAAATATGTGCAGCTGTGGACCTTAAGGGTTTGGACCAGGGTGCTCACGCCTACATGTATTCATTATGTGGTTGACATACATTTAGATATTGTTGGCATCAAATTGAAGGCCATTTTGTCCACTATTAGTTTTGATACGCATGTTTGGTGGTGGTTAAAGGGTTAGACTTCAAACACAAAAGATATTTCAAGGACCTATCAATGTAAATCTTTTACTGAAATAAAAAAGTCTGTGTATTGATAACCCTTGAGAACCGTGCAAGGTTTTATCGAGAATGCCATCTTTTTCTCATCAAAATTAAGTTTTGTTTACATACATTCCAAGTGGGTTACATAACTGTTTCACTGTAGCTATCCAAGCTCATGCCCCTTGTGGTTTAATCAACCACAATGACTCAGCAGATTGTTTTTACTATTTTGCACACCTGTGTTTTTTTTTCTTGGTGTCCAGGAGTGTTGTCATGGCGAAGAATGTAAGCAGGTATTGTTGCGATCCGTTTAAGAAACATCATCGCCATGTGTACTTCTACCTTCAAGTTGCCTCAGAAAAGCCACCAGTGTACAAGGGACACACATCCTGGTGGTATGCACTGGCGTGGGGTGTGTACATTTGTATATGTAAGGGTGTGAAGACATGTATGGACAAGCAGGAGACTAAGACCTTAATGTGAAAGATTGCTCAGGCATGGCCAGCTACCTGAGCTATTATTATGCTGTAATGTAAATGTGTGCTTCATTTGGAAAATAATAACAACACAATAGAACAAGAAACATATTACCTTTAGAAATTATCTGCTGAAATGATAATACCCCATACAGCATATGCAAGCCTCACTCATGGTCTTATTAATAAATGGGCATCCTAGCAAGATCTATATTGATATTGAACACCTCCCATTTTGAACAATCTACCTGCCAATACGCCTTACTTTGCCCTAATAATTCCATATGTTTTCAGTAACCACTTGAGGGACTTTCTGTCATTGCCTATTCACCATGGTGGTTTAGGCATTCTCCTAACAGTAATGTCTATTAGTAGATCTTACTGCTACAATCCCATACTTGTAAGTGTGATACCAGAGCTCACCAAATCTTGGCGAAATAGCTTGTACACAATAACAAAAAACAAAAATTCCTTTGTCCCAATAGTCCCAATGATATGCAGTGACTTATTGAAGCATCACCAGGAGTGGGCCTCAAGTTGGTTGTCCTCATGACTAATAGTAGAACATGGCTTTGCCTTCCACAAAGGTGCTTTCATAGATGCCCTTGATTACGGTAAGGTTACCCTCCTGACTTTCCATCCTTGTGTACCTGTGCCAACATTTCACCATTCAATATGTACTAAGCTGCCCCTGAGGTGGCTTTATGTTTGTTCAACACAATGAACTACGTATGAAATATTACTACCCAACTGATGGAAAAGGTATGTTTGGATGTAGGTATTGATCCTTCTATACAACGTATTTCAAATGAGGTGTTGCACCACAAGACAGTACAATAGACATACATGTAGTGTGCTAGTCATTGTATGCAATACATGTAAACCATCAACTGAACACTGATGCCACACCAACCTTATCAGCCTGATTGACATTGGCTCCAGCTTCAATGAGCTTCTTTACTACATCAAGATGTCCATTAAAACTAGCTCCCCTCAATGGACTTTTACCATCCTAGTGGATGAATCAGTTACATACATGTATATACATGTACAGTGTTACTTTGAATGCCACAAAATGGTTGAAATTGTATTTAGCTATTTGAATCTGTTTGCAAAAATGAACAGCACAACATACATACAATTATTTCTTACATGTGCATGCTCATCAGTATATACATGTATATATACATGCATTGTATATCTGTGTGTTGCAGTGCACAAGAAATTTCATCCTTGACATTGGATTTCTATTACATGTGTAAAATTATACTTATTGACATGAATGCCTGATTACATATTCATGTAAATAATCTCTTGTACTCTGCACACATGGATGAGAGCATGTAGTGAAAGTATATATATATATTATATATTTATATATATAATTATATATAATATATATATATATATTATAATTATTGTATATATATATGTTGGTTCAGTTATGAAAACCATCAATTGAGCACTGATACCATACCAACCTTATTGGCCTGATTGATATTGGCTCCAGCTTCGATGAGCTTCTTTACTACTTCAAGATGTCCATTCATACTAGCTTTCTCCAATGGACTCCGACCATCCTAAAAAATAATCAAATCTCTCATTGTTAATACAAAACTATTTGTCACCATATAACTATTTATAGGCCCTAAATGCTACATATTCATGCCTGTTTTGTTGGATACAACTGTACATGTATATAAAGATTAAGCACACCACTCTAATGTCCCTATTACGCTATCATCAATGAATCATGCGATTATGCTGTCTACATTGGTTTGCATTAGATAATGCCCACACTATTAGTGCTGAGCGATTACATAATCTAATTCCTGTATTTAGAAAAGTGCTCAACCCTTACGTTCAAAAGGCTTTATGGAATGTACTTCTTGCAAAAATATTATAGTAAATAGTTCAAACATAAAATGTATAAAATCTGCTCAGAAAAATGAAATAGCAGTCCTGCAATTATAATTCTTGTGTTTACATGTCGATGTTGATGATTTTTTAAAATGTCAAAATGTGGAAAACACAAGTATACATACATGGAAGTAATAATGTACTCTGCTTATACATGTATGGATGTACATGTAGTAATAGTATGTTCAGTTATGAAAACCATCAACAGAACACCAACCTTATTGGCCTGATCGACATTGGCTCTGGTTTCAATGAGCTTCTATATTACATCAAGATACCCATTCAAATTAGGTACCAACAACTTACTCTGCAATATACCACACCAGTTACATTTACATGTGGTACTCTGAATGGTACAAAAACGTTTCAAATCATATTTCCCCACATTGTATTCAGAACTGGTTGTGAAAATTCTAGCAAAGTACACAAAGACAATTACTACTAATTTTTTTAATGCATCAAGCTGCTCATCAGTGTACATGCATGTACTGTATATCTAAGTATGGCAGTGCACAAGACATTCCATCCATGGCATTAAATTTCTAGTTCCATCACTACGTACACAATTACAAAATATCATAGATTACATCAGATGATGCTATATTCACATCAGCACCTGCTCCCAACAAGCTCTGCACTATATCATGATGACCTTCCTGACTTGCTACATATAATGGAGTTGTATTGTCCTGGTAAGGAATGAAGAAGATATACATGTACATGTACATGTACACGTACAAATGTGCATTTAGAAATTAAAATTTAGCTAAAGGAATAGTATATACATGTACCATCGATCAGTGCATATGTGTGTACAGGTGTTGCAACTGAAAGTCAACTTGTGCCAGTATGGTTGAATGTGCTCATCATTACTATTTACATGCACATGTGCACATTTGTACATGTAAAAATTTGTACATTTCAATTACAATGTAGGTTCAATATATGTAACAGGGATCCACATATACATGTATGTATGTATGTGTTATTAATTCTGTTCAGTATGATTATATCATTTTCTGTAATCTAAACTAAATGTATTGTAGGAATGCCTTGACATTTTTCCTTCAACTTTTCGATTGTTTTTGGATTTTCCATTTCAGGTTGCTTATCAGAACTAAAGTGTCTACGTACAGGTACAACTGCTTAACTGTTTGTTGACAATACATAATATTTACATATATGTAGTCAATGTACATGTATGCAATGATTGTAAACACTAATGCCATACCAACCTTATTGGCCTGATTGACAATAGCTCCAGCTTCAATGAGCTTCTTTACTACGTCAAGATGTCCATTAAAAATAGCTGTCCACAATGGAGTATGACCATCCTAATGGATCAAACATATACCACACATATACACAGAGTGACTTAGTGTAAACATATAAATATTAATTCAATAAATCATTAAATAAAATGAAAAAAATTATAATTAACGAAAACGAATTAATAATTCCCGCTTACACCTAATTTAAAGCATACCATACCAAAAGGTCCAGCATTTCCTTGAATTTTAATATGTCACCTTGGCTGAATTTATTAATAAATTCAAACCACTAAATAAAGATACAATGGCCACTATGAAAATTAAAAAAATCAAGATTTCAATTTTGAATAACTTCGAAATGGAAGTAGTTAATGAAATATAATTTGCAGCTAAAAACTAAACACCCACCCTACATTTATTAACATATAATATTTAATTCAAATTATAGAACTTAAAACATTTATCAATATTAATTAACCATTAAAGATTATTTTTAGTTTGAGATTACTTGTATAACATTCACTACGTTATGTTTAGGAACTACATTATTAATATTATTTCACCAGCATGTCTTATAACAATAACTACCAGTTAATTAACTGCTTGTGGTTAATTTATAAACCGTTTTCCTTGATTGTGAAACACCCTGTATACAGTATGGCACATCGTTTATATATATATAATAATAATTATTATTATTAATGTCTATTGTCCTGAATGTCCACCCGGGGGTACAATTGGACACCCGGGTGGACAGCAAAAAAAGTTTTTGCCGTTCGGTCACGGAAGGGACACGGCTGCATTTGACGGTACTGGCTTACAGAATAAGTCTTTTCAGGATTGGGCCGAGATAAGTAAGGCTTAAAACTTTTCGGTACTCGTAAAACGACCCGTGCTAGCGGACCTATCCATTACGCTCCGTGCATGCGGATCGGTCGGAGCGTAATGGATAGGTCCGCTAGCACGGGTCGTTTTACGAGTACCGAAAGGATTTAAGACTTACTTATCTCGGCCCGATCCTGAAAAGACTTGTTCCGTAAGCCAGTACCGTTAATGTCTATTGTCCTGAATGTCCACCATTGTATACCCGGGTGGACAGCAAAAAAGTTTTTGTTGTTCGGTCATGGAAGGGACCTAGTGGCATTTAACGATACTGGCTTATAGTATAAGTCTTTTAAGGATTGGGCCGAGGATAAGCAAAGCTTAAATCCTTTTGGTACATGTAGAACGAGCCGTACTAGCGGGCCTATCCATTACGCTCCTCGCATGCGGATCGGTCAGAGCGTAATGGATAGGTCCGCTAGCACGGGTCGTTTTACGAGTACCGAAAGGACTTAAGCCTTACTTATCTCGGCCCAATCCTGAAAAGACTTGTTCTGTAAGTCAGTACCGTTAAATGCAGCCAGGTCCATTCCGTGACCGAACGGCAAAAACATTTTTTGCTGTCCACCCGGGTGTCCAATTGTACCCCCGGGTGGACATTCAGGACAATAGACATTAAAAACTTTTAAACAACACTGACAACAACGAAATAATCCACTGTTACATAATCAAACACAGAGACACTACGGTTCTACACT
This sequence comes from Spongilla lacustris, assembly GCA_949361645.1. NCBI lineage: Eukaryota > Metazoa > Porifera > Demospongiae > Spongillida > Spongillidae > Spongilla > Spongilla lacustris. The sequence continues at coordinate 10,532,577 of OX442416.1, read as the reverse complement.
CTTCGGAGAATGGCTCTGGCTATATATGAATATCATTAAAATATATTATATATATAAAAATAAGAATATTGCATGGCGCGTGGTAAGCGCGTTTCAAGAGGCCTCCCGCATAGTTCTATCCCACAATCGGATTCACAGCCTCTGGAACACAATCGTCAGAGCGCTTCTGCAGGTAGGTCTGAATGTCTCTTAATACCTGGTTGCTCCTCTTCTTTAGGGACGAAGGATGCTTTTAAAAAACACCTGCAGGGACACTTTTCGAAAAACGACCCTGGAATCTCGGCGGACTTACTTCACGAAGCAGGTTTCACCGCTTGCGTGGGTTGCAAATTAGTCCTTGTTACCATTAAGCGGACCCGTTGCACGTCCTGCTTGAATGACAGCCGCCATTCATCCAAGTCCAATGGCAACAGCTGTGAGTCCTTGTTTTCAAATAACAATAATAGCGGTTCGTTAGTTGGTAGTTCGCTACAGCCCTCCGAGCCACCTTTATGAACGTTTTAATACGTCATCTCCTGAGCCATCCCGATCGTCGGTTTTGCATGGGACACCATCATCACCCCAGCCCTCTCCTAGCACTTCATTCACACCTTCCTCTTCGGCAGTGCCAGCGCTGTTTGATCCTCCAATAGTATCCACGGACCTTCCGCCATCTGTATTTATCCAGCATTTGCATGCTCAAACCCATCTGCTAGCAATAGCCCCTGCACCTATTAGTATATCACCGGAACAGGGGTCCTCTCCATCTTCTAACCATTCGTGCTCCCAATCGACATCGGAAGGCCCCATTCAACCTCCACCTGAGCTTCCCTCCCGAGGATATATCCTGCCTTCTTCTGCACAGGCACATTATTCTTACACAGCCACCTCCACGCTTTCCTCATCATTCTGTCCCTCTCCTTCCCTTTCTTACACCTCGAACAGGAAACAATGTGCTGTAGAGGGTTGCCCTGAACTAGTTGCTCCCACAATGTGGCGACACCATGCACATGACATTACATGCCCAGAGGTTGCTTCCAGGTAATGTGCCTGACACCTGGCTGAAGGAACACGGTCTGTTTATTTGCCCTGACTGCCAGGTGCTGGTAGCTAATTCCCACAGCCTATCCCATCGGACTAAATGCGCACGAACTGCACATGCAGTGGTGGAAACATTAAGTATGAATTTGCCAATGTCTGCCAGCATTGATGTGACGTCTGTGTTGCCTACATTTGAAGTCATATGCCAACTGCCTGGTTACACTCTAAGACGTGTGCCTACCAAAGCTAGACCTGCATTTGCATGTGCCCTATCTGCTGCTCTAAGATCAGCTTTGTTAGAGAACACTGAGGACTCATGGTTAAAGCTATTCATGTTGCCTAAATATTTGCTTCTTACCCCAAAACGTAGAGGACGTCACCATAAGCCTATTTCCATTGAGTACCTCTGTGGTTTGTGGTTGAAAGGTCAATACGGAACACTTTGGCAGCGTGCTATTGGTCAGACTACTTCAAGACCTTCTCATTCAAGGCACAATGATACTGACAGAAGGATCCACATCTCAGTTGCTCTAGCCAGAGAAGGACTGTATGGGAAGGCCTGTCAAGTCCTAACTTCATCGGGTCTAGCAGCTCACAATAATGACACCTGGGAACTCCTGCAGTCTAAACATCCCAAGGGCCCTCCTCCAACTCCACCCACTGCTGGTAGTTCATGGACAGCTATTCTTCCAAAGGATTTCAATGTAGGGGCCATTCTGCGGTCTTTCCCAAAGACTACTGCATGTGGACCTTCAGAGGGTTGCCCTGAACTAGTTTCTCCCACAATGTGGCGACACCACATAACATTACATGCCCAGAGGTTGCTTCCAGGTAATGTGCCTGACACCTGGCTGAAGGAACACGGTCTGTTTATTTGCCCTGACTGCCAGGTGCTGGTAGCTAATTCCCACAGCCTATCCCATCGGACTAAATGCGCACGCACTGCACATGCAGTGGTGGAAACGTTAGGTATGAATTTGCCAATGTCTGCCAGCATTGATGAGTTGCCTACATATGCCAACTGCCTGGTTACACTCTAAGACGTGTGCCTACCAAAGCTAGACCTGCATTTGCATTAGCCCTATCATCTGCTCTAAGATCAGCTTTGTTAGAGAACACTGAGGACTCATGGTTAAAGCTTTTCATGTTGCCTAAATGTTTGCTTCTTACCCCAAAACGTAGAGGACGTCACCATAAGCCTATTTCCATTGAGTACCTCTGTGGTTTGTGGTTGAAAGGTCAATACAGAACACTTTGGCAGCGTGCTATTGGTCAGACTACTTCAAGACCTTCTCATTCAAGGCACAATGATACTGACAGAAGGATCCACACCTCAGTTGCTCTAGCCAGAGAAGGACTGTATGGGAGGGCCTGTCAAGTCCTAACTTCATCGGGTCTAGCACCTCACAATAATGACACCTGGGAACTCCTGCAGTCTAAACATCCCAAGGGCCCTCCTCCAACTCCACCCACTGCTGGTAGTTCATGGACAGCTATTCTTCCAAAGGATTTCAATGTAGGGGCCATTCTGCGGTCTTTCCCAAAGACTACTGCATGTGGACCTTCAGGCCTTTGAATTCAACATCTCATAGATGCAGCGGAGATACATTTGCAGGTTCCCATATGCTCTTCTCTTAGGGATATCATCAACCTACTAGCTTCTGGTGAAGTCCCAGTGGTTGTCTCTAAACATTTAGCTGGAGGTAGTCTCACTGCGCTGGTGAAAAGTGAAGAGGATTTGCCACTTGATATTCGCCCCATTGCAGTAGGTGAAGCTTTACGTCGCCTGGTGGGAAAATGTGTTAGTGCAGTTGAAAAGTCCAAAGCCAGTGACTTCTTTGCCCCCTACCAGTTTGGAGTGGCTTGTGCAGCAGGAGCAGAAAAGGTTATCCATGGTCTCAGGTCTTGCATGGATGATCACTGGACAGATGACAGTGCTGAAAATAGACATGCGTAATGCATACAATCTTGTGTCTCGTCAGGCCCTCTTGTATGAGTGCAGCATTCAATTCCCAGAGTTGCTCCCATGGGCATCATGGTGCTATGGCCAACACCCAGTATTGCAGCATGCATTGGGTACTATAAGCTCAGAGGTGGGTGTCCAGCAAGGAGACCCTTTAAGTCCAATGTTCTTCTGCCTATAGTACTCCACAAGATTGTGTCTGCTATTGTATCAGATGAAAATGCTCCAGTTTGATGGTACCAAGATGATGGTGTGGTTGCTGGTCCTAAGCATGCAGTTTCACGTGCACTTACCATCATCCAAGAGCTTGGCCCTCCATTGGGTCTGTTTATTAATGCAGCAAAATGTAAACTCTTCAGTCTTAGTGATCTCAGCATGTTCCCACCAGAAATGAAGAGATCTAGTGTACCTCATTTGGAGATCCTGGGAGCTCCTATTGGGGATGCAATTTTTTGTGCCAAAGTTGTATCCCAGAAGTGTGCTACGGCCTCCAAGTTACTCTCCCAACTGGAAGAGGTTGGTTCTGTGGACCCCCAAGTTGCTCTGCTTCTGTTACGACAGTGTAGCGGATTTTGTAAGCTTGTGCACTTGGCAAGATCAACACCCCCTTCTCTCATTGCCAAAGGACTGGAGTACTTTGATAATGATGTTCGTCACTGCTTTGCTCTAGCCACAGCTGTAGACACCCCAAACAGTGCTTGGAAACAGGCACAACTCAGCCTTAGCAGAGGTGGTTTAGGGCTTCGTCGGCTTTCAGAACATTCATCTGCCTGTTATATTGCATCTCTAAGCATGGCTGGCATGTGCTCTGAGACCAATCAGCACCTGTTGAATGCCATCGATAAGTTTAATGAACATGTTTCTAATGAGGATACGGTTACATTGGAAGCTATCAGGGAGACACCATGCCGCCAAAAGGTGCTTTCGAACAAATTGGAAGACAGCCTGTTTGCACAGCTTTTTCAAAATCATCATTGCCTGACAGAGCTCGCCTTTTATCAGTTTCATCTCCCCATGCTGCTGCATGGCTTTCCACAGCTCCTTCTCCTGGTATCAATCTGCAGTTGGAGCCTTCTGAGTTCCAAGCAGCCATACAATGGTGGCTTGGTGTTAGTATCTCAGGCTCTCAGGGTGTCACATGTCCTCACTGTCCAGCTCATTCTTTGGACCCTTTAGGCCATCATGCTTTAACATGCAAGCATGGGGGCGATGTGGTCATTCGTCACAACAGGCTCCGGGATGTATTTGCAGAGTCATGTAGGAGAGCCTGCATAAGTGCTCAGGTGGAGGTTGGGTATGGCTTTACATCTGAGGAGCGCTACACACGACCAGCTGATGTCCTGGCAGCAAACTGGATGATGGGAAAGCCTGCTGCATTTGACTTTACTGTCACATCACCACTAACCTCAAGTAATTTACCTGAAGCGAGTGTGACAGCAGGGTCTGCAGCCTTTGCAGCAGAGGAGAGAAAGCATAAGGCCAATGACTCCAAATGTGCAGAACTGGGTTGGGTATGCATCCCAATAGCTGTAGAGACCTATGGGTGTTGGGGCACTGAAGCAAAGTGGGCACTATCGCAGCTAGCCTCTGGCTTGGCCACACGTCAGAACTGCCCAAAGTCTGCATCTGTCACAGCCCTATATCAGAGGTTGAACATGACCCTTGTTAGGGCAAATGTGAGGGCTCTTCTTTCAAGGGCCATCTCAGACACAGGCTACTGATATATTATTTAGTCTAGGTGGTAGGTAATGTAACGTTATGGGCTTGTTTATCTGTATTGTACATATATTATGGGGTATAATTATATTTATTATGATTATAATTATAATTATATGTATATATAATAATGTTACACAATTGCTTCGCGATTGAATCATTATAACTTCTGAACGGTTCCGTGCCAGTCTTGCAACGTTCAATACCCCACCGGGTTCAAACCCGCCATACGTTTCTGTAGGAGTAATGAATTCGCTTCAATTTCGTTTTGCAGGTAGAGACTGTTTGTTAATGTTTACGTCATCCGTTACGGAGATACAGTTGAACCAAGGACATTTAATTAAGTGTCCTTGGTTGAACGAACTACGTGCACATTTTCGCGCTCGATTCGCGCCAATGGGCCACTCGATGTATGGGGAGGCGGGGATTATAACATTGGCGCTAATCAAGCGGGGAAATGTGCACGTAGTTTGTTCAACTGTACTGGTACATGTATCTCCGTAACGGATAGCATAAAACTGAACAAACAGAACAAATCGATAGGTATAGGACCTCTCTACCTATACAAACCGAAATTGAAGCGATTATTCCTACAGCAAGTTATAAACCCGGTGCAGGGCCGGTGAGAGGGGTGGGGGGGGGGGGGGGGGGGGGGGGGGGGGGGAAGCGCCCCAAGGTATAATAAAGGGGCCCCAAGGAATAATAGGGGGCCCGGCGGTCCAAAATTTTATAGTATTATGGCTAAAGAGTGGTTTGCAGTTTAATTGTACATGTACTATGGATGTATAAAAACTCGTATTTGGCCAATCTCAAGGGGGACCCCCCTCTCGTATTTCAGGGCCTATGGGGCCCTCTAATGAATGTTACCCCGGGCCTCATTACGGCTCTCACCGGCCCTGACCGGGTGGGGTATCGAACGTTGCAATACTGACACGGAACAAGTGCAAGGCTCCAAAATGTACTTTACCAAAGAGAAAAGGTGTGGTATGAAGTGTTGAAAATAGAACGTTGATAGCCTTAACCGTTCGGAAGTTATAATGATTCAAACGCAAAGCAATTTTTATAACATTATATAATTTATATTATGGTGTGCCATTTTGTCGTGAGCTGTCCCATATAGTGTTACTTTCACATATTTAAAACAACATAAATAGCATAGTCCACAAACATTTACCTCTTCACTTGCATGCATCTCAAATGAATATGATAAACGAGTTTTACTGAACTTTTACCCATATTCATTTGATTTGTAGCTACATGCATCTACATGTAGTATATGTACATGCACTGTACATCTGTGTATCCGTTGCAATTGATTTCTAGTTCCATCATGCCTCATAGACATTATACGATCACTTACTTGTACATCAGATGTATACATGCATGTATATTAACATCAATACCTGGCTTACATATATCACAAATCCTATGTCACCTTTTGAAGCAAAGCTTTATAATAAAGCATAAAAAACATAACTTTTGTCACAAATCATATTTCACCTTTTTAATCTAGTTGGGAAAATGAACAATATAACTAGCACAATTACATGTACCTCATATAATACATGCATCAATCTGCATGCACATCAAATGCACATCAATATACATGTATACACATCTATGTATGGCAGTGTAGAAGACATTGCATTGATATCATAAAATAAAAATATCATTGCTTACATCAGATCTTGCTGTATTCACATCAACACCTGCATGATGATCTTCCCGACTTGCTACATACAATGGAGTTGTATTGTCCTGCAGGTAAGGAATGAACACACAGCATATAATTTCCTGTACTCTATAGACAAATGTATGATAACTACCATTTATAGTTTCTATAAAAATTTGCAATGCATTTTGTTGGATTTTTGAAAGAGCTACAATCTGTATACATCAAATAAATCTAAAGTAAGCACTGCCTTTGTGGAATAATAAAGCACTAAATTAAATCTACTTCAAGTTGTTTGAGATTGAAATGAATAAGGTAATTAACCTCCATGTGGTAGAATTAAAAGGATCTAATATATATTGTATGCTGCATGTGTGATACTTTGTATATCTTTTGAATGTTGTGTGCTTAGGGGCGTGTGTGCTAGGACGCATACAAGCATGCAGTTGTGTGAGTAAATTACTTAGGGGAATTTTTTGGGGGTGCTCATGCATATGACAGACATGCAATTGAGCATAGGGAGATTGAGCATTGTACACTATTCTGCCCATCTAAAAATAATTTTTTGTACTATAACAGCACCTAACCTTATTTTGAGCAGTCATGTCCACATCCATAGGAAGTTGTCTCCCTGCAGCAGTTTCATCTGCAGCTGTTGGATGTAACACTTCTTTATCCAATTCTGAAGACTGTAACAGTAGCATCATAAGATGCGGAAGTGAATCACAATCTTCATTTAAAGGCACCAATAACTATTTCCCTGCATTGCACAGCAATAGAAAGCCTTTAGATAGGATAAGGATTCTCTTGGAGACATACATGTATCATGTACGCAGATTTCTATAACTACATGTACAGGCAGATGAAACTATTTACTGCATGACTGTACAGTACAGAAAATAAAAACAACCATATCGAAACCCACATACATTGTACACATTGTGTGTATTATAAATTATACTGTGCTCCAAAAAGAGTTGGAAACCCAACTTATGTACTGAAGAAAAATGTTTGCTTACCTGCTTATAGTGGTAGTCCTTTGTCATGAGCTCTGTTACACCTAGTGTGATAAGAAGTTTCCACTGTTCTTCATTCAAAGGAAATAGTACAGAGTATATGCAGAGTGGTACAGAATACACCAGCTCAACACATCCCCTGGTAACAGTGCACAACCTTAGTGCATAGTTTTGAATATTTAAAGATGCCATCAATTGTGCTTCAAACAGTTGAATTTCTTCTGCTTTGTATGTTTTTTTATCAAGTTCCTGATACTCTACCACTTTTAATAAAAAGTAAGTAGCGTCCTTTATGAGTGACATAGGTGAAGGTGGGGGACATTCAAAGATGTTTCGTTTGCAGTACTTGTGCACCTCGTCTGTATAGGACTGTATGATTGATAAAATGTCTGTTGGATCTTTTTCAGTTACAGTTTTAGCATCTTCTAGTACTATTTTCAAAACAGAAGAATTAAACCATGTAAAATAGTCGGAGAGTATTGCATAACATTCTGAGTGATCAGCTTCTTTGATGTCCTTCCATCTGTCTTGAAGCATAGGCACTTCATTTTTGATAGTACCCGGTATATTAAACAGGATATCCCTGTAATTCTTAACAGGTACATTGACCTCCATCCAGGTTTTAAATTTAAGGATCATTTGACGATATTTTTTATTTATGGCATCTGCATCAGCCTTAACTTTTAGCAGTAAAATGTCTTTTTCATTCTTAGTAAGACTATCAACATCAAGGTACAAGAATGGTTTATTACGTGGATTATGACATCCATTAGTTATGAGTCCTTTTAAATCGCATCTTCCACAGCCACAGTTATCCATTATATGACGTTTTTCTGAAAGTTTAGATAATATAAGTGAATTTATTTCTGGACAACATTAAATCACCATTGCAATCATCAGCTTCCATATTGTTCAATTTTATTCACCACAAATATGTCTTTCAATCCCAACTGGCATTTAGGCAACTACTTCAGAGTATACAATTTGATTGCTTAAAGTATAAAACAGTAGAGTATATGTTTATTACAATCACCAGGAACATATTTTTATATTCTTACATTGCAGTCAATACATATGCATCCCGGCCACAAACTTGCAATACTACAAATAACAACAAGGAATCATGTGGCACTGGATTCAAGGAAAATGGGGGTTGGCATGGGTGGGTAATCTGGTGGTCACCAAAGGATAAACAATCATCCTACACTTAGATTTGCATTGTTTTTTTAAAGAGTAAACTTCCATGTGCAATGCTTCATTAAATATTGCATCATAAGCAGATGAATAATAACTAACAAACAATTGTGTTTTATTATTAACATCGAATATTGACAGCATCAAAACCAGGTAGAAAAAAATAATAAAACTGCTAATGGTTCATAGCCCAAAAGGACAGGACATTCACATAAATAAAAACCTAGAATAAAATACAATAACTCACTTATGCACTACAAAGTGGTAAATAAAACAGAGGGAATAAGTGCGCAGGGGCAGATCCAACATTTCAGGAAGCGGGGAGGGGGGGGGGAGGTCTAATAGCTATAATCACAAATGTGAAAGCAATTGAGTCTGGGGGAACCGCGTTATTTAAACATACTTTTGAAAACGATATCGCCCAGAAACAACTTTATATTTTTAAATACCCACACGAACATCAGCATCACCATCATAAAAAAGCACTGAAGCCTGCATGGATAGCGACTGAAACTGGTTCCTAACTACTCAGCAAATCAATTGGCAATATGGGCTGTGACCTAAGCATGACTTAGCTGCTAAACAATACACGAATTTTACTTTACAGTGAAAAATCTGAGATTCATTTAGTAACACTAATTAACCACACATGTAAGTCACTTGGAGGGTTCTGGTAAGATCCCCCTGGTTCCAACGACAACTTGTCATTTTTAAGTGTGGATGAATTTATTTTCATTCACGACTCAGAGCTGGGCGGGCCTAGGGTCCTGCCGACGCCCCCACCCCCGCCTAAAGAAAACAGAGTTGTAGTACAAATGTACCTAGTATACAAATGTATCCCCTGATCATGTAGCCCACCTACCGTACAAATGTATCCCCTGATCATATAGCCCACCTACTGTACCAATGTATGTAACCCACCCACTGTTGTTCCTGATCATTAAGCATTATCCATGCAGATATTGATTGCAGCCCTCTCTCTCTCTAACTTATGATTAGCATATCCATTGTCAGCTACATGATCAGAGGATACACTGGTACAGTAGGTGGGCTACATGATCAGGGGATACATTGGTACAGTACGTAGGAGGGTTACATGATCAGTGGATACATTGGTACAGTAGGAGGGCTACGGGGGATTCATTGGTACAATAGGTGCAGTAAAATAAGTGGCTGTGCTCTAGGGAGGTGTACATAATTATATTCTTGTTATTACTACAAATGGCTACTTAATCTGATCCATTTTGTTAATGCTCTTTGAAAAGTGTAGCACATACAGCAATAGCAATCTCAACAATTTTTTTGTGGAAATGGTGACACCAAGAAAGTGTACTCCGGCTAATATTTACCACACTATTTATCACGCAAACATACAAATAAAGTCAATTGTAAGACAGCATTCCAGAAAGCAAGTATAAATTATACTTTTGCCGACAGTCAAAATACAAACAAAGGGAGTTATGCACAAAGGAACTGGATTTTCCAGCATTTATTGTGTATGCAATGGTGAAGGATAATTAAGATATAAGATAAATACAATTGTACACAAATAAGTATGCAGACTACATTTACTTGTACATAAGCTGGTTACTAAAAATAATGTGTATAATGGCTGACGCTATGTTACCATTTGATGATACAGGATGTTGCTGTTCAACCACTTGTTGGGGTAATTCTTTATCTGCTGGAATAATCATTTGAGAGTCTGATACAAATGTACGATTCATTACAATGAACAGAGCTTTAAAAAGAATCCCCATCATTTGTAAAGCATACAGTATAGATGCAGTTCTACTAACCGATGAACAAGAGAAAAAGCAAAATTATCTAGAAGCTGTTCAAGCATTACCCCTTTTAGTTGTTTCAGTAGTTCAGTGGGGTTTCAGGTCATGAAGCAAATGTTTTGATAAAGCTCTATACATGTTGGATGGTATATATATATATATTTATATTATGGTGCTGTATTACATGTATTGTCATGTGTAAGTGTGGTTTTATAACGTTTTATGTCTTTATAAAATATATAAGCTACATGTACATATACATTATACTTGAAGTTCTAGTTGGTGTAGTATGAAGTGTTGAAAACAAAATGTCGATAGCTTTAGCCATTTGGACATTATAGCTATTCAAATATAAGGGAATTTTATAACATTTTTTATATCTAGCAAGGGTGACTTTTTGTCTGATGCTATAAATCACCTTTTGATGATACAGGATGTTGCTGTTCAACAACTTGTTGGGGTGATTCTTTATCTGCTGGAATTAATTAATAATCAATTAAGAGTATAATACAAATGCAAAATATATATGCAATAAAATGAACAGTGCTTGAAAAAGAATCCCCATAAAATGTAATGCAGTAGCTGCAGTTCTACTAACAGCAGCTGAACAATTAAGAGAAGAAGAAGAAAATGTTCAAACATTGCTCCTTTTTGTTGTTTCAGTACAGTGTAGATGGGGTTTCAGGTCATGAAGCAAATGTTTTGATAAAGCTCTATACATGTTGGATGGTATATATATATATATTTATATTATGGTGCTGTATTACATGTATTGTCATGTGTAAGTGTGGTTTTATAACGTTTTATGTCTTTATAAAATATATAAGCTACATGTACATATACATTATACTTGAAGTTCTAGTTGGTGTAGTATGAAGTGTTGAAAACAAAATGTCGATAGCTTTAGCCATTTGGACATTATAGCTATTCAAATATAAGGGAATTTTATAACATTTTTTATATCTAGCAAGGGTGACTTTTTGTCTGATGCTATAAATCACCTTTTGATGATACAGGATGTTGCTGTTCAACAACTTGTTGGGGTGATTCTTTATCTGCTGGAATTAATTAATAATCAATTAAGAGTATAATACAAATGCAAAATATATATGCAATAAAATGAACAGTGCTTGAAAAAGAATCCCCATAAAATGTAATGCAGTAGCTGCAGTTCTACTAACAGCAGCTGAACAATTAAGAGAAGAAGAAGAAAATGTTCAAACATTGCTCCTTTTTGTTGTTTCAGTACAGTGTAGATGGGGTTTCAGGTCATGAAGCAAATGTTTTGATAAAGCTCTATACATGTTGGATGGTATATAATTATATTTATATATGGTGCTGTATTACATGTATTGTCATGCGTAAGTGTGTTTTTTTTTAACATAATGACTTTGACAGCTACTTCAAGTTCTAGTTCAGGCCCATATCTGAAAAGCTCGTCCCTTTTTCTAAGATCTAGGTAAGAAAAGTGCAGTGAGAAGATGATAGCAGAGGTACACGTTTACAACGTTTTTGTGGGGTTCTTGAACCTATCTTTATAGCCTAATGCTACATGTACACATATACGTACCTAGATACATGTATATCATGATAATAGTTTTTTTATTCTAAGTGCATGTTATGGAGTCCAACTTTGCCCTTTGTTAGGATTGCAAAGTATCTTTGGCACACCAAACACATGGCCTTGTGATTATTCTCTTGCCACTCAGTCTTTCAACATCATTTATCATTGAAAGTGCAAATACCTTGTAAATGCGATGAAGACAGCACTTTTTTTTTTTTAATTGGCCCGCAAATTGTTGGGAACTGAAATGGATATATAAAAAAATCTCTCACCAGGATTTCTAAACCCGTATAGGAACCATGTATTAAAACCTGAGCTCAATACCTGGTCAAATGGCTGAAGACATATAGGTCATATTTGTGGGCATTACCACAAGCCGCCTTACCATTAGGGCTTTGTTGTATTCCCCCAGTCTCTTTGCAAAATTCCTACATATTTGGCCATAGAGGTAATTAGACTTATTTAGATCATGAGCTACAAATTCACATCAAAGGTTGTCATGATGTGGCAATATCCTCACAATTGGTTGCATGTGCCATGCAGCTATAATTGTGTTATTGCAAAGCTACATTGTCAGCGCCCTTGTTTCACTTTAAAGGATGTATGCCTGTAACTACAAAGAAAATGTGGATTTCTAACCCGCGGGGTTAACGATTGTTGTATCCACGGCACGGAATAGGTATAGATCATAAAAATCGATTTTCACACAGAAAAATGGTGTGAGTTCAATGTATTTCAGTTGCGCTTGAATAATGTCGGGGGGGGGGGGGGGGGGGCGGGGGGGTGGCCCCATTTGTCCATTTGAAGGCTCAATGTACTGATCCAATTATTTTTAATAACCATCAGTATGGATTTATGCATTTATGTATTTATCACTCATGACCAGTCCAAAGGAAAGTACGTCAAGCTACATTGTACGTCGACTCCTATCCTGTCAACAACCTCCTCCGCACATGAGGGTATAGTTTTAATGGGCTAGTCTAGTAAATAAGCGTACACCCCTACACATGCACATGACAAAATTGATTATGTCCTGCTGGGTTTGTACCGTGTACAATAGCCGTTTGTTTTAAGTGAGTGGTATATCAATTTTAAGCATGGATGAAAGAGAAACATGTGTGGTAAGTTTGTGGGATGTCGCATCATTACATTGTTACTAGCACATCATATGGAGCGTGAGCGCTAGTGTAACCTATAATTAAAATATGCGAGTGTACCCAATCAAGTGATTATAATAAAATTGCGTTCCAGTGCAGTCCGACAAGGAGCGCGGGAACAAGTTCGTGTTGGCAGATATTTGGCTCAACGCCTGCGCAGCATTCACACCACACGAGTGATTCGCATTGGCTATAAAATCTTAGAAATTTCATTCGCGGCTCGTTATTGAATTTTTATAACATGTGTATTGTGAGGTTTGATTTAAATAAAATTTTTAATATTGCCATTATTGGTACGATCATCAAGGACACCGTGGCCACCATTCAGATTTTTAATTGTACCAAAAACAGATGACAAATTTAAAGCTCTCTAGTATACCTCATGAATGCAAAAGTTTTCAGTTGCCATTCAGACGGGGAATGCTGCATCCGTTTTGTGAAATTTGCCTCCAACCATCTCAGCTCGGTCTCCCCTCCATTGAATGATGCCGTTTAGTGGTATAGTATGTTTTGTACATGATTTACAATGTTATTTGGGGGGGAATAAAAGTTCCAGTAGTGAAAAAAATTTAGGACCCCTAATTACTATATGGTAATGAATTGCTTTAATTTTGCTAATTCTTGGGGAACTACGGTACGCAAAGTATCGTGTGGGCCTAGGGGATAATTTTATCTTTTTGCTGTATATATAAGATTATATTGAAATGCGTGGGTTCATTTACCTATTGGTCAGGGGACAAAAGTAAATACCACACATCTCCAGTATCCTAGCAAGGAAATATGTATATGTTGGTACATGGTGTATTCATAGATAGTAGAGACCTACCTTTACATATACTCTATATTCATAGATTGTATACAACTACAATACATGGTATATTCATAGAATATACCATTCATAGAGCTAGAATCTATGGTACATGTATATTCAAACAAATGTTTCCACTATGGTAGTGCAGAGTAATCACACTTGTACTCTCATCACTAGGGTGAGAGTGATATCATAATCAGGGGAGAGTTGCCATCCCCCTATTGACCCAATGAGCAAACCTGCAAATAGTTCATGCAGGCATGTTGTTATTCTAGTCGGCTGACCTTGGCACATTGGGCAATAGGTAGTTCTTATTTCTTCAGCCAATACTGAGTTACCAATTGCCTTGAGGGCATCAATGAGCTTCTTCCAGGAGCATGATACATCTGACTCCAACCAGAACTTTACCAGAGCATATCTGCACTCTGCCACCTGCCCTCTGTTATTAACATCAATCTCATCTATCTTTGGAGCACTGATATCCAATTGGACTCCTAGTGACTTCCATTCCACCACATCTTTTAAAGCATTCAGCACATTTTTAAGCGTGCAGGTGGGATCTGAAGCGAAAGACACCACCATCGTCAGATTTCATATTGCACGTTTCTCAACATGCATGTTGGTAGGATACAATTTAATGAGCGGCAATACCTTCGCCATGCTGACCTAAAGGTCCGGGGTTCATTTCGACGTCGCCAGACAATATCAATAGCTGCCTTACAGACATTATTGACATCACCAATAACACCGGTAGAAACTGTCCAGCCGCGTACACGTGAGCATCATACAGATGTGGATGTGGTTCATACGTTTGCTGTGCATAGGAAAAATAATATACATGCACTAATCGATGAAATGTGCATTTGAACACGCACCTCATTTGATCTCGATTGCACTTTAGTATCAGCGCCGTTGTCACGGTCCTGGTAACAACCTCTATCGGATACTTTGCAGACATCCTCTTTTCTTCTCCATCTTCGCTTCAAGTTGACGGTCTTATCACCACGAGTAACGTTTCTACGGCTAAAAAACGTCCCGATCCTTGCCCTGTACATAGGTATGTCAACTCCCATCTCGTCAACAACCCCTTTAGTTTTAATGTGCTACTATTCCAATAAAAAAGCGTACACCCCTACGGATGACATAATGTCCTCCTCCAGGTCGCATTTGTAAGAATCAAGTTGATTCAAACATTTATTGAATTAAGTTATCTATACCGATATTAATTCATTGTATATGTAACGTAGCGCGCGCACAGCCGTAGCCCTCTGCAATACCGTAAACCCCAAAAATCCTTTGCGGCTAGATGCGCCATGGCCTCATTAACTCTTTCACCGCCAAGTGCACATTTATGTGCAATAATTGCACCCCGCGTTCACCGCCAAGTGCATGCACATTTATGTGCACACGTATTAATTGAATGGTAAGCGGTAACTAACAGCTGCAGCCGTATGTGTAATGGCGCCTCTATATCGTCACTAATGGCTTTGAACAAGCACCTGCTTGCTGTACTAAAATAGGGGAGAGCGAAACTTTTTAAAAAACCTGGACCTTAGAAATAACACCAAGGGACAAAAATATCGTGTTTTCGTGGTCTGTTTTATAGTATACACGACGTACGGCTTCAAATCCCTGCCCGCTTGGCTGTTAGCAACCGTTGTTTTTCAAATACCAAATATAAATATATCAAAACAATCATCACAAAACGCCTTTTTATCATAGTAATATCTTTAAACTAAGCTAACCGTGTGATTCTTCAAGAACAGCGAGTTTTCGGCGACTAATGAGCTACGGTAGCCATAATTAAAAACATAGCTGACACAGGCCCGTAGGCTGGTCGGGAGACGGGGGGGGGGGGGGGGGGAAAGCAATAAGGTGGAACTGATTAAGTGCGGGGGTGGGAGCAGGAGGGGGCGCGGCCCCCTCTCGCCCAGCTAGGGGGTATTGGGGAGCGCTGTAAGCTCCCCCATCGGGGTCTGGGGCGGAGCCCCAACCGCTTTGCAACTTTTGCAATTTTTCAGCCACAAAACATAGCATAATTGCATAGAAACATGGATAGCCCAGTTTGTGTTCCCGTTCAATAATGAAGTACATGTAGGTCTGGCTTGTGAGTTGCGAGTCTAAAGGCTGGCATACACGAGGCAACTTTCGGGCGATTTTTCGTATGCAACTCAAATGACTACATGTAACAGTAGGCATGGGTAAAAGTTCCGCAATTCTGATGGTTTGCGGAACTTCTACCCATCCGTAATTAATTCACGGACCCTCCCCCTGTTCCGCCGCGGCTGTTTGTTGTGGGCGGGACGTGGGTGCCCGTTTAGAATGGATGTCCCGCGGTTGCTAAGCCTGCATGTATTGTTATCTCATTCTCGCGGGCTATAGCTATACATGTATAGAAGTTATGAATAAATTATTTTCATGGCAAGCGGAACTAGTTCTGACGAGCGGGGGGGGGGGGGGGGGGTCGACCGAACCCACCGACCCCCCCAGCCTACGGGCCTGTGACAATTAACGACGTCACTCGTATTGCAATATACGTCCAAAGAGTTAAAATGGCGTTTTTTGAGAGAGCTGTATCTTGTTCATTTTACCATCGAATGCCCTCCCATTTATCTGGTTTATCGTCGTACTAGAGACTATACCATATGCGCACTCTTCATATCGCAATCCTTAATAACGCGCAGCCAATTTATATACGGATATCGTAAGGGAGAGGGGTAGCTTTAGGCTGAAAACACCAAGCACACTCAGGGTAGTTAAGGCTGCCTCATGTTAAAAATCTTGTTTTCGTGTTGTTGACACATTGTCTTGTTTGTATTACATCATTATGACGTTATGCGGATCGTTACTTATCGATGTTAATTTGCGGCCATATATTTTGTGGACAGTAGGTTTATAACTGAAATGATTACGTATCCCTTAGCAACGTCCTAGGCAACCAGAGCCAAGAAACGTGAGCCTCCTGTACAAAAACAGGAATTATACCAGCGTCATTTAAAACCTCGAAACTAAAGAAGCATCATCTTTCTACATACACTGCGTTTCTCGTGTTATAGTTTTTACGCTATGGCAAGTTATGGCTCGTGAAAGCGGGTAACCCACAACGTACCTCTCCACTTTGAAGTAAGTTTTCCACGCTCCCGACCAGTAGAAAGTTTTGATTCAAGCTAAATCTTAGAGATAACAGAAGGTTCTAACTGATTCCATTATCTGCTTATAGCCGCCTTTTTTGGGGCTAGAGATGCGTATTGCTGAAATATCGTGAATTTAACGGCACCGGACTGTATCAGGGGGAGGGATCGCTGCCACGTTTTGTGGACCTATAGGAAGCAGGTGCTCCATCATAATCAAGGACAGTCTTCTAACTGGGTCATGTACCGAATGGTACGTATACGTTGCAAGAAGTCAAACTTGGTATGGATGGACTCTGCTCCTTTCTCCCTCAGAAGATTGGTTGAGAGCTGGTGGAAGCCAGTGTGACACACTGTCTGCACATCAGCGTCTGAAGGTCCAGGTTCTTCTGCACATGCTTGTGAGTGCTGTACTCACCAGCCCAATTTCCTTCCCACAGGTTTGCTGGCAATGTACCACTAGCAAGGTCTGAATGAGTGGTGGTGCGGGCTTCAGCGGTGAAGGAGCCAAAGGAGTGTCCATGCATGATGCAGCATGGACACTTGATCTACTGCAGTTGGAGGCCATGAACCAGTGTATGATATGTCGATGCAGCCAGTGCCCACCTTTTCGGCCTGATTGACATTGGCTCCAGCTTCAATGAGCTTCTTTACTACATCAAGATGTCCACAATAACTAGCTATCCACAATGGATTCCGACCATTCTGATGAAAGAGTATACAGTGCTACATGTACTTTGAATGCTGCAAATTTAACCATTTGAAATTGGGCAACATACATGTACACACTGTAACTAGCATAGTACACAGAGAAAGTCACACATGTATGTACTTCTTACATGTACATGCATAAAGCTGCTAAAATTGTACACGTATGCATGGCAAAATGCAGGATATTGCATTGGAGTTTTCCTTCCATTTACATGGATTCATCACATCACAATTATAAAACATCATAGCTGTGATACATTAGAGTATTTTCATGTACACGTATGTTTATACAATTGGCATCAGTACTGGCGGTATGAACAAGCCACCTCCTCCCCTTTTTGACAGGCACAAATCACCTCCTTTTGTTAGGTATTACCTAAGCATGCCTCAAAGTGTCAATCAGCACAGCTAGTGCTATAGGTACTTGTAAAACATGTGGAATTTAATCCTGCATTTCACATGCATACTGTAGGATTATTAGGTCTTGACTGTTATCACGGCACCGCACGTGACAATACAATACATTATACCACATCTCCCTTTCCCACGCGCACCGCACGTGACAATACATTACACCACATCTCCCTTCCCCCGAAGTCAAATATTCGTTCTTTTCTTTCTCCGTCGTCATTTCATACACTCTATCGCTTCTGCTCTTCTTTGCCCGCCTGCTTTCCCGCACATACACTCTCTGATACTAGTATACGCTACTCCTTGCGTTCCATTCTCCCTCGCTCCTTCCCTCTTGTAGGGTGGCTCTCGCTCTTTCCCTCTTGTAGGGCGGCTCTCGCTCTTTCCCTCTTGTAGGGCGGCTCTCGCTCTTTCCCTCTGGTAGGGCGGCACTCGCTCTTTTTCTCCTCCCCGGCGGCAGGACTTTTCCTCCCCGGCGGCAGGACGCTCATTTCCCCGGCGGCAGGACTCTCTCCTCCCCGGCGGCAGGACTTTTCCTCCCCGGCGGCAGGACGCTCACCTCCCCGGCGGCAGGACGCTCACCTCCCCGGCGGCAGGACTTTTCCTTGCTCACTCTCAGCCTTATTCTGGTTCTGGCCTTCTATTCGCAACTCTGCGGCTCTGGCACTCACCCTCGGTTCCAGCTCTGGCCCTAACACTGGCTCTTGCCTTCACCTCTGTCCCCTTCTCCTGGCGTCCTCGCCCATTCTCGGCTGCTACTTCATTTCGATGGTTAATCCTGGTAGCGATGGCTTGGTCAGGGTGGCGGTGGTAGGTACCTTCACGTGACAATACAATACATTATACCACACATACTATGCTAATCCCCAACAGCAGATTAAAGATCGAGTGCGCGTATAAAAAGCGCTTGCCTGGAAAACGGTCAGCCGGCCATGCGGCCAAATTAATGGACTAAAAATGGCGTCTGTCTAGCCTTGTGAAACTTGGGGTGTCTATAAACCTCTCAAACTCTTTCATATTACCCTTACTACGTAACGTACTGCTGTAAACTCTTACATCCTGGCAGCAATAACTAATTTTCACGACTATTAAAATCGAATAACACGTGTTTATGATTGAGAATGGCGACGGTCAGGCAGACTGTCAGAGACTGACTCTTGAAGCCACTTTTGCCTCAGAGCAAAGGAAAGGGAAGCTTGTTACCGATACCAAAAAGAGGCTACTCTTGCCACACGGTCCGCTCCATCTTCTTGAATGCCATACTTGATCGCGCAACTTACTGTGACGCACCTGGTACCAGCATTACACCACTGGACAACTGTGGTACGTATATATGGTCAAAGCAGTATCTCCTCCCCTTACAACCACTACTCCTACTTCTCCCCTTACCCCTACTCCTACTTCTCCCCTTACCCCTACTCCTCCCCTTACTAGTACTTACTACTACCCCTACTCCTCCCCTTACCTACCACTACCCCTATTCTTCACCTAGCCTACTATTATCCCTACTCCTCCCCTAGTGGTAGGTAGGGGAACAGTAGGGGGAGTTGGTGTAATAGTCCTACTCTTCCCTACACCTACTCCTCCCCTTACCTATCACTACCCCTACTGTTCCCCTTATCTACTACTTATGCCACACACACCCCTGTATACTACGGTCCATGCACACCCCTGTGTACTATCATCCACACCCCTGTGTACTTATGCCACACACACCCCTGTGTACTATGGTCCACACCCCTGAGTACTACGGTCCACACCCCTGTGTACTATGGTCCACACCCCTGTGTACTATGGTCCACACCCCTGTGTACTATGGAGGAGGAGAGGGTGAGGGGAGAGGAGAAGTCCACCCAGGCCTTGGAGAGGGCATATGGGGGTCGACCAATCCCCCTCCTCCACCCCAGCCCTGTGTACTATGGTCCACACCCCTGTGTACTATGGTCCACACCCCTGTGTACTATGGTCCACACCCCTGTGTACTATGGTCCACACCCCTGTGTACTATGGTCCACACCCCTGTGTACTATGGTCCACACCCCTGTGTACTATGGTCCACACCCCTGTGTACTATGGTCCACACCCCTGTGTACTATGGTCCACGCCCCTGTGTACTATGGTCCACGCCCCTGTGTACTATGGTCCACGCCCCTGTGTACTATGGTCCACACCCCTGTGTACTATGGTCCACACCCCTGTGTACTATGGTCCACACCCCTGTGTACTATGGTCCACACCCCTGTGTACTATGGTCCACACCCCTGTGTACTATGGTCCACACACCTGTGTACTATGGTCCACACCCCTGTGTACTATGGTCCACACCCCTGTGTACTATGGTCCACACCCCTGTGTACTATGGTCCACACCCCTGTGTACTATGGTCCACACCCCTGTGTACTATGGTCCACGCCCCTGTGTACTATGGTCCACACCCCTGTGTACTATGGTCCACACCCCTGTGTACTATGGTCCACACCCCTGTGTACTATGGTCCACACCCCTGTGTACTATGGTCCACACCCCTGTGGACCATAGTACACAGTAATAAAAAAACAGTTCTTTTCAGAACTGCTACATTACAAAAGACTGACTACATATATGCCAATCTTGCTAATACATGTATATGGTGTGTTTGTGTGTGTGCGTTAATTTGTGTGTGTGTGTGTGTGTGTGTGTGTGTGTGTGTGTGTGTGTGTGTGTGTGTGTGTGTGTGTGTGTGTGTGTGTGTGTGTGTGTGTGTGTGTGTGTGTGTGTGTGTGTGTGTGTGTGTGTGTGTGTGTGCAGGAAATCAGGTGGCTACGACACTATGCATGGTCCACATAAACAAGGTGCACGTTGAGGACCACCATTCATTTTCTCCTCTGATATATTGCCACATCTACTAATAAGCATTTATGGTAGCCTAGTTGCACTACTAGAGTACTGGTATGTGCTATCATTACCTGGCATGAGTAATGTCAGTCTCTACATGTATGTCCTTGAAATGTAATATGGCACTTCATCTTAGTGGCAAACAACAACCTTTGAACAGCATTTTGACGTACTGGTATTATGTAAACATTATTGCCGTGGCTTTGTCAATGGTCGCGTGACTTATTATTTTTATTTTTTACTAGCGGTACGTACGCTTAAACTTACCATAAAGACAGCTCATAGCCCTGGGCTGCTACGAGATCATTCATCATTGCTACGGAGCGTACGTATACCGGAGTAACATAGTTCCAACGCGAAGCCAAGCCTGCGAAGGTATACGGTAATCCGACGGTCCTCCATATCCTTTGAGGACATATACATGTAACCCTACCCCTTACAATGTTATGTGTCCCTAATGCAATGTTATGAGTTTATCGAAGACCCCCCTGAGGCTCTCTCGTCGCACACCCAAAGGGGACTAGCTGTGTATCACGTGATACGGGGAAAAACCTTTTTCCAGGCAAGCTCCTTTTATACCCTCAACAAAGAATCCTCCGGCGCTGCGCGTGCGTCAACGAATGACGCATTGCGCTGTATTTACACGCGCACTCGATCTTTAAGGATGGTGCAGTAGTGAAATTGAAAACTATATGACTGCACACACATCATTTGAAGTTTGATAATTGCAGACTGTCCAGTGCTTTGATATTTATGGATTTCGGAACACACACACACGTGTGCACACACATGTGTGCACACAGAGACACACACACACACACACACACACACACACACACACACACACACACACACACACACAATGCCAACTTGTGACTAAGTGAAATAATTTTTATCTTGCATAAATAATGATAACATGTTTATTGCCAGCTGGTTAAGTGGTTTTGTCATGAGATTGGCAGTGGTTGCACACACTGTACCAGCTTGCAGCTGCTGATAAGTGCCCTGGGCAGAAACAGATCACGTTTGCTGCATTTTCCATTTCGTGACTTTAGAGATGTACACATGTACATGTAAGGTACATGTATGTTATAACCACCATCATATTGTTACTGCTCTCAGCATGAAAAACATGCCACTGCCCAGGTACAATGTGCATCATCTAAGTGCATGTAAATCATATACTCCTTTTTGTAAAAGGCCCAAATCCAATTGTCATTCATAACGTCTTCTGGGCACATACATGTCTTAATGTCTATGGCTGATAAAATGCCAGCATGTAGTTTCTGTTGAATCAAAATAAATTCTGTTTGTAACTATTGTAGGGATGACAAATATGATAGTGTGGGTAGTTGTTTCTTTCCCAACAGATTTATTGAGGTACACATGAAATGCATACTATTAAAAATAACACTAGTAGGAGGTCTGTTTATTGTAAAGCAAGATATTGTCATCAAACAGTTTAGCAGTTGTGCAAAAGTAATAAGGCACTACATGTACACAGTACATTCATCATCTCACTGTTTATGTGAATTTGTAAAAAAAATAAAAAAAATGATAGCTAAAGTCAACTGTTTGATGATAATATCATGTTGTACATGTACATGTACAAGTAGATGAAACAGGTCTTGTACTATGCACACATGGAGGTGCACATCATTTACATAGTGAGCTAGTCAATGTATGCAATACATGTAAACCATCAACTGAGCACTGATGCCACACCAACCTTATCGGCCTGATTAACATTGGCTCCAGCTTCAATGAGCTTCTTTACTACATCAAGATGTCCGTTCTGACTTGCTATATACAATGGAGATGCATTGTTCTGGTAAGGAATGAAGAGGGGAGAAATACATATGTACAAGAACAATTTAGACAGAAAATATGCTCCCAGCAGAATATGGAGACATAGCCTACATACATGTATTGTACATGTAAGCATGTAGTTCAATAAAGATGGTAAAAGGTGCAGTGAATGTGCAGCTATAGATACATGTATCAGGTGATGTGGAGCACATGTTCTGTTTATCAGCTGTGTATGTGTGCTCATCTTATATATACATGTACCTTCATGAGCAAGTGCGCAGCTGATGATAGATGTACATATGGCAATGAATGGAAAACTCTTCCATGAAGGCATAAATGAATTATTTGAGCAGTTCTGAACTGGAGTTTTCCATTTTAAAAGGGTGTTTTCCAGGAGGAGGTGTGAGCCCACTTCCTCTAAATACAGGCAAAAGTAATAGTTGGCCCTAGTATGTGTTGTACAGTGTACTTCGTGTACTGAATGCAAAGTTCTGAAGCAGTGCATGTAGAATGCACAACAGACGCTGCACCAATATTGAAGGAATGGACAAGGGACACACCCCACAAGTATACAAGGGACATACCTCACAAGTGTACAAGGGACATACCTCACAAGTGTACAAGGGACACACCGCACAAATTTAAAGGGACATACCTCACTGGCTACAAGGGACACAACCCACTTGTACACTTGTGGGGTACATGTACATGTGTACGTTCCTTGTACACTTGTGAGGTGTGTCCCTTGTACACTTGTGGGGTGAGTCCCTTGTACACTTGTGAGGTCTGTTCTTTGTACAATTATTTCCTACATGCATACGTACATGTATTGCATATCTGTGTATGGCAGTGAACAAGACATTTCATCCATTGCATTGGATTTCTAGTACCATTATTCTACAATGATTTCTTACAGGTACGTATATTGACATGAACACCTGGCTACATATACATGTATATAATCTCTTGTGCCATATGGATGTGCACATACATATGCAATCATAGCACATGCAGTGAAAGTATATATGTTGGTTCAGTTCTGAAAACCATGAACTGAGCACTGATGCCATACCAAATGTATTGGCCTGATTGACATTGGCTCCAGCTTCAATGAGCTTCTTTACTATATCAAGTATGTCTTTTAATGCTAGCTCTCTCCAATAGACTCCGTCCATAACCAAATCACTCAGTGTCAAGACAAAATTGTCACCATATAACTATTTATAGGAATTACATGTACATCAAATGTTGTCACTCTAAAAGCTACGTATTCATGCCTGTGTACTCATTTGTGAAGGGTGATTATTTCATCTTTTTTTAGCTTGTCTACATTAGTTTGCATTAGATAATGTTCACATTATTAGTACAGAGAATTAAATAATCCAAATCCTGCATTTAATAAAGTGCTCAACTCTTACTTTCCAAAAGCTTCACTGAATGCACTTCTTGCAAAAATATACTAGTAAATAGTGCCGATAAATAAGGATAAAATGAGCTGAAATATCAGTCCTACAATTATAATCCTTGTGTTTACAATGGCATAAATGTCAAGTACATCCTTTTTTCAATGTCAAAATGTCAACTCATTACAGTATACATACATTACGTATCCTGTACTCTGCACATATGCATGTAAATTTATGAAAACCATCAACAGAGCACTGATGCCATACCAACCGTATTGGCCTGATTGACATTGTCTATAACTTCAATGACCTTCTTTACTATACATCAAGATACCCACTAAAAATAGCTGCCAACAACATACTCTGCAATATACTATAGCAGTTACTTATATGTAGTGGTACTTTGAATTCTACAAAAACAGTTCAAATCATATTTCACCACATTATATTTTGTAAAAATTCGAGCTGTTCCTCATTACGTCCTGATCTATTGATCATATGAGATACATGTAGTAGTGACCCTAGCAGAAAGTCATTGAGAATTGTTGTTGCCTTGTTTTTGCACCTTTACATGTGCTTTGTGCATTGCTGGGAAAGGTTCGGTAGTCATGTTAACCAATTAATGCCTAAATATGGTTTTTTTAGGTAAAGGTAATTTGATCTCATATATGGTCACAAAAAATTTGTGTGGCAGGAAGGGATGATCTAAAAACACCCAATAAAGCCATGTTCATGAAGAACTTCAAATTAGTATAAAGTTTCATTGGTTAGTGATCACCTCACCCAAAACACCAAACACCTATTTGACACCTATTTGCATCTACAGGAATCAATCCATTAACCAGAACTTTAGGTTTCTAGCTGGGGACTTGACACCCATCTCTCCCAGTTGATCACATGAGATAGTAGTGACCCTAGCAGAAAGTCATTGAGGAATGCTGTCCCCTTGTTTTCTTGTGCACCCTTAGCACATGCTCTCGGCTTAGTTAGGTACTCATACTACCTACTTACCTATTGAAGAATCGATTAGCAAATTACACAAATCTTTATTGATTGCATGCTTGGTACCAATAAACATTTTAAAGAGATAGGCTAATCTCGCAGAGTAGATCTGCCAGAAAGAACTGGAGGTCGGACGTCAGATAAATTTAGTTATACATGTAGATATAGTACCGACGTATACGTAGCCAGTCCCATAGGCTCTAGCACCATATAGTCAGGCCGAGGCTCACCGTAAGATCGGCTATGGGCATGAGTCGTGACAGTTCTATACTCTCACGCCGATATAAGACCAAATACGTTGCCACAGGCCCTCACCATCCACCAGATTTTCCAGAAAACCACTGGAAGGTGCCCGTGTGCGATTTTTTTTCTTCACATCTTGGTCAGGTTATTCCAAGACATCTAATTCAGTCAGCACATCTTTACAGCGTGCCATCTTTTGAGCCTCCGCCAGGTAGGATTTAAAATGGAAAACATTGTGTTGTATTGAAGGCAAAGTAATGACTGATGTACGTAGGTCTAGGAAGTATGCACATCCAAACACCTTTCTGTGCTGTATTCTCCATAAGTGCTCCCCTTTCATCCAGGTAGCAGAGTTCTAAAATGTTTTGATATGGCACTTAAATGTTTTGAAATGTATAGAATAGTTACCCGTATGGGGACTAAAATGCTTTGAGATGATGACCATCCGACTACTACTATTAATAATGCTTTGAAATTTCAAGCAAATGTATTGCATTTTCAAATACAGTAGCACAGGGTTACTCATCCAGCATAGTAGTCTAAATGCTTTGATATTCACCCACATAAAGACTAAAATGCTTAGAAATTTCAAGAATAGTCTTCCATATGATGCACATGCAGGTTAGATCACCCATAATAGTGCAATAAAATGTAGTTACCCCTACGGAGACTAAAATGCTTTGAAATAATGTCCAACTACAACTAATGTATTGAAATTGTATGGGAACTAAAGTGCTTTGAAATTTCAAGAACAATGAAAGTTTCCTATATCTGACCACTATACTAATGTTGTGAAATGCCAAACAAATACATGATATATTTGTACTAGTTATTCATCAGTCACAGTACTGTTGATATTAAGACTAAAATGCTAAGAAATCGTCACCCATACGATGCTTTGAAATTTCAAGAATAGTGTTGCATATGATGCTTTGAAATTTCAAGAATAGTCTCGCATATGATGCTTTGAAATTTCAAGAATAGTCTTGCATATGATGCTTTGAAATTTCAAGAATAGTCTCGCATATGATGCTTTGAAATTTCAAGAATAGTCTCACATAAGATGCATAAAGACTTGTAAAAAACAATTCAAGAATAGGGGCGTAAAATGTTTTGAAATAGTCACCTACTTGCATGGGGACTAAAATGCTAATTTCAAGACAATAATGAAAGTTTCCCATCCAACTGATACTAATGTATTGAAATTTCAAACAAATAGATTCGTAAAAGTTATTCATGCATCATGGTACTGTAAAGTGCTATTAGGACTACAATGCTTAGAAATTTCAAGAATAATCACCCATATGATGCTCTAAAAATACTCACCTATATGAGGACTTAATTGCTTTGAAATTACAAGAATAATGAAAGTTTCCCACCAACCACTACTAAGGTATTGAAATTTGAAACAAATACAGAATAGATTCACATAATACTGAAAATTGCTTTAATATTTACCCACATGAGGACTAAAATGCATTCAAATTGCAAGAAAAGTCACCAATATGAATAGTTTCCCATAGTTGTACTGTACAATGCTTTGCAATTCAAAAAAAGTTACCCATACGGGCACTAAAGGCTTTGATAAAATAGTCACCTGTATGGGCTTTGAAATTTCAAGAATAATTAAATTTTCCTATCTGACTACTACTAATGTATTGAAATCTACAAAGATAATTCTTCCATAGTAGTACAGTAAAATATATATATATTCACCCACATGAGGAGTAAAATTTCAAGAATAGTCACCCTTATGATTCTTTGAAATTTCAAGAACAGTCGTCATCGTCTCCCACATGTTGCTTTGAAATTTCAGCATAGACAGAACAGGTTTGTACAGGATAGTCACCCATAAGTGTAAAATAAAATACTTTTAAATTTCAAGTGACAAAAATTAAACAAAACAGGCTCATTTGGAACACTAGAAATGTAATAAAGTTAGAATACTAATGATATCGGATGTGGCGACTGGTGAAGACGATGTGCAGGACATCAGTAGCATTGACAACTTTCGCACTTCTAAAGTCACAAAATCATAGCTTAATTTATATTGCACTGATAATAACAGATACAATACGACAGGAATGTTGCTACCACTAGTACCAATAATAATAATTATTGAAGTAGGTACCACATTCCTAGCCCTTGCTATGGCTCTCACCGGGGTGAAACTGCATGATTTAGCCTGGCTATGTTAAATGAGGAAGAATCGAAGGCTCAGTGTGTGGGAAGGTTTGCCCTGTCTGATTTATGGCACTTATGCAGTTCCCCACAGTGCCCACTCCCTGGCCCACCCCTCCCACCCCCCCACACACACACACTTTAATTATTGTCTTTAAATAATTATTAGGTTATTTGACTCTTAGGGAGGGGTACCCCCTCCCTTCCCCTTTCTTTTTACTCTTTTTAAGAAGAACACCATTACATAGTGGTAGGATCGAAGAGGTTGTGTATATGGTTAACGGTAAGATGCTGGTATCGTTGTGTTCCTAGCTTATCGTATGCTACCCAAAGGTCCGACCAAATTATAGTAGTTCCCAGTGCAAATATATATGTAAGTTGGTGAATTATTGGCAGAAGCGTAGCAGCATCTCTACGGTCTATGGCACTGGCCATTAAACCAACTTTCAAACTTACTAAGCTCAGGAAAAATGAAATAGATGCAGTTTTATTGGTACTACATTGTTTGTATGCTAATTTCTTTATGATTAGACCCTTGCTTATTTCCCCATGCACTGCTTTTTACACCACTAGATGATATGTATGATGTGTGTATGTATGTTTTTGAGACCCGATGTAAATTTGGAATAATGCACCTGTCATTGTTACATGAGACCCCCCCCCCCCCCTCCCCTCCCGGTGCGCCTGTCATTGTTACATGAGACCCCCCCCCCCCCCCCCCTCCCGGGGCAAAGTCGGGATTAGGTGGGGATTTGCAGCATGAATATCATTACTGGGCCATACATTGACATAGTCCAGGCATGCGTTTGACCCGTTATCAAACCACGTAGTGAAGACATTTGACCGGTTATTAACCCTCAACCAGGGGCCGGGGCGGTTTAAGGTCAAATCCCTCCCAATGCCCTGGTGGGGGGGGGGGGGCGGGGTCTCACATAACAATATATATTAATGATAGGATAAGCAATCTGCAACATCCAAATTCTGTTTTGCCACTATTCTAATTAACACCTGTCATGCAGCCACTGAATTGTTTGTCCAAGATACCATCATCTTTTCAAGGAACACAGGGAGACCCTATGTATGCCCTGGGCATCCTGCCACTCATACAGCGTTCACTGGAGATATCCTCCAAGTATGGTACGCTGATGATGCCTCAGCCATGCACCTGAACCATACACAAATGACAATCTAAGAGAAAAATTACCACCATTGAACCCTCCTATGGCTACAATTGCACCAGCAACTGCAGAAATGAGATGATCCCAAGATTGCTCTAACTCTCCTTTGCCAGTGTGCTGCATTAATTCTGCAAGTTCACACACATCACACTCACCACACCTCCAAATCTGATTCAATCCATTCTTGCTACACATTTGATGATAATGTCAGAGCTTGCTACATAGAGTGCACTGCCATTGATTTGTCACCTGACTGCCCAGCCTGGAAACAAGCCATGCTGAGTTTATCCCATGGTAGTTTGAGCCTCCAATCTCTTTTCCTCCATTGCTGTACTGCATACATCAGCTCTATTAGCACCACCTTCCCTGACCACACCAATTCACCATACCTCCTCCCCAGCAAAAAAACTTAACTTAAGATCGCACGTACGATTATTATTGAACTTCATCCACATCTAGGTATAAGAGGTAGTTACTTGTATAAATTCTCACACACTATCTAAATCTTATTGCTGTCATAAGATCCGTTTGCTGGGTCAAGGCTATCATAATGCACTTGATTCTTCCAGTGAAGTACTTTTATCAATCATGCATTGACACCATATGCATCAACACCCATTGACACGTTTCGCCACAGAAACTTGAAGACAAACAGCTTCAATCGTGATATCCCTCTTGCCATGCAGCACCCTGGCTGACAAAGCACGACTTTTTTTTCCGTATCACCCCACATGCTAGCTATTGGTTGTGTGTAACCCCATCACCGGCCTTAGGCTTGCATTTAACACCATCCGAATCTCAGTTTGCCATCAAATGGTGGTGGGGTGTTCAGTTGTGTGAGCCTGGCTCTGTGTGTGCCCTTTGCCCAACCAAAGCCCTTGAGGCTCACCATGCTCTGACTTGCAAGAGGGATAGTGATGTAATTGCACACCATAACCACCTTCGTGACACTTTCCATCAACTCTTCAAGAAAGCCTTGTACAACCCTATAAGCTGGAAGCTGGCAGTGGTCTTGGTCATGACCAGAGACCTCTGGACCTGCAAGTCAAAAATTGGGCTATTAATGGCAAATCTGCTGTGTTTGATCTCTCTGTGTTGTCTCCGCTAAAACCTGACATTGTATGCAAAACAATGACCCAGCTTGATTGAGAGAGAAAGAATATATACTCCTACATTGTAATTCTCACTTAGCGAAATGAATAATGTACAGTCATGATCATAATAGCTGTCGCAACAACGTACAATAGATGCATACATGCCAAAATAGGTGCCCAGTCCCATGCTGGGACACCACGTGACACCAGTTAGTCAACATTTTCAATATCGCAATAATAAAAACTTCGACATGTAAATCATGCACAGACTAATATAAACAAAAAAACAAGTAATATTGCTATCAGCCGGGGGGTGTGGGGGGCTACACATAAAGGGCGGAGCCAAAATATAAGGGTTCCCAAGTTTGGACATCTATTTTTAAGTAGCAATGTTGATGGGTAAGTCATCCACATCAGTCTCCACCTTATGGACGTCTGCTGTGACAGTGGTGGTGGTGGGCCCTGCAGAAGGCTCAGTGGTAGCCGTACCAGTCTCCAGGCCCTCTGCCAAGATGGATCCCATATCATACTAATCACATATCATACTAATCACATATCATACTAATCACATATCATACTAATAATAATAGATGCAGATGATGCTGCTAATAAAATGTGTCAGTGACTATGCGGGTCCCCAGACCATTGAAGTATGCATAGCAGGTCTGATAGTGAATAAAAATGAATGCTGGTAACCCCACCCCTCTTTTAAATGTGACTTAACTAGGGTCCCACCCTCACCATCACCACCACCCTTACCACCTCATCACACTAACAATACCTTCTCTCTCATCATCTATTTCAATTTGCTCGTAGAAGCGATTCATGTGAATTGTGCCATACTTCTTCCGTGTCCAATACGAACTGTGGTGGGCATTAAATAACCTAGTGTGCTAAATAGAGGTGCTGACCACTTACGACAGTTTCCACACCACAATCACCACCACCACGATGATGACAAGGACAACGACCACACCCCCAATAACCCCTCCCACTACACCTGATGATGAGCTCACTGCGCCTGACTGTGGTGGTGTGCCTGTGCAGTGTGGGAGATGATGGACGTACATGTACATGTACCCCCACTACTTGGGGGCGTGGCTAGCACACTTACTCTGAGTACACTGGGGAGTGGCTGCAGACCACACCCCATCTGGCCATGAGCACTTTGCCATGCTTTCTCCAACCAGATTGTAGCCAGCATCACATGTGAAGGTGACGGTGACATTGAGATGTGTGTCAGTTGTTGAAGCATTGAGGTGGAGGGGGAGGCGGATTGAGGGACACATGTCTGCAGGTAGGGGGAGGAGGAGGGGGAAGAGGGGGGGTTAGGAAAGAATGAAATTCAAATACTTTAGGCAATCAATCATCATACATGTGTAATTGTTGCATGCAAATCAAATGAATATGTGTACATGTAACAGTTCTGCACACCATCAGAATTAGAGCTTTTTACCCATATCCATTTGAATTGCATGTTGGCCTAAAGTTAGTGTACATGTACATGTACTGAAGTTGCAGTGATTTGGGTCTTTGACCAACAATCGCCTCACGTCTCCCAATACACATGACCACACCCACTAGTGACCACACCCACTGGACTTACTCTCTTGGCACTGGGGGGCGGAGCTGCTCCATGTCCCATCTCCTAGGCAGGTGATGTTGGGCCCGCCCACCAGGGTGTATCCCGGGTAACAGCTGAAGGTGACAACTGTTCCGGGACGTGTCCTTCGTGTTGAGATGTGTACGTAGTAAGGATGGTCGACCAGGGAGGGGCATACCACTGTGTGTGTGTGTGTGTGTACATGTAGATCAGGGATGTGAGGGTGGATCAACAACTGTCACAATCACAAAAGATTGCATTAAGTTCACACACTTCCCTTTCCCTCCATCTCTACCCTCCTCCTCTCTCAAGCACTTACCAGTACAGTTAGGATTGTATGGTTCCCAAGCACCAGAGGCACCACAGGTGACCACACTGGTATTGCCCACAGGGGCATAGCCCGCAACACAGGTGAAGTTGAGCTTAATACCAGTGGTGTAGCGACCAGGGAATGCGGGGAGCTCAGAGGGCGCATAGCCACTTATGGATGGAGAACTGAGAGGGTCAGCCGAGCAGATGCTGTTATCTGAAGGGAGGGGGGAGGAGTGAGGGGGAGGATCCTTGACACACGTGTATTACATGTAGCTGCAATTTTATGGTCCTTATGATTGGTACATGTAAACTCAATTTCAATTTTGGTAGACAAAACTTAAATGTGACATACAGTACTAGTACTGAAACGGTTAGCTACATGTACAGTACATTTACATGTAGATGTAGTGATGGAACATATCAACCATTCCATGCGTGTCACATCACAGCGAATTAAACCTCAGCATGAAAATAATCTCTCACTCACATCAAGAACTTTAGGTCTGGGGATGAGACTAGGCTCTTCCTCACTCAAAAATTACTTTGCTTCATCTAACCCAACATGCAACCCCCCCTCTCCCCCATAAAGCTCACATGAGCAGGACACTCCAATGTCCCTTGAGTGGTCACAGGTGGGTGTGGTGGACACTAGGGGGCCATTGAAGGAGGTACAGTTGAGGAGGTTACTCTCCTGCCCATTGCAGTTCACGTTATCAAACCAGATGCGGCCAAGCCCCGCCCCATACAGGGACCCAGAGGTGAGGCTGGCTGCAGAGTTGAAGCCGACCATCCTGCAGGCCACATCAGCATTACTGATGGTCCAGCCATTGGGGCAGACGGTGCCCCACCCCTGGCCGTTGTAGTTCACCTCCAGACGCCCACTCATCCCATCAGGGGGACCGTTAGCAAGCCTGGCCACCAGGGTCTTGGCTGGTGGGGGAGAGAGAGGGAGTGCATGAAGTAAAGAGGGGGGAGGTGGTGTTGATATCAATATCCTTCTCATCATACAATTATCTTAAATTTAGATAGAACTTTCTTAGCAGAAAGAAAACACTCGATTTAGATTTCATTGCAAGTGCATGTTGCAGAGTACCCCCCCCCCCCACCCCCCTTCTAAAAGGCTCGTATTAGTATGAGCACATTATCGTAATCTCGAGCACTGCTGCATGCCGTTCATCAAAATCTTGTTAGAGCACCATTTCTTGTTGAAACAGGTATGCACTAGCGTTAATGGTTACAACGATATGCTAATTTAAAAATGAGATTTTTTTGGTGGGGGCAGAGCTTAGCTCACATACTCTACGTTACGCCTTTAAGAAATATAAACCATAGGGTTACATGTATCTACATGTATGCACACACATGCACATGCACACAACCACCCACCTGCACAAGCCACTCCCACGTCTCTGCTGTGGGGACAGCCCACGCCCCCAAACCCTGTGTATGTGCAACTCTGGAGGAATGGCTCCTGGCCAGTGCATGTGACGTTGTCCAACCACACATTGCCACTCCCAGCACCAAAGGGGACGGCCCCACTGTATGCAGCAGTGGCCCCTGGGTACCCGAGGGAGGTACAGGTGACGTTGGCCTCTGCCAGGGTCCAGTGGGTGTCACATATGGTGCCATAGTCGCTGTTGTAGAATATCTCCACACGACCTGACATGGGAGTACTGCCCCCTACCAGCTTGACTGCATATCTGTTAGCTGGGACCTCTTTATGGGGGGAAAGGGAAGTGGGTGTGGTAAGAGTGTGGCACCAAGATGTGAATCATGACAACTGGACACACCTCCACATGCACACACCTCCACATGCACACACCACAGGACTCACGTGTGCAGACAACAGAGGCATCCTGCCCATGTGTGCATGAAGTGGTATCCCCCCAGGCCCCATGGGGACACTGGTATATGCTGGACTCGGTACCAGCACACTGTGTGTTCTGGAACCAGATCTGGACAGCCAAAATACAGTCACTACACCACCACATACAGTACATTGTGTACATGTGTCTGAGTGTGTACATGTACACGTACATGTACATGTACGTGTTTGTGTGTGTACAAGTTTGTGTGTGTATGTGTTTGTGTATATGCATGTACATGTACAAGTACATGTGTTTGTGTGTGTATGTGTTTGTGTATATACATGTATATGTACAAGTACATGTGTTTGTGTGTGTACATGCACAGAACATGCACATGGGTTTGTTTGTGTATGTACATGTACATGTACATGTATGTTGTACACTTAACTACATGTAGATCTGAACATGTACAGTCACCACATACATGTACATGTGTAAGGGCAGGTAATGATATTCATAGGTACTAGGTCACACACCTGTCCTGTTCCTTGGCCATAGGAAGCCCTGCCCATAGCAACCAGTGCCCCCGCGTATCCAAGGCTCCTGCACACCACATTAGCTGCATTGAGGTTCCACCCCTGATCACATATGGTGCCATAGGACCCATTGTAGTAGACCTCTACTCTGCCTTCAAGTGGGGTAGGGCCGCCAGCTAATCGGACCAGAGCCTGGGAAACTGGCAGGAAACAGTACATGCTTAAATGTCAAAATCCATACATGTATGTGTACATGTACACATGTATCCTTGCATTGGTAGACTCTCAAATTTTGTACGTATATATGTAGGGTAAGGTCGTGACTGACCATACCACAAGCATCTCCCCCTCCCACAGCGTCAATCTTCAATGTTCCCTGGTTTCTGTGTAAGTTATTCTTGCACACCTTTCCTCCCCAGGCACACATCTCCTCCCCAATCACACCTCTCCTCCCCAGGCACACCTCTCCTCACCAGGCACACCTCTCCTCCCCAGGCACACCTCTCCTCCCCAGGTACACCTCTCCTCCCCAGGCACACCTCTCCTCCCCAGGCACACCTCTCCTCCCCAGGCACACCTTTCCTCCCCCAGGCACACCTCTCCTCCCCAAGCCCACCTCTCCTCCCCAGGCCCACTCTCCTCAGGTAGCAGTGGCCTGGTGATGGTGGAAGATGTTAGTACCTCCTCCCCCCTCCTTTCCCTTTTCAGAGAACCCACCATGTGATCTTGACTGAATCACCCATGTGCACACCTAGACACCTACATGTGTACCATTGTACATGTACATTACATGTACATGTACATGTCTAGTAACATTGTTCTGTAACCATTATGCATGTACATGTACTAATTGACAGTCCAGGCTGTACAATGCTACATGCCACGCAATGCATAGCCATGCACTCACACAGATGGTCCCTTCAGCTTATAACACCACCACCACACATGGAGATGTTACTCGCGACCACACTGATCCTCACCATAGCAACGCACTCCGGCATCTTCGTTATGTACACAGTTGTGGATGCCCCAGCCTAGGTTCAGGCACTGCCCAATGTTGGTCTCCGTACCAAGGCAGTTCACATCATCCAACCAGATACGCTGGGAGGCAGGGCCTGCCCCAAAGTAGGCATTGGACAGTGCAGCAGTGGCCCCATCATAGCCAAGCTGCCTGCACACCACACGAGCATTCTGAATGGTCCAGAAGTCATCACACACTGTGCCCCAGGTGTTGTTGTAGAACACCTCCACCCTCCCCTCTGTGGGGAGTGTGCCATTGACCAGCCTGATGGGGACACTGATCTCTGGAGTGGTGGTATCTAGGGGGGAGGGAGGGTAGGGGGAGGAGGTGGTGAGGGTAGGGGGAGGAGGTGGTGAGGGTAGGGGGAGGAGGTGGTGAGGGAGGGAGTGGGACAGGAGAACCGCTCTGGTCCCCAGCCCACAGACTCACTGGTGCAGATCACACCGGCATCCTCAGCATGCACACAGTCATGTACCCCCACAGGATTGGAGGAGCACTGGAAGAGTGTACTCTCTGTACCCACGCAAGCAACATTATCAAGCCAGATGGGACCTGAGGGGGGAGGAGGGAGAAGGTCAGGGGAGGAGGGAGAAGGTCATGTCCTATGCACATGGTACACATGCCCTCCTATGCACATGGTACACATGTCCTCCTATGCACATAGTACACATGCCCTCCTATGCACATGGTACACATGCCCTCCTATGCACATGGTACACATGCCCTCCTATGCACATGGTACACATGCCCTCCTATGCACATGGTACACATGCCCTCCTATGCACATGGTACACATGCCCTCCTATGCACATGGTACACATGCCTCCTATGTAAAGGTTTGGCTCACCAGTTCCCTGCCCAAAGTAGGCAAAGGATAGGGCGGAGAGAGCGTTCGCATAGCCAAGCTGCCTGCACACCACACGGGCAGCCCTGATGTTCCAGAAGTCATCACACACTGTGCCCCAGGTGTTGTTGTAGTACACCTCCACCCTCCCCTCCAGAGGGGTGGAGCCTCCCACCAGCCTGACTGTGGGAAGGGTGCCTATGGGGGTGTGTGGTGTGGGAGGAGGAGGGGCATATGAGGTGTGAGGATGATGGAGAGGCCTTCAAAGGAATTCTATTACATATTACATGTACATGGAGCATTTACATGTAAAATCACATTCTTTACATGTACATGTACATGTACATGTACAGTGTATGTACACTTAAATCAGCTTCAAAGGAATATGACATACATGTACATTGTATTATACATTCTTTGCATGGTTGTACTGATACACGTCCATGTACACTTCTAGGAAAAGTACTTCTAGGAAAAGCAGTTCATTGTACAACAACACAATAACAAGTACACACATGTCATTGCCTTGCACTGTGTACATGTACATGTACATGTACACATGTACATGTACATGTACATGTACATGTACATGTACATGTACATGTACATGTACATGTACATGTACACATGTACATGTACATGTACATGTACACATGTACATGTACATGTACATGTACATGTACACAATCACATGTACACAGAATCCAATTCATTTAACAATCTACAATTACAAGTACTGGTACATGTTACATGTATTTCCATTCACCAATACATACAGATTGCAGTGGTCTACATATTCAAGACAACAATATGGTGATCACAGTAGGATATGGCTGGCTGCTAATTAAGGGTCCCACCTACATGTAGCTATACACCATTGAAAAGTGATCTAATTGGAGTGTCATAAATTTCACACACATATTGCTTGATGTTCATGTTGTGTACTTGTACAGAGGTAAGTGTACATGTATCTCCCTACCCCTCTCCTCCCCCTCCCCTCCTACCTTGGCACACCACCCCCGCATCTTCAGCATGCACACAGTTGTGTATGCCCCAGCCATTGAAGGGACATCTATCCAGGGAGGGCTCTGACCCGGCACACAGCACATTGTCCATCCAGATGGTCCCTGTGCCTTGTCCAAACTCAGCGTTGGTGGATGGCCTGATGGCTCCAATGTACCCTAGCTGCCTGCACACCACCTGGGAGATGAGAGGGTCACTTTAAAAGAGACTTCATGTGTTATTTAATCTCCTTTCTCCTCCCTCCCCTCCCCTCTCCCCTCCTCTCCACACATGACTCACAATGGCATCATTTATGTCCCAGAAGTCATCACACACTGTGCCCCACACCCCAGAGTACTGCACCTCCACACGCCCACTGCTGGGGGTGGAGCCTCCAACCAGACGAAGTGGAGCAACTGGCTGTACGAAGTCTGAGGGAGGGAGGGAGGGAGGGAGGGAGGGAGTGAGGGAGGGAGGGAGAGAGGGAGAGAGGGAGAGAGGGAGGGAGGGAGGGAGGGAGGGAGGGAGGGAGGGAGGGAGGGAGGGAGGGAGGGAGGGAGGGAGGGAGGGAGGGAGGGAGGGAGGGAGGGAGGGAGGGAGGGAGGGAGGGAGGGAGGGAGGGAGGGAGGGAGGGAGGGAGGGAGGGAGGGAGGGAGGGAGGGAGGGAGGGAGGGAGGGAGGGAGGGAGGGAGGGAGGGAGGGAGGGAGGAGGGAGGGAGGGAGGGAGGGAGGGAGGGAGGGAGGGAGGGAGGGAGGGAGGGAGGGAGGGAGGGAGGGAGGGAGGGAGGGAGGGAGGGAGGGAGGGAAAGATATATTGCCAATGAATATTGTACATGTACATGTAGTACGCATACATAATACAGCCATTTTGAGTGTTACTTTTCTATATAACGAGTAAGTACATGTACATGTTTTGGTACATGTACTTCAGGGTTCAAATGTCAACTTAACAAGTGCAATTTTAAACTCATTGACATAGCACAGACCACACCCACCACTTACTGGT
>OX442416.1:10443961-10494308 GCA_949361645.1 Spongilla lacustris | reverse complement strand
CCTCACAACACCCACCTTACCACCCTCACAACACCCACCGTACCACCCTCACTACACCCACCTTACCACCCTCACCACACCCACCTTACCACCCTCACTACACTCAGCTTACCACCCTCACTACACTAAGCTTACCACCCTCATTACACCACCCATCTTATCACCCTCACCACACCCACCTTACCACCCTCACCACACCCACCTTACCACCCTCACCACATCCACCTTACCACCCTCACAACACCCACCTTACCACCCTCACAACACCCACTGTACCACCCTCACTACACCCACCTTACCACCCTCACTACACTCAGCTTACCACCCTCACTACACTAAGCTTACCACCCTCATTACACCACCCATCTTATCACCCTCACCACACCCACCTTACCACCCTCACCACACCCACCTTACCACCCTCACCACATCCACCTTACCACCCTCACAACACCCACCATACCACCCTCACAACACCCACATTACCACCCTCACCACACCCACCTTACCACCCTCACTACACTCAGCTTACCACCCTCACTACACTAAGCTTACCACCCTCATTACACCACCCACCTTATCACCCTCACCACACCCACCTTACCACCCTCACCACACCCACCTTACCACCCTCACCACATCCACCTTACCACCCTCACAACACCCACCTTACCACCCTCACAACACCCACCTTACCACCCTCACAACACCCACCGTACCACCCTCACTACACCCACCTTACCACCCTCACCACACCCACCTTACCACCCTCACTACACTCAGCTTACCACCCACCTTATCACCCTCACCACACCCACCTTACCACCCTCACCACACCCACCTTACCACCCTCACCACATCCACCTTACCACCCTCACAACACCCACCATACCACCCTCACAACACCCACCGTACCACCCTCACTACACCCACCTTACCACCCTCACCACACCCACCTTACCACCCTCACTACACTCAGCTTACCACCCTCATTACACCACCCATCTTATCACCCTCACCACACCCACCTTACCACCCTCACCACACCCACCTTACCACCCTCACCACATCCACCTTACCACCCTCACAACACCCACCATACCACCCTCACAACACCCACCTTACCACCCTCACCACACCCACCTTACCACCCTCACTACACTCAGCTTACCACCCTCACTACACTCAGCTTACCACCCTCATTACACCACCCACCTTATCCCCCTCACTACACCCACCTTACCACCCTCACCACACCCACCTTACCACCCTCACCACATCCACCTTACCACCCTCACAACACCCACCTTACCACCCTCACAACACCCACCTTACCACCCTCACTACACCCACCTTACCACACTCACCACACCCACCTTACCACCCTCACTACACTCAGCTTACCACCCTCATTACACCACCCACCTTATCACCCTCACCACACCCACCTTACCACCCTCACCACACCCACCACCACACCCACCTTATCACCCTCACAACACCCACCTTACCACCCTCACAACACCCACCATACCACCCTCACAACACCCACCTTACCACCCTCACTACACACAGCTTACCACCCTCATTACACCACCCACCTTACCACCCTCACCACACCCACCTTACCACCCTCACCACACCCACCTTACCACCCTCACAACACCCACCTTACCACCCTCACAACACCCACCATACCACCCTCACAACACCCACCTTACCACCCACACCCCTCACCTAGGCACTGTACCCCAGCAACGGTGTTGCTGTTGCAGTAGCTATCAGGTATGTAGGTGAAGTCCAGCACACCACTGCAGTTGGCCAACTGTCCCTCTGACCCAGAGCAGTACATGTAGCCAAGTACGAAGGTAAGATTTCCTGCACCAAAGGTGGAGCCTCGATTGGCAGTTAGAGCTCCTGGAAGGAGAGAGTAGAAGGAATGCAGTTAATGTGTGTGTGTGTGTGTGTGTGTGTGTGTGTGTGTGTGTGTGTGTGTGTGTGCATGCGTGCATGTGAATGTGCATGTGTGTGTGTGCATGTGAATGTGAATGTGTATGATGTGTGATGTGTGTGGGAGTAGATGTACAATTACAGGATGAGGTTTACAACCTGTGAACATGATCTATTGGTGTGGCCATTGTGTATAACCTCTGGCTCTCCACCCAAAGTCCACATCAATCCCCACCCAATATCCACATCAAAAGATCATGGTCACACAGACCCAAGGTGTACACACACATGGTTGATGTTGTGGTATGTGCCCCTACTGTGCTCATTGGAGCACATCACTTAGATGTGGGAGTGAACAAGAGTAACTCTCCTCCTCCTCCCACCATTGGTACATGAATGTGACAAGTTTGTTTTTTAAAAACACTTCCGATGATGCCTGTTCCAGATATACATGTACAAACAACTTCATAGTGTAGTAAACAGCAAATAACACCTAAGCAGTACTGATCAAATCCCCTGGGGACACGCTAACACTATTCATTGCTTACAACACAAATCATTATATACTTCCAGGCCTGGGGACCAGCATCTCATAGCCACCTTAACCTGATAACACCACCAGGGGCGAGATATTTCACAACCAACTGAAGGTCCCATTAGCCCCTCCCATGTCCCCATTAGCCCTCTGAAGGTCCCATGCCCCTCTCACCTGCATATCCCAGCTGCCTGCACACCACATTGGCAGCACTGATGGTCCAGCTCAGGTCACATATGGTACCCCACACACCATTCACGTTGGCTTCAACACGACCCACACGAGGTGATGTTCCATTGGCCAGCCTTAACTGTACAGCATAAGCACCAGCTGGTGGTTTGTGTGTGAGGAGGGGGGAGGGGGAGAGGGCAATCAATTTTTGTACCACACACACACGCACACATTCACTCATCATACACTTGCATACATGTACACATGTGCGCACATGTACATGTATGAACACACACACACTCACATACTAACACATACACACACTCACACATACTAACACACACACACTAACACAAACACACTAACACACACACACATACACACACTCACACACACTCACACACATACACTCACCCTGGCAGAACACGCCCACGTCCTCGTTATGCACACAGTTGTGCACCCCCCACCCCCTGTTGGGACACTCGGAGAGATAAGACTCTGTGCCCAGGCAGCCCACATCGTCCAGCCATATGGGCATGGAGGCGGGGCCTGCCCCAAAGCGGAGGTAAGGGGCCACACTGGCCACTCCAAAGTAGCCTAGCTGTTGGCACACCACTGTGGCGTCCACTGCCGTGAATAAATCATCACACACCGTGCCCCACTGGCCATTGTACTGCACCTCCACCCTCCCCTGGAGGGCCGTGGCCCCTCCCACCAGGCGAACCGGGTAACCATTGGTACGATCTGGGGAGGAGGGAGGGTGGGAGGGAGGGAGGGAGGGAGGGAGGGAGGGAGGGGGGGAGGGAGGGAGGGAGGGAGGGAGGGAGGGAGGGAGGGAGGGAGGGAGGGAGGGAGGGAGGGAGGGAGGGAGGGAGGGAGGGAGGGAGGGAGGGAGGGAGGGAGGGAGGGAGGGAGGGAGGGAGGGAGGGAGGGAGGGAGGGAGGGAGGGAGGGAGGGAGGGAGGGAGGGAGGGAGGGAGGGAGGGAGGGAGGGAGGGAGGGAGGGAGGGAGGGAGGGAGGGAGGGAGGGAGGGAGGGAGGGAGGGAGGGAGGGAGGGAGGGAGGGAGGGAGGGAGGGAGGGAGGGAGGGAGGGAGGGAGGGAGGAAGGGAGGGAAGAGAAATTAAATGCCGGATACAATAGTATACAGTACATGTACATGTACAATGAATAATACTAGGGTTTCATTTTTTAATCATAATATCAATCTTATCTTTCATGTACCCTACATACACAGTACTACCCCCCACGTTGCTCACTTGTACATATCACCCCAGCATCCTCGTAGTGGGAGCAGTCATTCAGCCCCCAGCCAGGGAACACACACTGGTCTATGCTGGACTCGTTCCCAGTGCACAGGACATCGTCCATCCATATGGGGCCAGTCCCCAGGCCAAAGGCTGCAAATGATACTGCAGCTGCCGCATCTCTGAAGCCAAGTTGTCTAGGAGGGGGAGTGGTCAAATCAGTAGAGTAACAGCACACACTCGCCAATACCTTCACACCTTCCAACTTGCTCCCTTGTACATTGTATGTATGCACATTTACTACCTCTCCTAACCCCTCCTCCCCAGGCCTATCCCTTTCCATGTCACCATTCCTCCTCCCCAGGCCAACCCACCCCCTCACCTGCAGATCACCCTTGCACTGTTGATGTTCCAGTAGTCATCGCAGATGGTCCCCCAGATCCCTGCCAGCTGCACCTCCACTCTCCCCTGTGACCCACCCACCACTCCAGTACTGCTGACCAGCCTCACACCTTGCACCCTGGCACTGCTATCACTGGTGACTAAAGGGGGTGGAGCCTATGATATCATGTGATCTCAGTATTTTGATCATGTGATCTCAAGACATCGCTATTTTAACCATACATGTACATGTGATCAGAACACATGGTCTCAATGTATTGGATCAATGAGATCATGTGATCAAAGTAGAGATCATGTGATCAATGAGATCATGTGAGCTCAAGGTAGGCCACTTATCCTTGGCCCAAAGGTGACCCCTTTAGTAGAGTTCTAGTGTTTCTAAATTCATTAATTGGAAGAAAATTAGCTTTACACCTGCAAAGTATTTTATTCATTAATGCCCACAACAGCTACACATGTACAGGGTGGGAAGAGCAGCTGCTACACATGGCTGACAGCTGCCATGACACAAGTTATCTGTGGAAGGACAGCTGGCTACATGCCTCAATCAGTATGTAGGAGAGGTGAAAGACACGTCACACACAGTACACAATGTAGTTGGGTGTGGCCCGCCCTTCCTGTATTGCAAGTCTATACCAAGATTTGTTCTGGAGTGTTATGTAATATCATTGTGAAATCGTTATGTTATTGCACATGGTAGTGATTATTGAGCATTAGATTAGTTGGTGTGTCTGCAGAGCAGCTGCTCAAGATATGTACATGTATTGCTTCTGATGCGGTATCGATGAGTTGGACGTGGCCCGCCCTTCGTGTTGTTGTTTAGGCTTCATAGTAGCAGGGCAGCGCAACTCTTTAGCTTCCTCTGTAACATGTTTGTCCGCTCCATGAAAATTCATATACATGTACATGTACTACATGTAAGTTAAATGGAAGGAACACCTCACATCAGCCACTAATTGGGTGATAACTGACCCACTTGAAAGCTGCAATTCGATTGGACTGCAATCCCCATTGCAGCAGAACAAATCTTGGTATAGGCTTGTAACTGGACCTTCCGCCAATACGCGAAGGGCGGGCCACGCCCAACTAGTACACACGCACATACACATGTATAAACTAACATATATAAATACATCATATACTCAGAATGTGATTGGCAACAGTTTATACATGTACAAAGGTGAACTTTGCCCCCTACATGTACCTTCTAAATAACTAACGGGGGGGGGGAATGTGGGTGTGCAATCACGTTCGAAGCTAACAGCATTGGAATTAAAATTGTACACATTGTAAGCCTTTTTAGAAGTAAGGTAAATGAACTGTAGTTTGCCTTATGCCAGCAATCAAAAGAGTGTGTAGGCCAACCAAACTTATAAAATATTTAATTCACACCAGATGCAGCACCACCACCCCTTCTGATGCCAAGCTGTCTGGAGACTAATGTTGACCAGACTAAACATGTACATGTATGTGTGCTAATATGACACCAAGCAGAGTTGAAGAGGAACAGCTGGTTATCAGAAATGGTTATCAAAAATGGTTATCAAAAATGGTCATCAGATTTCTCCCAAGTAATGGACCCCATACTAGCAGCAGATGTACACATACATGTACATGTATAAACTGTACTAGTACATTTTAATATACACATGCACACACAAACATGCACACACACACACACATGCACACACACACACACACATGCACACACACACACACACACACATGCACAAGCCCCTCCCACTCACCCTGGCACACAACACCGGCGTCCTCGCTGTGGGAGCAGTCATTGGTGCCTATGGCGTTGTGGTGACATAGGGTAAGGTTGGGCTCACTGCCCATACAGGTGACCTCGTCCAGCCAGATGGGCTGGGAGGCGGGGCCTTGGCCCAAGAAGCCACGCCCTATGGCTATCAGTGCACCCATGAACCCTGTGGGGGAGGGGAGGGGGAGGGTAAGAGAGGGGAGGGTATGACCAATTCATGTACATGTGTAAATGAACATCAACTTTCACATGTACATGAATGTTCTATACACTACAGACTTTCTATATATGGATACATGCAGTTAAAAAACACTTTGGAGTGTTTGGTTCATATTACTTGCTAACTAAGCAGGATGAATGCAAGAGTTGCCATGGAT
Source organism: Spongilla lacustris (assembly GCA_949361645.1). NCBI lineage: Eukaryota > Metazoa > Porifera > Demospongiae > Spongillida > Spongillidae > Spongilla > Spongilla lacustris. Next base: position 10,487,863 of record OX442416.1, on the reverse strand, counting down.
ACAATATTGAAGCAGCTAGTACACACATTCCTGGCATAAATGTTTTGGTGCCCAGACCTCCATTTTAAGATGTTGGCAGTGCATTCTTATCTGCAGAAATTCTGAGTCCCAAAATGCAAGCTACACATGTGTACCTAGTTCCCAGGCCATCTAACCTACCCAACACATGTGCACAGCACAACACACAGCACCATTATATCCTTAGACCTTACCAGACCCACTACACTCCTGCACACGTGTCCAATTACTCCAATACAGCTCTTCATATAATGGTGGCACTAACTTAGTACACGTTTGTACATAAATGTGATGAAATGCAACAATGATGTGCTTTAATTATAGCTGTTGTAACCGTATGATAAAACATCATACGTGCCACCCTCCCCCAGAATAGAATATATGCCTCACGTGACCTACCGAGCTCTCTGCAAGCGACGTTCGCATCCACAATACCCCAGCTGTCATCGCACACCGTCCCCCACCGTCCACTGACGTTCACCTCCACATAGCCGTAAGTTCCGTTGCTCAGTCGAATCGGGTAGGCTATGCCCACGTATCCAGCTGGATGGATTAAGGAAAATAACCTTTTTAAAACTATACGTTAAGCTTACGAATCGCGTGGTCTGATACTTACCTGGAGCGCATCTCACTCCGGCGTCCTCCACGTGAGTGCAGTCATGCACTCCGAAGGGGTTGTACGAGCACTGCAGAAGGCTCGTCTCGTTCCCATTGCATATTACGTTGTCCAGCCATATCTGCCCAGTCCCCTGACCAAACCCGGCAAAGCTAAAAACGAAATGGGCGTTTATGAGAAGGCAACACGCCGTTACACGCGGCGACAACTAGTCTCACGTAGCCACACCCTCTACGCCCTTCCCTCGCTGGTGCCTTCCCCGCATGGCTAAATTATGATTTCTGCCGTGGCACTTATCCGTTTGATCTGGCTGGCTTGTGTTTCATTCCACCTTTTATAAAGCTTCCCTTCAAATCAGTGCCATGACAGCAAACTCACTTTTAATACGGCTTCTACTATACCCCATACCAGTATAAGGCGTCATTTGTATGTATGTATTGCACTTCTCATTGCTATTACCATTTTGACGCTGGCTGGGTGCTACACATGCAACACACCACTCTTCCGGCCCGATGCCCTATAACAATGTCAATGAGCTTCGCTGTTACATACATGACAAGGCGGGGCTGTTTTTCTATTGAGTAGGCCTATACGATACGGTATCGGTTACACCATCCGTAGTGCAGCATATCATAAGCATCCTACGTGACTGCCTACGTGTTACACTTCCGGTAATAACTTCCCCTCACCTTACGGCTTCCAGCGCTGTGGGAAAGCCTAGCTGTCTGCACACCACCAGCGCGTTGGCGTACGACCAGTAGTCGTCACACACAGTGCCCCACTGCCCGCTACGGTACACCTCCACACGCCCCTCCGTCAGGTTGAAGCCGTTGACCAGACGAATGGCGAGATCTGCATGCGAATGGAAACGATTGCGCAATAGCTACCCGCGGGCTTTTGGTTGCATGGAAATGATGGAATGTATCAAAAATTTAATATAAGAACTCACCGTCCGAACACACGACTCCAGCGTCCATTGCGTGTGTGCACCCAGTGTTGCCCCATCCGGTGTAGGAACAGTTGGCGATCGAGGCCTCGTTGCCGACGCAGTTGACGTTCGTCAGCCAAATCGTCCCCGTGCCCGCCCCGAAGATCCCGTTGATGACGGCGCGCGATGCGGAGGAGAAGCCGAGCATGCGACACACCACCAGGGCGTCCTCGATGCTCCACTGGTTGCGACATATGGTGCCCCACACGTTGTTGTACCGCACCTCCACCCTGCCCTGGTACTGGCCGGCCAACCCGGTGCCGTTTACGTTCGCCAGCCGCACGGCGATTTGGGCTGTTCGATGAAGTGAGACATTAGGTACACGCAGAGGCCAAAAAAAAAATGCAGAAAACACTCAAAATATAATATGTACCGCACACAAACGCCCCCACTCTCGCCCTCACTTTCTCGCTCCACGCCCCTCACTAAAACCCAATGACGCCGCCCCCCTTTTTTGCCGTATCTTACGTACCATCGGCCGAATACTGTAGCACTGCGACCACAAAAATAACGGAGCCAAGACGTGTCAGCTCCATAGTGTTGACCGTATTATGGAACTTTGCTGACTGTAGGTATTTGCGCACGTCACGCACGACATGTACAAAACCATGAATAATTATTACAAAATCCATGTATATCAGGGGCGTTAATAATCACAAAAATTAATCCATCATCTCTGTAGATAAGGTGTGCGTCAATGTTGTATACACAGGAGCCAAACGAACAATTTCAGCATTTTTTTTTTCAACAAGAAAATACACTCCGTTTGCGTTAACGTTCTTTGCAATTGGTGGATGCTGAAACGATCAAACGATCATCGTGTCCAGTGCATGCAAACGCAGCAGCTAAATTTCGAGTACTGCGATAATCATATAGCATCATGAAATAGGTTGGTTGCCTTAACTGCTTTACACTTGTGGGCTAAAGAGGATTTTGCAACATGCATGCCTAAAAGGTAGTTCCTATAGCTAGCTACCATATAGCTATACGTACCCTGTCATTCGGGAGGAAGTTAGCTTGCATCACATAGTATATATCCATGCAGCTATCTCTCTTTCTATATACAAGTATAGCTAGGGTTCTGACACTGAATACTTGGAATTAAGCTTAATTAGTTTTGTAATATAAACCACTACCATTGGCTCCTGAGATGCATGACATCTGAACTATTAATTTATTCCATAGACAAGATTTTGACATTCTTAAATCATTTCTCAAAGACACTGCTGTTGGGCCTTCCGGTCTTTGCATGGGTTCAGCCGGCACCTTAATTCTTGATGTTATATCCATTCCTCTCACTATACCTCCATCTGATCTAGCTCTAAAGAGCATGCATTGTTGACCCCCTCATGCACTTCTGGCAGAGTCCAATGACGTTGCTAGCACTATAACTGCACTGAATAAATTCTAGCCATGCAGCCTTGTGCTGTCTGATGTCAGGCCCATAGGGCTATATAGTTAAGACGCCTAACTGAAAAGTGCCTGTGTTTGCTCTTTCATCTGATTCAGCCTATATATCAATTGGGATCATGCAGAAAAACAGCATTGGGATGGGGAGGGAAGGAGGTTGCTGACTTTGCTGAGCTGAAAGTGGATTTGAAGAATTCCTTTTAAAAGCATTAATCAGTTGTGCTTGTGACACGAATATCAAACAATAATGATAATAATGCATGGGGGAATGAAGCTGTTGAAGCCTTGGCTTCTCAGCTTGCAACTCTTACATGCAGGCCCAAGTCAACTGTACTTAGAGACATCTACGGCAGACTACTCAACCTCCATCTAGTGAGGGCCATCCTCACCAGATGTATTTTGAATTAACTGTAGGCTGTGTTTAAGATTGTACCCATGTGTATGTATTGTACATTCATAATAATGACTATAGGGATAAATGGACATACACAAATACATATATAATGATACACAACTAGACTACACACAATGTACACAAAATGCTAACTATATCTACCCTATACATCACTTTGACTGATGCTACGGGAAAGGATGGCAATTGCATTAGCTCGTACCAGGTGAAGGTTCAGCCGCCCGTAGAGTTCGGTGAGAACCACTGACGTTGCCTTGGACGAGCAAGTGGCTAGTCGAGAAGCTAGCTAGGAGATAGACTCCAAAGCCTCCTTTCCCCAGGCTCCATATGACTCCACCACCAATGGTACACAGACCCAATCCATTTCCTTTCATTTGGTGTCATTGGAGGAGTGCTTTCTCAGCTCAGTGGTCAGTGCAGCTACTCCTGTTGTCACACTCGCTTCCAAAAGAGTTGTAGGATTAAGCGGAGATATGGCAGACAGATCAAAAGCTGCTGGCTTGCCCAAGACCCAATTTGGAACTAAAAGGTCAGCTGGATGGGTGTGGCTGTGATTGGTGAGATTATTACCCATTTCCACCTGGACACCCAGATGAGCTTGCTGACAGGACTCCGCAAGGACATGACGCAGTATGTTGTGGCGGGAAACCCCATCACCACCCCTCTTGCAGGTAACAGCATGATGGCCAAGTGGGTCCAGGGCAATCTCAGGGCACAGTGGGCAACATGAACCATAAGAAAGGTCCAGGCCAAGCCATCACTTGATGGCAACCTGAAATTGGGAGGGGTCAAGATGGAGTCCAATACCTTCTGAAGGAGTAACAGACAGCCATGAACCTGCATGAGGCAGGCGCGTATCCAGAAATTGATGGAGGGGGGTGCCGAACGGACAGCGCGAAATTTTTTGCAACGACGCCCACTCAGCAGTATAGTTTAACCGAAATACAACGGTTCAATGTCTGCAATCGCCAAGGATGGCGCCGAGCACAAACACTAATAGGGCAAGTATATCCAGAATAGCGCTTTAGCCTAAACTTTAGCACACTAAAATGATCCGCTGAGTATGTTGTGAATACAGATAAGCGCTCTGGTATTTGCTAGCAATGCAGCTTTAATACTGTGGATACAATCTGCTGATGGAAGATCTGCAAACTTCTGAAACTGTATCCATGCCAAGGATAATTTTAGAGCCACTTATACATGTTGAATGGATCCATTGGCACACCTTGAATTGGAAAAGTGCATGTAATCAGCACCTGGCTTAAAGTGGTTGACGAGCATGCTGTATTTACACTGATCACTGATGTTGTCCCCACAAAGCTTCCTATACATCGCGGGCGCAAAAGTGTGGAGTAGTAACTAAAATGCACTTTTCACTTGGAGGACGACTAATAGTCAATGGAATCCAACTAGGAACACAACAATTAATTATAACTGTGGTTGCAGTGGCTGATCCAAGGTTGAAACACTGGTTACTTGAGGTACAGACACCTTCAGGTAATACGCTATGATTGAAGCCGGTGCTTGCTTCTTTATTTTAATTAATACCCCCCCCCCCCCCCCCCCCCCCCCCCACTGCATGAAAAAGAAGTCTCGTGTTTAAACGAGTGCATCTTCGTAATCGTTAACGCTTCCGACATCCTGTATAGCATTTCAGGAAAGAACTGGTACTCCAACAGGATTTTAAAGAACGGCACGCAGCTGCATTCATGATTACGAAGATACGCTCGTTTAACCACGAGACTTTTTTTTTCGGTGGGGGCAGAGGGGACTTTACGTTAATAATCTTGTATAGAACGTGATGTTAATAATAGAAGTGAATTGATATTACGTACGTATACGTATACCTAGCTCGCTACGAAGGGAAATTACGAGCGTACTCACTATTTGAGTTAATTTCATTTTAATTATATTCATTTTTGTATCGGAGGGGGGGCCTTAGTCCCCTGATTCCCCCCCTAAATACGCCACTGTGAGGGGCCGGGAGGAAACAGACAGCAAGCGAGCCTTGTCAGTGATGGAGGACATATCAAGTAGAACCTTGAAGAGGTGGTCATCCAGCTTGGAGGATAGGCTCTTTTGGGTGACTGAAGTCAACAGAAGTGCCTCTGAGTTAATAGCCTCTGACGGTGGTAGAAAAGAATTAAACATGTGAGTTGCTGAGGCAAGGTGGTACTGAGACTGGGAGCCAAAACCCGAGGTACAAAGTGAGGCAATGTAAGCGGCAGACCACCGCTACTCAGACTCAGCCTAGCCTGGTGCCAGGCATAATCGGATGTGTCCACGGCAGTATACATTGTGCAAAGCACTTACGTACATTCTCATAAAAAATTTCAAAGGCTTTTATGGTATGCAAAGGAGGAGTAGTGCGAGCCAGATGGATAAACTTACAGAAACCTCCACAGATACTAAGGAGTGTAAAGGCCACATGAGGTTCAACTGCTCCAACCTCTTCCAGACTGGACAGGAGTTGTTTAACAGCAACGTGTTTTTTTTTAAATGAAGGCTGAGCAGAAGGCAGCAGTACCAATAGGATTTCCCAAAACATCCAAATTAGGCTCACTTGACTGTTTAATTCATCTCAGGGGAAAAGAACTTAAACCCTTGCAGCAATTGCTGTAATTACGACATTCAGCACAAGGGAGAAAAACTGAGAACCGAGAGGATCACCTTGCTGCACCCCGGACTTAGATCTCAGTCGCCCTAGGGGATGCTATAAAAAAGGTTGTTTGCTGTAGCACCAGCTTGCCCAAGGTAGCAGCTCTGGGAAATGCTTTGCACACTCGGAAAGGAGTGACTGCCGGGATACCACATTGAAGGCATTCTTCATGTCAATCTTCAACACAGCAAAGTCATCATCATCCCAGTGCTCATCAATACATGCCCGCAGGCCATGTGCTATCTTCTCTGCTGCAATTGGGCAGGCCACACCATACTGGAAAGGATGAAAAAAAAATCAGTAGCCTTTAACCATCGCACAAAGACATTTCCCAGTAAGGCAATGCAAAGCTTCTCCAACTGCAATTGGATGAATGTCAAAGGGGCAACCTGATTTTGACTTATTGAGAGCTGTTAGATTTCCTCCTGCAAGGAATGTTGACAATACTACGGGAGCCTTGCCAGAAACATGTATGTTGACGACAGCCCTCAGGGAATGGAGTATGTGTGTTTGCAGTTGAACTTCTGCAGCATCAATAAGGTGTTGTATGCGGAGACCTGAGGGACCAGCTGCAGTGAGCTTAGTGTAATATTGCCATGATATTCATATCTGCTGGAATTAAAATGGGAGTATCAACATTAGGCAAGATTGGAGTAATAGGGCAGTCACTCTCTGGGTGTTTGGATTGGAGCAGTGTCCATGTTTCCTCAGTGTGTGGTGCAATACCTGGGGAAGTCAAGACCTGGCAGGCTCTACCATAAAGACCATCCTGTGCGAGGGAGATTGCCGAATCCACACGCTTCTTGGAGAGAGAATCATCACTAGGATGGTGGGATTTATTATACCCCGAAGCACGAGCTTCTGCCTTGAGCCACAGTTCACCAAAGTGACCCTTTGACCAGAGATCGCAAAGTAGATTTATGGAAACTGGCTTTTTATGACGACCATGACGCTTAGAGGAAGGCAGAACACACTTGGGCAGCATGAAAAGCTTCAACCAAGAGTCAACAGAGTTATCAGTGGCAACCGCTTTGAGAGCAGCTAAAAGTACACGTGCAAAAGCTGGCCTAGCGTTGTGAGGAACAAAGCGAATGGTAGAGCACTTGAGGTTACAAATGTCCTCAAAAGAAGGCAGGTCAACAGATGTAGGTACTTGGATAAATCGCAATGATCTAAAACTACGTCGAAAACTGGACACGTATTTCGTAAAGTTGGAAAAGGTCTCATAGAAGCGAAGAAAGTTGTGCGATTATCTGCGAGGTTGGTCTGGCTACATAGCTTGATTTAGTAAGTCGATTTTTTGCAGAATGAAACGCCATTGCCTAATTTCTTGACTCTTTCTTAATCTTGACTCTGATTGTGAACCAACTATCACAGGATATATATTGTTATTTAAGTTAGGCATCGAATCATCTTATTACAAAGTATGAGGACGTTTGGATGATGCCCAAGGGGTGCTTTAACTACCCAGGCGTTTTGTGTTAGTCTGCATGAAAAAAGGACACACATGTTTGTATGAATGTATCTTTATACTTTTTTTTTAGGCCATACAAGTGTTATAGCTTTGTATTACACTCAAACATACTATCCACTGGATGTATCTTTATACTTGAACTAAGTAGTTAACTTGGATTCTTTGTCTACAAAGCATAAGCACATAACCATTCCTTGCAATAAAATGCAACTAAGTTGTAAATGAAATTAATTTGAAGACTTAACAAATCATTTTATTTCTATTGTTGTAACATTGTAATTCGATGATGCCCAAGCACTGTTCTTTTCAAGCCAAGTATTCATGTTTAATTAGATGCATGCATCCATACGGGCATTACATGTACATGTATGAATGATGCGCATCTGCACAACAATTGCTTTTTTGCTATTTAGAATGAAGACAGTTATTGTCTAAGGAGGCTCATTAATGATTATAAAAAGGATGTGAGTGATCATGGATCCCTTCTAGCTTCTGAAAAATGGTTTAGTGTTGTACATCAACTCCAACCTAAAAAATATGCCAAACCTATGGAAAAAGCCAAGATAGTGGCAAAACTAGCACCAGGACAAGATGTGAACAGTAATGCATTGTGCACTTCCATTAAGCGTGTACTTCAAACTATCAATGATATGAAGAAGCATCTTACTAGAACCTGGGAAGATATATATATATATATTTTTATCTTAATTCAACATTGGCACAGATGCGGACGTCCAAATTTAAGGACCACTTCTCAGAGTACAACTTTGCATCTACAGGAATCAATCCATTAACCAGAACATTTTATTGGGAGCGAGCATGACCTCAGGTTATACTGCTGAGCTGGGAGAGCAGGACAAACATGCCAAAAATGACATTCCCTGTACAGCGAGAGGTTGGGTATGTGCCCCATTGGTCGTGGAGGTATTTGGTGGTTGGGGAAGCGAGGCACAAGAAGCTCTCTCAAGGGTTGCCAAGAAATTAGCCATCAGGACGAGTTGTTTCTGGCCTGAGGTGTTAGCCTCAATCTACTGCCGCCTGGGCATTACCCTGATGCGCCAGAATGCAAGGGCTCTACTGGGACGAACCACAGGTGTAGTAGATATTAGTTCAGTGTACATGTAGCTTAGTATTTAGTTTCTTGCATTATGTTCCTCATATTATGTATTAACATGTATTAATTTTATTTTATGTATTTATTTACTTTTAAAAAAAAAATTTACAATTTTTTTTTTATTTTTTTTTTTTTTTACATTTCAATATGAAACTAAGATAAATATTGCACTGATAATAACAGATATAATACGACAGGAATGTTGCTACCACTAGTACCAATAATAATAATTATTGAAGTAGGGACCACATTCCTAGCCCTTGCTATGTATGGCTCTCACCAGGGTGAAACTGCATGATTTAGCCTCCTAAACATGTCACTGATCACGCTGGCTTTGTGAAATGAGGAAGAACCGAATGCTAAGTGTGTGGGAAGGTTCGTCCTGTCTGATTCATGGCACTTATGCAGTTCCCCACAGTGCCCACTCCCTGGTCCACCCCCCCCCCCACACACACACACACACTTTAATTATGGCTCTTACATAATTATTATTTGACTCTTAGGGAGGGGTACCCCCTCCCTTCCCCTTTCTTTAATTAACCGACCTAGCTAGCCAACACTCTTTCTAAGAAGAACACCGTTACATAGTGGTAGGGTCGAAGAGGTTGTGTATATGGTTAACAGTAAAATGCTGGTATCGTTGTGTTCCTAGCTTGTTGTATGCTGCCCAAAGGTCCGACCAAATTATAGTAGTTCCCAGTGCAAATATATATGTAAGTTGGTGAAAAGCGTAGCAGCATCTCTACGGTCTATGGCACTGGCCATTAAACCAACTTTCAAACTAACTAAGCTCAGGAAAAATGAAATAGATGCAGTTTTGTTGGATTACATTGTTTGTGTGATGATTAGACACTTATTTCCCCATGCACTGCTTTTTACACCGCTAGATGATATGTGTGATGCGTGTATGTATGTTTTGGAGTCCCGATGTAAATTTGGAATAATGCGCCTGTCATTGTTACATGAGACCCCCCCCCCCCCCGGGCAAAGTCGGGATTAGGTGGGGATTTGCAGCGTGAATATCATTACTGGTCCAAACATTGACATAGCCCAGGCATGCGTTTGACCGTTTATCAAACCACGTAGCGATGACATTTGACCGGTTATTAACCCCCAACCAGGGGCCAGGGCGGTTTTAAGGTCAAATCCCTCCCATTGCCCCCGGGGGGGTCTCACATAATATTAATGATAGGATAAGCTCTCCGCAACATTCAAATTCTGTGTCCTGCTTTTGATTAAAACCTGTCTTGCAGCCACTGAATTGTTTGTCCAAGATACCATCATCTTTTCAAGGAACACAGGGAGACCCTATGTATGCCCTGGGCATCCTGCCACTCATACAGCGTCCACTGGAGATATCCTCCAAGTATGGTACGCTGATGATGCCTCAGCCCTGCACCTAGTGTTCCGGTTCGATCCATTCGAACCGAACATCGAACCGAACCTAATTAATTCGAACCGAACTTCGAACGGTTCGCGATCGCCAATTATTAACGATTATTAATATTTAAATTAAACTATTTCCAACCCCCCTCCCTCCCCGCCCCCACCAAAAAAAAATGGCCCGTGTTTTTTTAAAAACAATCGTAATACCTGGTAATGCGGTGGGGGTATCGGCTTATTAATCATGAACGCGGCTGCGTGCTATTCTTTAAAATCGTATTGGAGCCGGTACCAGTTCTGTACGTGGAAGCGTTAATTAATTTACGATTGTTTAAACACGGGCCATTTTTATTTCGGTGGGGGCGGAGGGGGGATATATCGCGGTACTCTACGGTAGTTCGATATGCGATGGACAGTACGAAATAGTTCATCGGCGAGGCATGGCCGTGATGTCGCTCTCATATTATCGTACAAGGCAATGAATTTTTAATGAGATGTTCGAAAGGTTCGAAATACGTTCGAACCGAACATCGAACCGAGTCGAACCTCGAACCGTTCGATACCGGTTCGGTCCGAACCGGAACACTACCTGCACCGAAACCATACACAAATGACAATCTAAGAGAAAAATCACCACCATTGGACCCTCCTATGGCTGCAATGCCAATGCCACAAAAACACAGTCAGAGACACACACCTTGCCTCAGCCACTTCAGCCTTTCTGGGCATAAATGTCAGCATAACAAGTGATGGCAGACCACACCTCGGAGCACCTGTTGGTACATATAGATTTATTCAAAAGATGGTTGCAAAGTGGTGCCTTCAACTCAACCACATGCGATCTTTGCAGCCTTCACTCACAGTGTGGTTCACCAATAAACTTACCTTGCCATTCCATGTGTTTTACACCCATAGAAGACATAATAATATCAAACCCTACCACTAACTTTCACTGAGAATGTTTTTATATCTTGTGTACATAACAATACGTACTTAGCTACCAATCCTAGATATGTACATGTATAGGTCATGAGCATGTATATGTTATTACATGCAGTCACCAGAGGTGAGTCACCCGCAACATTATTCGCATCGTATACTTGCCGGCATGTGACTTGGACGATAGTGCTCTGGCTTGGTCCAAGACTAGCATCGATCAGGCTTTATACATCCTGTATATGATCAGGCCTCTCCCCCCCCCCCCCCCCCCCCCCCCCCAAGTCTATTTCCTAACTTCAATTAGATGATCCCAAAATTGCCCTAACTCTCCTTTGCCAGTGTGCTGCATTAATTCTGCAAGTTCATACACATCGCACTCACCGCAACTTCAATTCTGATTCAATCCATTATTCTTGCTACATTTGATGATAATGTCAGAGCTTGCTTCATGGAGTGCACTGCCATTGATTTGTCACCTAAATGCCCAGCCGGGAAACAAGCCACGCTGAGTTTATGGGCCTCCAATCTCTTTTCCTCCATTGCTGTACTGCATACATCAGCTCTATTAGCACCACCTTCCCTGACCACACCAATTCACCATACCTCCTCCCCAGCAAAAAAACTTAACTTAAGATCGCACGTACGATTATTATTGAACTTCATCCACATCTAGGTATAAGCGGTAGTTTTCTTGTATAAATTCTCACACACTATCTAAATCTTATTGCTGTCATAAGATCCAAGTAAGAACTTTTTGCTGGGTCAAGGCTATCATAATGCCCTCTAGCTAGATTCTTCCAGTGAAGCACTTTCATCAACAATGCATTGACACCATCAACACCCATGCATTTACACGTTTTGTCACAGAAACTTGAAGACAAACATGCAGCTTCAATCCCTCTTGCAATGCAGCGCCCTGGCTGACCAAGCACGACTTTTATTTTTGTATCACCCCACATATGCATGCTATAACTATTGATTGTATGTAACCCCATCACCATGCAGCCTTAGGCTTGCATTTAACACCATCCGAATCTCAGTTTGCCATCAAATGGTGGCTTGGTGTTCAGTTGTGTGAGCCCGGCTCTGTGTGTGCCCTTTGCCCGACCAAAGCCCTAGCTTGAGGCTCACCATGCTCTAACTTGCAAGAGGGGTAGTGATGTAATTGCATGCACACCATAACCACCTTCATTCGTGACACTTTGCATCAACTCTTCAAGAAAGCCTTGCACAACCCGATAAGCTGGAAGCTGGCAGTGGCCTTGGTCATGACCAGAAACAATCTAGACCGGCAGACATTCTAGTTAACAATTGGGGCTTCAATGGCAAACCTGCTGCATACGATCTCTCTGTGTTATCTCCGCTAAAACCTGATATTGTTTCAAAACAATGACCCAACTTGATTAAGAGAGAAAGAATATATACTCCTACATTGTAATTCTCACTTAGTGAAACGTATGTTGTACAGTCAGGATCATAATAACTGTCGCAACACTCACTCAATATAGTTGCATACGTGCCAAAATAGGTGCCCAGTCCCATGCTGGGACATCACATGACACCAGTTAGTCAAAATTTTCAATATCGCAATAAAAAAAACTTCGACACATAAATCATGCATAGACTAATATAAACAAATAAACAAGTAATATTGCTAATGTAATGCTAACAAACACCATCAGCCGTGGGAGGGGCTACACATAAAGGGCGGAGCCAAAATATAAGGGTTCCCAAGTTTGGACATCTATTTTTAAGTAGCAATGTTGATGGGTAGGTCATCCACATCAGTCTCCACCTTATGGACGTCTGCTGTGACAGTGGTGGTGGTGGGCCCTGCAGAAGGCTCAGTGGTAGCCGTACCAGTCTCCAGGCCCTCTGCCAAGATGGATCACATATCATACTAATCACACATCGTATTAATCACACATCGTATTAATCACATATAATAATCATACTACATGTCATTAATGACATACATCATACGAATAATAATAGATGTAGATGATGCTGCTAATAAAATGTGTCAGTGACCATGCGGGTCCCCAGACCATTGAAGTATGCATAGCAGGTTTGATACTGAATATAAATGAATGACCAGTGGTAACCCCACCCCTCTTTTTATTGTGAATTAACTAGGGTCCCAACCTCACCATCACCACCACCCTTACCACCTCATCACCCATCACACTAACAATACCTTCTCTATCATCATCCATATCAATTTGCTCGTAGAAGCGATTCATGTGAATTGTGCCATACTTCTTCCGTGTCCAATACGAACTGTGGTGGGCATTAAATAACATAGTGTGCTAAATAGAGGTGCTGACCACTTACGACAGTTTCCACACCACAATCACCACCACCACGATGATGACAAGGACAACGGCCACACCCCCAATAACCCCTCCCACTACACCTGATGATGAGCTCTCTGCGCCTGGCTGTGGTGGTGCACCTGTGTAGTGTGGGAGACAACACCATTGCATGTATGTTTTAAAAATACATGCCCATGTACATGTTGTTGACACAAAACTGCCAACACGAAGCTAAATGAGAAATACTGCCTCCATTATTTGGGGGCATAGCTAGCACACTCACCCTGAGTACACTGGGGAGTGGCCGAAGACCACACCCCATTTGGCCATGAGCACTTTACCAAGGCTTCCCCCACCAGACTGTAGCCAGCATCACATGTGAAGGTGACGGTGACATTGAGATGTGTGTCAGTTGTTGAAGCATTGAGGTGGGGGGACAGGGGGAGAGAAGGACAGAGGTCTGGGGAGGAGGGGGAGGTTAAGAGAAAATGAAATTAAAGATATGCACATCTCTTTACATGTAGGTCACAAATCCACAAGCTTTTGGCAACTTCTAGCAAAAGTCTTCCCCAGTTGAAGCCCAATGGAGACATTCACTGTACATGTACTACTGACCACACCCAGCACACTCACTCTCAATACACTGAGGAATAGCGGCAGACCACACCCCATTTGGCCACGAGCATGTTGCCATGCTTTCTCCAACCAGACTGTAGCCAGCATCACATGTGAAGGTGACTGTGACATTGGGACGTGTGTCAGTTGTTGAAGCATTGAGGTGGGGGGACAGGCGGAGAGAAGGACAGAGGTCTGGGGAGGAGGTTAAGAGAAAATGTAATTAAAGATATGCACATCTCTTTAGGTCACAAATCCACAAGCTTTTGGCAACTTCTAGCAAAAGTCTTCCCCAGTTGAAGCCCAATGGAGACATTCACTGTACATGTACTACTGACCACACCCAGCACACTCACTCTCAAAACACTGGGGAGTGGCAGCAGACCACACCCCATTTGGCCACGAGCACGTTGCCATGCTTTCTCCAACCAGACTGTAGCCAGCATCACATGTGAAGGTGACGGTGACATTGAGATGTGTGTCAGTTGTTGAAGGATTGAGGTGGGGGGGAAGGCGGAGAGAAGGACAGAGGTCTGGGGAGGGGGAGGTTAAGAGAAAATGAAATTAAAAATATGCACATCTAAGCTTTTGGCAACTTCTAGCAAAAGTCTTCCCCAGTTGAAGCCCAATGGAGACATACATGTACTACTGACCATACCCAGCACACTCACTCTCAATACACTGAGGAATAGCGGCAGACCACACCCCATTTGGCCACGAGCATGTTGCCATGCTTTCTCCAACCAGACTGTAGCCAGCATCACATGTGAAGGTGACTGTGACATTGGGACGTGTGTCAGTTGTTGAAGCATTGAGGTGGGGGGACAGGCGGAGAGAAGGACAGAGGTCTGGGGAGGAGGTTAAGAGAAAATGTAATTAAAGATATGCACATCTCTTTAGGTCACAAATCCACAAGCTTTTGGCAACTTCTAGCAAAAGTCTTCCCCAGTTGAAGCCCAATGGAGACATTCACTGTACATGTACTACTGACCACACCCAGCACACTCACTCTCAAAACACTGGGGAGTGGCAGCAGACCACACCCCATTTGGCCACGAGCACGTTGCCATGCTTTCTCCAACCAGACTGTAGCCAGCATCACATGTGAAGGTGACGGTGACATTGAGATGTGTGTCAGTTGTTGAAGGATTGAGGTGGGGGGGAAGGCGGAGAGAAGGACAGAGGTCTGGGGAGGGGGAGGTTAAGAGAAAATGAAATTAAAAATATGCACATCTAAGCTTTTGGCAACTTCTAGCAAAAGTCTTCCCCAGTTGAAGCCCGATGAAGACATACATGTACTACTGACCATACCCAGCACTCACTCTTAATACACTGAGGAATAGCTGCAGACCACACCCCATTTGGCCACGAGCACGTTGCCATGCTTTCTCCAACCAGACTGTAGCCAGCATCACATGTGAAGGTGACGGTGACATTGAGATGTGTGTCAGTTGTTGAAGGATTGAGGTGGGGGGGAAGGAGGAGAGAAGGACAGAGGTCTGGGGAGGAGAGGGAGAGATTAAGAGAAATTTAGTAATTAAATACACATGCCTCTTCCTTTAGGCTATCACTAATGTACAGGTACATATATTTGGCCACAATCATGGCAACTTTTCTACATGCATATACAAAATACATATACATGTACTTCACCAAATCTTTGCTGAAGTTGCAGTGATATGATTTGTTGGTTTAATGTTACATGTAGCCAGTTAAACCCCAATTACCACATCCAGTGGAGGCACACTGGTGACCACACCCACTGGACTTACTCTCTTGGCACTGGGGGGCAGAGCTGCTCCATGTCCCATCTCCTAGGCAGGTGATGTTGGGCCCGCCCACCAGGGTGTATCCCGGGTAACAGCTGAAGGTGACAACTGTTCCGGGACGTGTCCTTCGTGTTGAGATGTGTACGTAGTAAGGAAGGGAGACCAGGGAGGGGCATACCACTGTGTGTGGGTGTAGTTGAGATCAGACATGAAACATCAGTGGCCCGACAGTTTCATATCACCCACCCCCTCATGTACATGTACAGTCATGTGGTGCATGTAATGGTGTGAGCATGTGAGGGGTGGAAATGTGTGTGTGTGTGTCAATGTCAAGGTGAGGATCAACAACTGTCACAGTCACAAAAGGTTGCTTTAAGTCCACACACTTTCCCCTCCCTTCATCTTCCCTCACTACTTCTCCTCCCTCTCCTCTCTCAAGCACTTACCGGTACAGTTAGGATTGTATGGTTCCCAAGCACCAGAGGCACCACAGGTGACCACACTGGTGTTGCCCTCAGGGGCATAGCCCGCAACACAGGTGAAGTTGAGCTTAGTACCAGTGGTGTAGCGACCAGGGAATGCGGGGACCTCAGAGGTCACATAGCCACTGATGGATGGGGACTTGAGAGGGTCAGCTGAGCAGATGCTGCTGTCTGAAGGGAGGGGGGAGGAGTGATGGGAGGAGCTGTATTAAATGTATGATGTAATCATACCGAACTGCAATTTTATGGTCCTTTATCACCAAGGATCAACAATTGGTACCCCAAAACATCGATATCGAACTCAATTTAGGTATAGACAAAAATTAAATGTACTCAAAAGGTTATCGAGAGTTACGGCAGTAACTCTCATATAGGATTTGTAGTCTCGTACCCAGACCCATGTTTTCACAGCAGCGGATGGATTACATCACCGCTACGTGGAAAGAGGGTCTGGTGAACTGCTGTACTCAATTCTGTCCACGGTCACCAGAATGTTGGGGAACCAATCAGATTCGAGGTATGGAGTAATTGCATACCTTAGTTATTATTGGAAGTTATTGGTAATTGCGATGGTGTTGGAGGATGTACGGCGAACGATCAAGTGAGCGGGTGAACGTAAGGGCTGTTTTACACATACGACAAACACTTCCCAATCATCGTAGACGTACTACTGGATCGGGATGTCTTCGTACGTCTTGCAACTGGCATGGGAGTCACTTTGTTAAGCCGTTTCCATTTGATGCGCGGTGGGAGGAAGGACAACGAGCGAAGCGTTGTTTGGAAACGTTTTGTCCTTTCTCCTCTGTCCGTTGCGTTAATTAATTATTCAATTAACTAATTGCATTCGTGTTGACACTAAACACATTCATACATACGTCACTGCATTCCTCCCGACGTTAGAATAATAATGTTATGTAATCGCGGGACAAAATTGAGTGCAGCAGTTCACCAGACACGTAGCGGTGATGTAATCCATCCGCAGCTGTGGGAATCAGGGTCTGGGTACGAGACTATAGGATTTGTGCCGTACTAGTATCATGAAATCATTACGTCCCGCGTATAACTCACGAACCGAGAAACGGATAGTGTAGCTCTTTATTGCTATCGATCCACAACGGAAAGACGATCGTTTTCATGATTTGTTCAAGTCGCCAGACCGTTTACTTTCAGAGAACAAAAAAAAACCCCGTAGTTCTCGTTCCCAGACCGTAATTTGTGCATAGAATCGTCGTCGTTGTCGTCGTCTTTATGGGTGAGTATAACTTGAGACAGGAAAGGTTTTAAGGAGCGCCAGTTACACCAAAAATCGTAGAAAAATCTGACAATACATCTTCAGGTATTAAATAAAGCATGTAACCAATATACTAAAGCAGCTGTTCGCGCGCGCCAAGATATACGTAATCACTATAGCCTATACATAGCTATATTAAAACCGAATTGTGCATCGTGGGAATTTCATTTGTGTTTTTAGTTTTGCTCACCACTTTTAGCTAGCGAAGTTGTTTTTGTCAAAATGCCTTTACGGCTACGAAAGAGGAAAGCTAAGCGTCGAAAGGAATACCTCATACATCGATCGAGACTATGAGTTAGAGTCCTCCCAAGTTCGGTACGATGCTGATGCTGAACAAAGGCGGGGCGTCTGCTCGTGACATGTACGGAGCAAATCTGGAGAACCGAGCGTCTAGGAGGTGGCAACAGGAAAAGAATTCTGTTGCGGTGCGAGCTTCTAAGATGCGACGTTATGAACTGAACTCAGAGGGAAAGCTTGGCACGCGAGTTTCGAACTAATGGAACAGCTGCAAATGTAACATAACTCTAAATATTGTGTTGCTAGGCAATAAACATGGGAATTACAACGGCTGGATTTTATCGTACAATCGCGTATTTACTTCAGTAGTCACCGAGGGGGGGGGGGGCAAAAAAAAAAGTTATAGACACCATCCCAAAAATTCTTAAAACCAAGGGCCACGTCAACCCCCCGCCTTCGAACACGCCCATTTTTCGACCACGCCCCTTAAAATAATTACGTAATTGAGAATTGACCACACCTACAATTAAGATAATATTACAAATTGAAAGCAGGCTTCGTTGCAGATTGCTGTTGTAGGTGTTGTCACTTCGTCGCTTGCAGCTGGAGACGCAGTTTCACTTGTACCATAGAATTTCGCGATACTCAGTCTCTCGTGCCATGACGTAATGCACAGGCTGTAGGCCTATCGAATATTACATCCCTGCCCATCAATTAAGGTTTGCGGTACTCCAACAAGATTTTGAAGAACGGCACGCATTATCGTTCATGATTTCGTAAAGTACTCGTTTAAACAATAGCAGGCGGGGCATGCTCGCGTGAGGCGTGAGTCGGCGTGACCTCATGCATGTTACTTAGTACCAGGTGTATCCGTGGCTTACTTAGTAGCGTTAGTATAGTTTTTATCTTTACATTGCTTTGCGACGCTTCAATTGTTGCACTATTGGGTAGTGAATTGGTATGAAGGCCACACCCACGAATTGTGTCTCAGTCACGTGATAATATGAATGAAATAGCTTACAATCGCACTAGATAGGCAGTTAAGCCATATCTTTGCACGAATTGGACACCCATGAACACTACAAACAATATGATTCCATCATTATGTTGCTGTAGTGCGAGCTAAAGTGCAAAAAAAAAAAATTAAGAAAAATGATGAATTTTTTTTAAAAAATTTTTTTTGGCCAAGACCCCCCCCCCCCCCCCCCCTAACTTTGATACCTCATAACTTTTTTTCCTAGACCCCCCTGAAAAAAATAATAGCATATTCGTGATGCTCTCAATGAGCTCTTCAATGTTGGGGGATGGTGTCTTTCACTTTGTTTTTTGCCCCCCCCCCTCGGTAGTCACTTATTAAAAAAAATGAATGAAACAAGATATAAAAAACATTCTCTCTGAGAAAGTTAGTGGTATATAGGATTTGAAGGCAATGGTGGTGTAAAAAGGAAGGGA
The DNA here is from genome assembly GCA_949361645.1 of Spongilla lacustris. NCBI lineage: Eukaryota > Metazoa > Porifera > Demospongiae > Spongillida > Spongillidae > Spongilla > Spongilla lacustris. Next base: position 10,468,689 of record OX442416.1, on the reverse strand, counting down.
ACAAGGGATTCAGTGGAGATACAATAATTATTCCTATATTTAGCACTGTATAGAACGTCATTACAATTATGTTGCTAAATATAGGAATAATTATTGTATCTCCCCTTGTTCCCTTCCTTTTTACACCACCATTGCCTTCAAATCCTATATACCACTAACTTTCTCAGAGAGAATGTTTTTTATATCTTGTTTCATTCACTTTTTTTAAATAAGTGACTACTAGTATATATATGTTAGTACAATGTAGAAATAAATACGATTGTACGATAAAATCCAGCCGTTGTAATTCCCATGTTTATTGCCTAGCAACACAATGTTTACAATTACATGTATGTTACATTTGCAGAGTTCGAGACTCGCGTGCCAAGCTTTCCCTCTTAGAAGCTCGCACCGCAACAGAAATCTTTTCCTGTTGCCACCTGTTAGAAGCTCGGTTCGACTCCAGATTTGCACTGTACATGTCACGAGCAGTTTGTTCAGCATCAGCATCGTACCAAACTCGGGAGGACTCAAACTCATAGCCTTGATTTAGGAGGCATTTATCTCTTCGCTTAGCTTTCCAATTTCGTACCGGTAAAGGCATTTTGACAAAAACAACATCGCTAGCTAAAAGTGGTGAGCAAAACTAAAAACACAAATGAAACTCTCACCTGTTCCAATAATATATAACGATACATAATTCTAATTATACGTGCAACATTGTCATGGAAATGGTTTTAAATTTAATATAGCTAACTACGTATAGCAGTTACATATATCTTGGCACGCGAGAACAGCTGCAAATTACGTCAAAGCCGTAGATAAGAGGGTGCTTGGGGGGGGCATGTGCCCCCCCCCAAAATTTCTGTAACATATTGATTATTAAAAGTGCAATCACGTGCATGACAATCGCAATGTCAATATTGAAGAATATCTCCAAAGGAGGACTCCGAAAAAACTTCGGGTAATATTAGTCTCGTCCAAAGTACGTAATGATGATCATCGTTACGTACATTTGGGTCTGGGTACATAATACAGCTCAGGTATTACATCACTCAAGTATCCAGTCACTGGGACATTTTTGGTATTTTTTCTTAATGAGTGTATGATAACGCGCGCATGCATGCATAATATGGTTCAAATCAAGTTGTGAAGAATGGGCAGTCTGTGCATGCCTACATGTAGGCTTATACGTACAGGGCAAATTAATTAGACTGTATTTAGACCACAATGACATTCAGAAGTATTGTGCCCCCCCAAACTATAAAAGTTATCTACGGCCCTGTACGTATATTGGTTACATGCTTTATTTATATATCTGATACCTGAAGATACATTATCAGGAAATTCTACGGCTTTTGGTGTAACTGGCGCTCTTTAAAACCTTTCATATCCTCACCCATAAAGATGACGACGACGACTGACGACAACTAAGCACAAATTACAGTCTGGAAACGAGAACAACGAGCTTTTTTGTTCTCTTAAAGTAAACGGAATGGCGACTTGAACAAAACATGAAAATGATCGTCTTTCCATTGTGAGCTGCACTATCCGTTTCTCGGTTCGTGCGGGACGCGTTTTTATAAAATGATATTCATGATATGGCACAAATCCTATAGGAGAGTTACAACTCTCGACTAGATAGATTCTGGCTAGATCTAATGATGGAATCATCCAGTGTAGACTTCTTTAAGCCTCTAGTCTCACATACATGTACACCTCCCCTCAAACTGCACGTGTATTTCAAGTTTGCTTCATCTAACCCAAATGCAACCCCCCGCCCCCTCCCACCTCCCCCCCCCCCAATAAAGCTCACATGAGCAGGACACTCCAATGTCCCTTGAGTGGTCACAGGTGGGTGTGGTGGACACCAGGGGGCCATTGAAGGAGGTACAGTTGAGGAGGTTACTCTCCTGCCCACTGCAGTTCACGTTATCAAACCAGATGCGGCCAAGCCCCGCCCCATACAGGGACCCAGAGGTGAGGCGGGCTGCAGAGTTGAAGCCGACCATCCTGCAGGCCACGTCAGCATTACTGATGGTCCAGCCATTGGGGCAGATGGTGCCCCACCCCTGGCCGTTGTAGTTCACCTCCAGACGCCCACTCATCCCATCAGGGGGACCGTTAGCAAGCCTGGCCACCAGGGTCTTGGCTGGTGGGGGAGAGAGAGGGAGTGCATGAAGTAAAGAGGGGGGAGGTGGTGTTGATATCAATATCCTTCTCTTGACACTGTACAATTAACAGCTTTTTTATTTAGAAAGAATTCTTTTAGCGGAATGAAAACACGTTTTTTGGGGGGGAAAAATGGAAGAAAGTGAAGATACTTAATGTTAGAATATGTACGTTTTACTGGTTGAGATTTAGATTCCCCCCCCCCCCCCCCCCCCCTCCAAACAATTAAAGAATAATAGGGCTCGTATTTGAAAGAGCGTATTGTTGTAATCTCAAGCGCTATTCATCAAAATCTTGTTAGAGCACCATTTCCCTTCCCAGAAATGTTGAACAGATACGTGCTAAGCGTTAGTGGTTACGACATTATGCTCGTTTAAACACCAGCCATTTCTTGGTGGGGGTGGAGGCTTAGTACACATACTCTACGATACACCTTAATAAACATAAATCATAGACTTATCTATGCACACACATGCACATGCACACACACCTGCACAAGCTACTCCCACATCTCTGCTGTGGGGACAGCCCACGCCCCCAAACCCTGTGTATGAGCAGCTCTGGAGGAATGGCTCCTGGCCAGTGCATGTGACGTTGTCCAACCACACATTGCCACTCCCAGCACCAAAGGGGACGGCCCCACTGTATGCAGCAGTGGCCCCTGGGTACCCGAGGGAGGTACAGGTGACATTGGCCTCTGCCAGGGTCCAGTGGGTGTCACATATGGTGCCATAGTCGCTGTTGTAGAATATCTCCACACGACCTGACATGGGAGTACTGCCCCCTACCAGCTTGACTGGATATCTGTTAGCTGGGACCTCTTTATGGGGGGAAAGGGAAGTGGGTGTGGTGAGGGTGTGGCATCAATATGTGAATCATGACAACTGGACACACCTCTCCACATGCACACACCTCCACATGCACACACCTCCACATGCACACCTCCACATGCACACCACACACACACCTCCACATGCACACACCTACAGTGCGTAACGTGATACATGTACTTGATCTTAAAATTTTTTTTAGCAATTATTGGTGGCGACTGCTTTCTCCTACGAAGCGGTAGCCCAGAGGTAGAAGCTTGCTCTTCTTGGTTCTGAAAAGAACGGCCGTTTTTGGCTCTGATCAGCACAACCCCTTTCAGTCATGTTTAGCAATGACGTCATTAGCAAATGATATTCATTTCAATATGTCCGCTGTTTTTCAACCTTCCGACTTGAAGCGTCTATTAGAGGGTAAAGACGATCTATAATGCTAGAACTAGACCTGATTCCAATACAGGTACCATTTGACTGCCGACATGCTCACTTTTAGGCAGGATTAAACGTGGCTAAAGAAAATCCTGACCTAACACTTTTCCACCTCAAATTGGCCTTCGTAGGCAAGCAGAACTCAAACTGTGTCCCGGGTTCGAAATCGGACTGCGCAGTTTGGTGCAAGGTGCAACGCTGCATACATGTATATGTACCAACGATCAGCGCAATCTGTTGCGAAACAGGGCTAAAAACTGTGTGTTTGGAGCAATAATAGAAAATAAAAGAGTGCGGGCCCCAAAATAACTTGACACACTTCATTTTCAATGTTACTTATTGCCAGATGGCTAGTAAAGCTTATTCCATTTTTAGATTTTGATTACCTCGTACCACATGCACACCTCCACATGAACACCTCCACATATACACCTCCACATGCACACCTCCACATGCACACCTCCACATGCAAACACCACAGGACTCACGTGTGCAGACAACAGAGGCATCCTGCCCATGTGTGCATGAAGTGGTATCCCCCCAGGCCCCATGGGGACACTGGTATATGCTGGACTCGGTACCAGCACACTGTGTGTTCTGGAACCAGATCTGGACAGCCAAAATACAGTCACTACACCACCACATACAGTACATTGTGTACATGTGTCTGAGTGTGTATATGTGTCTGAGTGTGTACATGTACATGTGTTTGTGTGTGCACATATGTGTGTGTGTTCAGCACATACATTGTACATGTGTTTGTGTGTGCACATATGTGTGTGTGTTCAGCACATACATTGTACATGGATTAATACGTTGTGCACACTAAATTTTGGAACTACATGTATACACATAGATCTGAACATGTACATGTAAGGGCAGGTAATGATATTAATAGGTTCTGCACATACACACCTGTCCTGTTCCTTGGCCATAGGAAGCCCTGCCCATAGCAGTCAGCGCCCCCGCGTATCCAAGGCTCCTGCACACCACATTAGCTGCATTGAGGTTCCACCCCTGATCACATATGGTGCCATAGGACCCATTGTAGTAGACCTCAACTCTGCCTTCAAGTGGGGTAGGGCTGCCAGCTAATCGGACCAGAGCCTGGGAAACTGGCAGGAAACAATACATACATACATACATGCTTACATCTTACATGTTAAAATCCATACATGTACACATGTATCCTTGCATTGGTAGACTATCAAATTTTTTACGTATATACATTGTATGTACATGTAGGGTAAGGTCTTGACTGAATCATGTCTTAAGATACATGTACCACATCTCCCCTTCCCACAGCGTCAATCGTCAATGTTCGCTGGTTTCTTTCCTTCCTGTGAAAGTTTTTCGTGCCCCTCTCTGGTTCTCTGCGCTTGACCTTTTCCTCCCCAGGCACACCTCTCCTCCCCAGGCACACCTCTCCTCCCCAGGCACACCTCTCCTCCCCAGGCACACCTCTCCTCCCCAGGCACACCTCTTCTCCCCAGGCACACCTCTCCTCCCCAGGCACACCTCTCCTCCCCAGGCACATCTCTCCTCCCCAAGCACACCTCTCCTCCCCAGGCACACCTCTCCTCCCCAGGCACACCTCTACCTCCCCAGGCACACCTCTCCTCCCCAGGCACACCTCTCCTCCCCAGGCACACCTCTCCTCCCCAGGCACACCTCTCCTCCCCAGGCACACCTCTCCTCCCCAGGCACACCTCTCCTCCCCAGGCCCACCTCTCCTCAGGTAGCAGTGGCCTGGTGATGGTGGAAGATGTTAGTACTCCTCCCCCCTCCTTTCCCTTTTCAGAGAACCCACCATGTGATCTTGACTGAATCACCCATGTGCACACCTAGACACCTACATACATGTGTACCATTGTACATGTACATGTACATGTACATGTACCTTCTAACATTGTTCTGTAATCCATGCAACTCTTTATGCATGTACATGTACTAATTGACAGTCCATGCTGTACAATGCTAAATGTACATGTAACTCCTTACTTCCATCTCTGGACACGCAATGCAATGCCATGCACTCACACAGATGGTCCCTTCCACCAAACACACCACCATTGCACATGGAGATGTTACTCGTGACCACACTGATCCTCACCATAGCAACGCACTCCGGCATCTTCGTTATGTACACAGTTGTGGATGCCCCAGCCTAGGTTCAGGCACTGCCCAATGTTGGTCTCCGTACCAAGACAGTTCACATCATCCAACCAGATACGCTGGGAGGCGGGGCCTGCCCCAAAGTAGGCATTGGACAGTGCAGCAGTGGCCCCATCATAGCCAAGCTGCCTGCACACCACACGAGCATTCTGAATGGTCCAGAAGTCATCACACACTGTGCCCCAGGTGTTGTTGTAGAACACCTCCACCCTCCCCTCTGTGGGGAGTGTGCCATCAACCAGCCTGATGGGGACACTGATCTCTGGAGTGGTGGTATCTAGGAGGGAGGGAGGGGTGTGGAGTTAGTAGAGAGGAGGTGGTGAGGGTAGGGGGAGGAGGTGGTGAGGGTAGGGGGAGGAGGTGGTGAGGGAAGGGGGAGGAGGTGGTGAGGGTAGGGGTAGGGGTAGGGGGAGGAGGTGGTGAGGGCAAGAGGAGGAGGTGGTGAGGGTAGGGGGAGGAGGTGGAGAGGGTAGGGGGAGGAGGTGGGAAGGGAAGGGGGAGGAGGTGGTGAGGGTAGGGGAGAAGGTGATGAGGGTAGGGAAGGAGGTGGTGAGGGTAGGGGAGGTGGTGAGGGTAGGGGGAGGAGGTGGTGAGGGTAGGGGAGGAGGTGGTGAGGGTAGGGGGAGGAGGTGAGTAGGGTAGGGGGAGGAGGTAGCTAGGGCAGGGGAGGAGGTGGTGAGAGAAGGGAAGGAGGTGGCGAGGGCAGGGGGAGGAGGTGGTGAGGGTAGGGGTAGGGGTAGGGGGAGGAGGTGGTGAGGGCAAGAGGAGGAGGTGGTGAGGGTAGGGGGAGGAGGTGGAGAGGGTAGGGGGAGGAGGTGGGAAGGGAAGGGGGAGGAGGTGGTGAGGGTAGGGGAGAAGGTGATGAGGGTAGGGAAGGAGGTGGTGAGGGTAGGGGAGGTGGTGAGGGTAGGGGGAGGAGGTGGTGAGGGTAGGGGAGGAGGTGGTGAGGGTAGGGGGAGGAGGTGAGTAGGGTAGGGGGAGGAGGTAGCTAGGGCAGGGGAGGAGGTGGTGAGAGAAGGGAAGGAGGTGGCGAGGGCAGGGGGAGGAGGTGGTGAGGAAGGGAGGGTTTGAAAGAAAAGTGGAAGAGAAGTACCACTCTGGTCCCCAGCCCACACACTCACTGGTGCAGATCACACTGGCATCCTCAGCATGCACACAGTCATGTACCCCCACAGGATTGGAGGAGCACTGGAAGAGTGTACTCTCTGTACCCACGCAAGCAACATTGTCAAGCCAGATGGGACCTGAGGGGGGAGGAGGGAGAAGGTCAGGGGAGGAGGGAGAAGGTCATGTCCTATGCACATGGTACACATGCCCTCCTAGCACATGGTACACATGCCCTCCTATGTACATAGTACACATGCCCTCCTATGCACACGGTACACATGCCCTCCTATGCACATGGTACACATGCCCTCCTATGCACATGGTACACATGCCCTCCTATGTACATGGTACACATGCCCTCCTATGCACATGGTACACATGCCCTCCTATGCACATGGTACACATGCCCTCCTATGCACATGGTACACATGCCCTCCTATGCACATGGTACACATGCCCTCCTATGCACATGGTACACATGCCCTCCTATGTAAATGTTTGGCTCACCAGTTCCCTGCCCAAAGTAGGCAAAGGATAGGGCGGAGAGAGCGTTCGCATAGCCAAGCTGCCTGCACACCACACGGGCAGCCCTGATGTTCCAGAAGTCATCACACACCGTGCCCCAAGTGTTGTTGTAGTACACCTCCACCCTCCCCTCCAGAGGCGTGGAGCCTCCCACCAGCCTGACTGTGGGAAGGGTGCCTATGGGGGTGTGTGGTGTGGGAGGAGGAGGGGCTTATGAGGTGTGAGGATGATGGAGATGCCTTCAAAGGAATACAATTACATATTACATGTACATGTACATGTACATGTACATGGAGCATTTACATGTAAAATCACATTCCATACATGTACATGTACATGTACATGGAGCATTTACATGTAAAATTACATTCCATACATGTACATGTACATGTACATGTACATTTAATGATAGATCGATCACGCGCCTACGTGTAGGCGAAAAACGCAATTTAAGCCCACCTGTAGGCGTTCTTTTGTATAATGCTAAGGTACTTTTTCGTGATATAAAAATTTGCAAATTAATACTATGCAAAGCTGAAACATTGCTCTTTCTATTAAAAGTTATTTCATTCTCGTTTCTAAACCGAATCGTCGCGTGCATGCTTTCAATGGCGAAGGGCATAAAAGTTGGTAGCGAAGTGCGGGTTTTGAGAGCCAAGTTTTCCACACAAAAAGGAGTCGTGCAAGCGTTGGAAGGAGTAGGACGGGCACAAAAATGGATTGTAAAGCTGAATGGTGGTGTTTTGGAGCGTTTTTCAGCTAGAACGTTGAAGCTGGAACAAAGGCTTTTAATTACGCCCCCTTCAACGTCCATCTGATCAGGGCTGTTTCACAAGAGGAAGAAGACTCCTGCAGCTCCAATACTTCCTCCGATGAAAGCAGCACCAGTGACAATGACGAAATGCGCGAAGTAGATGAAGATGGAGCATCCCGTCGAGCAAGCGACGTTTTAGAAAGGTAAGACTCCCCCTTTTCAATATCCGTTGCGGTTCATTATCAAATACATGTACATCTCTTTGTTTATGCCCGCATGGTGCGTGATGCAGCAGGACCAACTGGGACAATTGAGACACGGCAGCAGAGTCAAATGGCGATGACGATAGAGTAGTACTCGATGGTGTTGAGTGGCGTAAAATGGGTGACGTAAAACTGAACGGGCCAGCATATCAGCGCAAGGCTGCATTATACCATCCATTGCACGAGAGGTCCACGGAGCTGGATTTTTGGAAAATGATGATGCCTGCAGATCTCATGCGCAACATCATCGAAGCCACCAACCTGCATACTGAAATGGCACAGAAACCTCTTGATTGTGAGCAGCTGCAGCATTTCGTTGGCATTCTACTTGAAATGACTCTGGCTTCAGGAGGTGAGCGAAGGGATATGTGGAAAACAGAATCAAATGGGCCATTCCCTGGGAGGTATATGGCCTGCCTTGATTTCGAAAGAATACTTCGGAACTTGAAGCTGTGCATGTACACCGATGAAGAGTTAGCAGATGATCCGTAGTTGCCCATTCGAAGTGCAGTGGATTCTTTTAATAGGAATCGCAGAGGGGGCATCTCACCTGGTGTAACATTGACTGCTGACGAGAGTATGGGAAGTTGGCGAGGATTGGCTGCTAAGGTAGATGATGATGTTGTAGGGCTACCACATGTAACTAAAATTGCCAGGAAACCAGAAGGGGTTGGAACTGAATACCGCACACTGTCCTGTGGGGAGACCAAGATCATGCTGCAACTTGAGATCCAGGAAAGGAAGGTTCCAATGCAAGGAAAAGAGTATACAAAAGATTATGGCTCTGACACATCATCACTTTTACGGTTGACCAGATACTGGAGTGGATCTGATCGTACGGTTGTTGCCGACTCAGCATTTGCTTCATTGAAGACAGCAGAAGCACTCCACAAACATCGTGGTCTTCGTTTCATTGGCTTAGTGAAGACTGCTCACAAGCAATTTCCGAAAGCATGGCTACAGAAATATCCTTACACAAATAGGGGTGACCATTGTGTGCTCCAGGCCAATATTGATGGAAGGCAGCACATGGCTGTGGGATGGAATGACAAGAAACTGAAAATGTTCATTTCTAGTACCAGCAGGACAACTGAAGCTCTCTGCCCTGCCTACAAGAAGCGCTTTCGTCAATCCACACCAGAAGACAGAACAAATGCACCATGTGTTGTTTTATATAAAGAAGTAAAGAGGCCAGCAGTTGTGGAGGCATATTTTGACAACGCAAATGTTATTGATGTGCATAACCATCTGCGCCAGGGGGGCCTTGAGTTGGAGCGTCATTGGAAAACGCAAACGTGGTGGCATCGCAATTTTGCTACTATCTTCGGCATGTGTGAGTCTGATGCATATCTTGCCTTCCGGTATTTTCATCCTCTTGCTCCCATTCTTTCCCACAGAGAGTTTACAAAGCGCCTGCCTATCTATGCAGCTACTTACCTATAAATCGTTGTTCCACGACACTGGGCCTTCCGCACGTCTTCAGAAACACATGCCTGTAGCGCCCACTGAACAGCCATTCCAGACAGTAGTTGCAAAGATAATGAGCAGCCACACTCTAAAAACTAATATGAGAGAGTGTCCAGTGTTTCAATACAAGCGTCAGCGACTGGAGCAAGATGAAGAAGGCTCCTCACACAATGGTTGTGTACCTAGTGTGCAACGGAAGTGTAGCATCTGCTGTGACAGAAAGACAACATATTATTGCGACGAGTGCACGCTGCTACATGAGGAGATCGTTCCTATTTGTAACCCTGGAAGTACAAAGCCAGGATTTACATCGTGCCTGGCTTTTCACATTGACCAAGTTGCGATCACGCTTTGAGCCAGAAAGCAATTTAATTACCTGATTCAAACTATGTGTTTGACATGACATGTGAATTCTTTGCGTACATTTTACGCTGCTATCATACATTTACTCAAAAATGCATTTCAATTCGCTGTAATATTTACAGCAGGGCTGTAGTTATTTTCCAAACGTTGCGATATGCGAACGCCTACGCGTAGGTTAAGACGCCTACATGTACAAGTAGGCGACGAGCTACATGTAACATTAAATCAGTTTCAAAGGAATATTACGATATTATGTATTCTTTGCATGGTACATTTAAAACTATGTTTAAATACATGTACGTGTACACTTCTAGGAAAAGCAGTTCATTGTACAACAACACAATAAAGAGTACACACATGTCATTGCCTTGCACTACATGTGTGTACATACATGCACATGGTAAACATACATGTACATGGATGTATAAAGTGTAATTGTTTTCCAATTCATTTAACAATCTACATTTACATATAATTTCTAAGATAACAATATGGTGGTCAAGTACAAGATTGGGCCAAGATAACTAAGAGGTTAATTTTTGCTTGAAGCACACTTCAAAACCCTCTGCCATCAAGCTTGAGTTATCTTAGAACCAGTTCAAAACGTGCCAACATTTGTATAAAAGCACCAAGGGGTCATGAAAGAACCAAGGGGTCATAAAAGAAGATACATGTACGTGTAAGACATAACGTAACATGGCCAACACACCATTGAAAAGTGATCTAATTGGAGTGTCATAAATTTCACACACATATTGCTTGATGTTCATGGTGTGTACTTGTACAGAGGTAAGTGTACATGTATCTCCCTACCCCTCTCCTCCCCTCCCCTTCCCTCCTCCCCCTCCCCTCCTACCTTGGCACACCACCCCGGCATCTTCAGCATGCACACAGTTGTGTATGCCCCAGCCATTGAAGGGACATCTATCCAGGGAGGGCTCTGACCCGGCACACAGCACATTGTCCATCCAGATGGTCCCTGTGCCTTGTCCAAACTCAGCGTTGGTGGATGGTCTGATGGCCCCAATGTACCCTAGCTGCCTGCACACCACCTGGGAGATGTGAGGGTCACTTACATGTAAGAGACCTCATGTTTTGTTTGCACTCTCCTTTCTCCTCCCTCTCTCCATCCTTCCCTCCCCTCTCCCCTCCTTCCCTCCCCTCTCCTCCACACATGACTCACAATGGCATCATTGATGTCCCAGAAGTCATCACACACTGTGCCCCACATCCCAGAGTACTGCACCTCCACACGCCCACTGCTGGGGGTGGAGCCTCCAACCAGACGAAGTGGAGCAACTGGCTGTACAAAGTCTGAGGGAGGGAGGGAGGGAGAGAGGGAGGGAGGGAGGGAGGGTTGGAGGGAGGGAGGGAGGGAGGGAGGGAGGGAGGGAGGGAGGGAGGGAGGGAGGGAGGGAGGGAGGGAGGGAGGGAGGGAGGGAGGGAGGGAGGGAGGGAGGGAGGGAGGGAGGGAGGGAGGGAGGGAGGGAGGGAGAAAGCTTTAAATAAAAGTTCCAAATATTGCCAATGAATATTGTACATGTACATGTAGTACGCATACAGATACATAATACAGCCATTTTGAGTGTTACTTTTCTATATAACCAGCAAGCACATGTACATGTTTTGGTGTGTACATGTACATGTACTTCACGGTTCAAATACTTAATAAATTTTTAACTCCTCGACATAGCACAGACCACACCCACCACTTACTGGTGCAGGCCACACCCACCACTTACTGGTGCAGACCACACCCACCACTGACCACACCCACCACTTCTTGGTGCAGACCACACCCACCATTTCCTGGTGCAGACCACACCCACCACTGCCTGATGAAGACCACACCTGCCACTTACTGGTACAGGCCACACCCACCATTTCCTGGTGCAGACCACACCCACCACTTACTGGTGCAGACCACACCCACCACTTACTGGTGCAGACCCCACCCACCACTTACTGGTGCAGACCACACCCACCACTTACCAGTACAGGCCACTCCAGCGTCCTCAGCATGGATGCAGTTGTGCTGTCCCCAGGGCAGGTGTTGGCAGTTGGCTAGCTCTGACTCCTGGCCGGTACAGATGACATCATCCAACCAGATGGGATCGGGGAGCTGTCCAAAGCGGGCCAGGCTATAGGCCTGCACCACCCCAGAGTACCCCAGCATGCGGCACACCACCAGGGCAGCACTGTAGCTCCAATAGTCATCACATACTGACCCCCACGTGTTGTTGTAGAGGATCTGGATGGTACCCTGGTTGGTCCCTGGTCGTGTGCCGTTGATGACAAGCCTCACAGGGTTGGAAATATTGGTGGTGGGAGCTACAGGGGAGGGGAGGAGAGGAGAGGGGAGGGGAGGAGCATCAGACACTATAATAATTACTATCTTATTAATACAGTGTAACTCCCCCAGCTGAATATAAAAACATGTACACATGTCTTGATTGCTTGCAGAAACATACAGTACTACATGTACATGTACAACATGTATTGGAGAAGATATGCAGAAGCCATACACTCCTCTAAACATTTCTTGGAAGGCAGAGGCACACCCCCATGCACACACCACAATCATTTTTTTCTGCCCCTCCCCTATTCCCTCCAGCTCTCTCACATCCCTTTGCTCCCTCTACCCTCCCCTCCCTCTTCCCACCTCCTCCCTCCCTCTTCCCACCGGGTCAATTCATATGAAGATCACTTAAAATTGGACGCATATAGCTTTAGATTTTGTTGCAACTTCTCATATTTTTCAGTCCTCATATGAAAGTAACTTTGGTGAAAAAAAATACATCATCATGAATAATTAATGATTCTCCACATTTTTGCTCCTTTGCTGAGCCATTACTTTGCTCTCACAGATCTTGCAGGGTTATATTTGGTATCAAATCGATGCTCTTTTGATGTACAACTAAATTATCATATGTTTTTATGATAGAGGTTAAAGGGTTAAAAATTATATGTGTTTATCACACGGTTTACAGAATTCAGACCACTTGCAGATTGAAACTCGACATATTTTTTTTACATAGTGAAAGCCACACCCTGTTATAACGTTTTTGAAAAATAAAAAGTCTGAGTATCAGTTATCTCTGGGAACCACAAACGATTGAACATCAGGACGCCATTTTTTCTTTTTTTGGCACCTGTCAATGTTTACATGGGTCACAAGTGGAGTTATGTAATAATCATCCACACATATGTAAACTATGGTTGGCACATATCAGAGACACTCCTCCTGTACGTTTTTTTGACCTAATAAGGCATGCGCGGGCTTTAATAGGTATTTTTAGTAGTCTGGCGTTTCGTAAAGCAATGGCTAGATTTCTAGTCATACGCGTCGTATATACTCGTATCTTCGAGTTGTACCAGCTAGAACATCATTCTCTCTGTATTCGAAGCGGAGATTTAGCATGCTGCAATTGTCTACGAAAAATACGCAAGCGCAATCCTGAAATAGTGTTCGTAGATACCTCTAGCGGTAGTAGCCTTACACAAGCAGTTGTGGGTCCTAGTAGCCCAAGTTTCCAACACGGTGCAGGCCCCAGTAGCCCAAGTTCCCAACACGGTGCAGGCCCCAGTAGCCCAAGTTCCCAACACGGTGCAGGCCCCAGTAGCCCAAGTTCCCAACACGGTGCAGGCCCCAGTAGCCCAAGTTCCCAACACGGTGCAGGCCCCAGTAGCCCAAGTTCCCAACATCATATCTTCGGTTTGCACAGGAGTGCACGTGCTTAGCACACTCCTGGGGGTACTAGGGGCTAGGGCCTGCACTGTTTTGGGAACTTGGGCTACTTGGGCCTGCACCGTGTTGGAAACTTGGGCTACTAGGACCCACAACTGCTTGTGTAAGGCTACTACCGCTAGAGGTATCTACGAACACTATTTCAGGATTGAGCTTGCGTATTTTTCGTAGACAATTGCAGCATGCTAAATCTCCGCTTCGAATACAGAGAGAATGATGTTCTGTTATCATTGCAGCTGGTACAACTCGAAAATACGACGGTAGTCTCGTACCCAGACCCAGATTTTCACAGTTGCGCGGATGGATTACATCACCGCTACTTTTCACGTAGCGGTGATGTAACAACTGTGAAAATCTGGGTCTGGGTACGAGACGAGTACGACGGTATGACTAGAAATCTAGCCCAATATTGCTTTACGAAACGCCAGACTACTAAAAATACCTCACCTCATGATACCTCCTTCCCTCCCTCTTCCCACTTCCTCCCCTCCCTCTCCCCTCCTCCCTCACCTTGACACCTCACACCAGCATCCTCAGCATGCACACAGTCGTGCACGTACAGCCCATTGTTGGGGCAGCTGGTGAGGTAGAGCTCCTCCCCAGTACACATCACGTTGTCCAGCAGTATGGGGCCTGTGCCCTGCCCATAGTAGGCATTGGTGAGGGCCACAGCCCCATTGGGGGAGAGCCCCAGCTGCCTGCACACCACACTAGCATCCCTGCTGTCCCAGAAGTCATCACACACCGTGGACCACTGTCCCTGAAGGTAGACCTCCACACGACCTTCGTATGTTGTGGGCCCTCCCACCAGCCTTACTGGAGGCTGGGTCACGAAATTGTCTGCAGAGTGAAAGAGAAGACACACCTTCATTGGTCATCTGGCCTCCTCCCTATCCCTCTCCCCTCCTGTCCCTCATTACTCCCCACTACATGTCCCTACCCAAGATAAAGTGTAAACTTGGATGATTATATACTAACATCTCCTCCCCAGGCCCATCACTAACACCTCCTCCCCAGGCCCATCGCCAACACCTCCTCCCCAGGCTCATCACTAACAAGGTGTACAGTACCAGTGCCTCTGCCATAGCAAGGCTTCATGGATCAGCCTTCCTTTACCACTACATGTATGCACCATCTCACATTACTGTTATTTGCACAAATTCAGAAGCCAAAACATTTGCATCTCGATCAACAGCAGCCTAAGAGTCACAATTATTAACTATGACATCATTTTGTGTAATGCTGTGGCTTGGTTATTAACAACAACAAAAAAAAAAAACCGATGGAAGTTTAAAGCACATATTTCTAAGGGACTACTAACCAATCAATGCTTCACCCTGACAGTGCATATGTATATTTCCCTGCATGCTTTGATGGTCCCAGTATCATACAATAGCCTAAGCCCACGATAAATGTACATGTACATGTCATCATTGCCAATGGTACATGTACACTGTAGGATTGATGATGGTGATGGGGCAGCAAGCCTCATGTACATGTACAGGTGACATCCATCTTGAGACAACTAGCCAGCTACCTTATTAGGTGATACAAAGGCAGACATGACATCAACACCTGACTTGAGGCAGTTCTACACTTACAGCAGTAATGAGCAGCTGATAAGAGCCCCTCACATGTTTCCCCTCCATCCCCACCCTGTACACTACTCAGGGCCGTAGCAGCAGGTCAGGCATTCGGGCTATAGCCTGGACACTTTTTGCCTAAGGTCCACCTCGAGAAACGGCTGAAAACGATATAAAATTGTGTGCATACCCGGTATGGAAGTAATCGATACATGTATCGAATGTCGAACGCACCCCTTTATTATAAGGAACACTAAACTCATTACAATTTTTAATCAACAGTCACGTGTTTACAATGCATGTACTCAAGACCCTACTGTATAAAGTCCACATTACATTAGTTGACAATATATACTTACAACAATGCTAATGCGTGGTGCTACATGATGCCTAGCATATGATATGGACACAGTTGCTAATTTGCTCCCACCTGCCTGTAGTTTATCGCTACTTCGATGGTACGCGATACTAAGTTGATCGCTTGAAGATGTAATCTCGCGGAATGAGCCCTTTCGACCAATAGCCATGCATGGGAATAACATTTACGCCCATCGGCCATAATTACCGTGCAGTTAATTGCATAGATCTTCGTGCACCATCGCTTTTAAGTGGGTGGCAAACCCCATGCATGCAGCGGCTGTGTATTATGTAACAACCCTTTGATGTGGTTGTTCCTAATTCGGTACCTTTGTCGTACATTGATCAGGACCTTGCCAATACGCGAAGGTCGGGCTACGCCCAACTAGATCAAGGTATGTTTTCCGAAAAGTAAGTCTTCAGTACCAGGATTCATGAAACATTTCCTACGGTTAATACAGTTGTAATCCCATTAAATTTTCTATCCAACAGTGTTTAAATTATCTCTCTAGCATGGATAGTCTGTCCACTTCGGCAGAGATATACTGTCTCTGACTTCGGTCAAAGGAAGTCGATTGTTCCTATTAAACTAGGTTCCTATGCTCTACATGTAATTGCAACCCGCTGCTATTTTTTTGTTTCAGATTTTTAAAACCGGTCACATTTATGATTTTAGTATTATTGTGAGAGCCTCATGGCTGGCTGTTCAATCAAACTTCCAATCGTAATCTGAGATTCTTTCAGACATCGGGGGACACCCTATAAATCACCCTAAACGAGCGTTTGGTGTATTATTTAGCACTGAAGACATAATTTATTAATTTTATTGGGGGTGGGCAGAGAGGCTTTATATATTTGAGTATACTGATAAAGAGTGTTGTTCGTAACTTTGATTCATATACATCATGCAGGGGAAGATTTCATGGCCACATAGCAATTTTTTTTTTTTGCTGCCAAAAATGCCTCTCAGATTCGAGGAAATGCATTAGCTTATGGTGCTCCGCCCCAGACCCCGCTGGGGGAGCTTACAGCGCTCCCCCAGACCCCCTAGCTGCAATTTCTTTCGGTCCGGTTACCAGCCTGACCACTTTTCCGATGCTGCCTACGAGCCTGCTACTCCATCCCCATCTCTCCTGAGAACACTACTGAAGGCATTCCAGGACCTGAAGGAAGCCTCCCAAATGCTCCACATACATACCAAAGGGGGCCCCCCTCATATACATAACACCTTCTGACCTTTGCCCCTAGTAACAAGGGGCACTTTTTGTCATAGTATGGCTGCACATACACAATACCTCTGTGGCAGGTGGACTGCTTTGAGCAAGATATAACCACTTCCTCTACTGTGCAATCTTCATTGTCAACCTTGTGCATATTACATTGTTACATAACACTACTTACATGACATATCTTCCCACAATTGTATGTAGATTGTCACAAAAGTAACAAAGAAGTCTTCTGAAGTCTTCAGTAAGAGCTACACTAACCTGCCACCACCAGCCCTCTATCAACTACAATGTACATGCTAAGATTAATTTAGAAGTTAATTAATGCATAACTATGACATTTTACAATGTATGTGAGCTGCAAGTAAAGGGAATCTAACAACACCCTCACCACACCCACCTTACCACCCTAACCACACCCACCACACCACCCACACCCCTCACCTAGGCACTGTACCCCAGCGACAGTGTTGCTGTTGCAGTAGCTATCAGGTATGTAGGTGAAATCCAGCACACCACTGCAGTTGGCCAACTGTCCCTCTGACCCAGAGCAGTACATGTAACCAAGTACGAAGGTAAAGTTTCCTGCACCAAAGGTGGAGCCTCGATTGGCAGTTAGAGCTCCTGGAAGGAGAGAGTAGAAGGAATGCAGTTAATGAGAGTTAATGATCCAGACATATAAACAACTTCACAGTGTAGTAAACAGCAAATAACATGTAAGCAGTACTGATCAAATTAATCCCCTGGGGACATGCTAACACTATTAATTGCTTACAAAACAAATCATTACTATGTATACTTCCAGGCCTGGGGACCAGCACCTCATAGCCACCTTAACCTGATAACACCACCAGGGGCAATTTCACAACAACCTGAAGGTCCCATTAGCCCCTCCCATGTCCCCATTAGCCCCCCTCTGAAGGTCCCATGCCCCTCTCACCTGCATATCCCAGCTGCCTGCACACCACATTGGCAGCACTGATGGTCCAGCTAAGGTCACATATGGTACCCCACACACCATTCACGTTGGCTTCAACACGACCCACACGAGGTGATGTTCCATTGGCCAGCCTTAACTGTACAGCATAAGCACCAGCTGGTGGTGTGTGTGTGAGGAGGGGGAGGGAGAGGGGAATAAGAGGCAATCAATTCTTGTACCACACACACACACACACACATTCACTCAACATACACTTACATACATGCACATGTACAAACCATGTATGAACATACACACACTCACATACCAACACATACACTCTCACACATACTAACACTCACACACTAACACTCACACACTAACACACACACACACACTCACACACCCACTCACCCTGGCAGAACACGCCAACGTCCTCGTTATGCACACAGTTGTGCACCCCCCACCCCCTGTTGGGACACTCGGAGAGATAAGACTCTGTGCCCAGGCAGCCCACATCGTCCAGCCATATGGGCATGGAGGCGGGGCCTGCCCCAAAGCGGAGGTAAGGGGCCACACTGGCCACTCCAAAGTAGCCTAGCTGTTGGCACACCACTGTGGCGTCCACTGCCGTGAAGAAGTCATCACACACCGTGCCCCACTGGCCATTGTACTGCACTTCCACCCTCCCCTGGAGGGCTGTGGCCCCGCCCACCAGGCGAACCGGGTAACCATTGGTACGATCTGGGGAGGAGGGAGGGAGGGAGGGAGGGAGGGAGGGAGGGAGGGAGGGAGGGAGGGAGGGAGGGAGGGAGGGAGGGAGGGAGGGAGGGAGGGAGGGAGGGAGGGAGGGAGGGAGGGAGGGAGGGAGGGAGGGAGGGAGGGAGGGAGGGAGGGAGGGAGGGAGGGAGGGAGGGAGGGAGGGAGGGAGGGAGGGAGGGAGGGAGGGAGGGAGGGAGGGAGGGAGGGAGAGGGAAGGGAGGGAAGAGAAATAAAATGCAGGGATACAATAGCATACATTGTACATGCGTACATGTACAATGTATAAATGTAAAAACTACCACACATGTATAATAAGAGGCATAAACAAGCACATACATCCACAGGAGTGTACATACACATGTATAATACATCATTTCATTTTCATTTTTTATCATAATCATTGGTACGATCTGGGGAGGAGGGAGGGTGGGAGGGAGGGAGGGAGGGAGGGAGGGAGGGAGGGAGGGAGGGAGGGAGGGAGGGAAGGAGGGAGGGAAGGAGGGAGGGAAGGAGGGAGGGAAGAGAAATTAAATGCAGAATACAATAGTATACATTACATGTACATGTACAATGTATAATACTAGGGTGTCATTTTTTAATCATCTTATCTTTCAGGTACCCTACACACACAGTACTACCCCACACGTTGCTCACTTGTACATATCACCCCAGCATCCTCGTAGTGGGAGCAGTCATTCAGCCCCCAGCCAGGGAACACACACTGGTCTATGCTGGACTCGTTCCCAGTGCACAGGACATCGTCCATCCATATGGGGCCAGTCCCCAGGCCAAAGGCTGCAAATGATACTGCAGCTGCCGCATCTCTGAAGCCAAGTTGTCTAGGTCAAATCAGTAGAGTACAATTCAGAACAGCACACACTCGCCAATATCTTCACACCTTCCAACTTGTTCCCTTGTACATTGTACACGCACATTTACCACCTCTCCTCACCCCTCCTCCCCAGGCCCATCCTTTCCCATGTCATCATTCCTCCTCCCCAGACTAATCCTTTCCCATTTCGTCATTCCTCCTCCCCAGGCCCACCCACCCCCTCACCTGCAGATCACCCTTGCGTTGTTAATGTTCCAGTAGTCATCGCAGATGGTCCCCCAGATCCCTGCCAGCTGCACCTCCACTCTCCCCTGTGACCCACCCACCCCTCCAGTACTGCTGACCAGCCTCACACTACGCACCCTGACACTGCTATCACTGGTGACTGGAGGGGGTGGAGCCTATGATATCATGTGATCTCAAGGCATCAATTGGTTATCAGAAATGGTTATCAAAAATGGTCATCAGATTTCTCTCAAGTAATGGACCCCATACTAGCAGCAGATGTACACATATGAACTGTACAAGTACATGTTAATATACACACACACACACACACACACACACACACACACACACACACATGCACAAGCCCCTCCCACTCACCCTGGCACACAACACCGGCGTCCTCGCTGTGGGAGCAGTCATTGGTGCCAATGGCGTTGTATTGACATAGGGTAAGGTTGGGCTCACTGCCCATACAGGTGACCTCGTCCAGCCAGATGGGCTGGGAGGCGGGGCCTTGGCCCAAGAAGCCACGCCCTATGGCTATCAGTGCACCCATGAACCCTGTGGGAGAGGGGAGGGGGAGGGTAAGGGAGGGGGAGGGTATGACCAATTCATGTACATGTGTAAATGAACATCAACTTTAACATGTACGAATGTTCTATACACTACAGACTTTCTATATATGGATACATGCAGATACATTTTGGAGTGTTTGATTCATATTACCTGCTAACTAAGCAAGATGAATGCAAGAGTTGCCATGGATACAATATTGAAGCAGCTAGTATACACATTCCTGGCATAAATGTTTTGGTGCCCAGACCTCCATTTTAAGATATTAGTAGTGCATTCTTATCTGCAGAAATTTTTAGTTCCAAAATGCAAGCTAGACATGTGTACCTAGTTTCCAGGCCATCTCAGGCCATCTAACCTACCCAGCACATGTGCATAGCACAACACACAGCACCATTATATCCTTCAAAATACTTCAGAAGTGCACACATGTCCAATACAGCCTTCATAAAATGGTGGCACTAACTTAGTACACGTTTGTACATAAATGTAAGCAGTGATGAAATGCAACAATGATGTGCTTTAATTATTGCTGTTGTAACCGTATGATAAAACATCATACGTGCCACCCTCCCCCAGAATAGACTATATGCCTCACGTGACCTACCGAGCTCTCTGCAGGCGACGTTCGCATCCACAATACCCCAGCTGTCATCGCACACCGTCCCCCACCGTCCACTGACGTTCACCTCCACATAGCCGTAAGTTCCGTTGCTCAGTCGAATCGGGTAGGCTATGGCCACGTATCCAACTGGAGGGATTGAGGAAAATAACTTTTAAAAAAATAAATAAAAACTATACGTTACGCTCACGTGGTCTGATACTTACCTGGAGCGCATCTCACTCCGGCGTCCTCCACGTGGGTGCAGTCATGCACTCCGAAGGGGTTGTATGAGCACTGCAGAAGGCTCGTCTCGTTCCCATTGCATATTACGTTGTCCAGCCATATCTGCCCAGTCCCCTGACCAAACCCTGCAAGGCTAAAAATAATAATAAATAAATTAAAAACGATATGAGCGCTTATGTGAAGGCAACACGTACGCCCTTCCCTCGCTGGTGCCTTCCCCGCATGGCTAAATTGTGATTTCTGCCGTGACACTTATCCGTTTGATTTGGCTGGCTTGTGTTTCAGTCCACCTTTTATATGGCTTCCCTTCAAATCACAGCAATACGGCTTCTACTATATACCACATGGAAATGCAACACACCATTCTTCCCCGATGCCCTATAACAATGTCAATGAGCTTCCCTGTTATAAATACATGACAAGGCGGGGCTATTTTTCTATTGAGTAGGCCTATACGATAGGGTATCGGTTACACCATCAGGGGCGTCGGAAGGGTAAAAAATTGGGTACGGCAGGGGGGAGGGGCAACCACCCCCATCGTCCCGGGGAGGGGGGCACCCCTCCCGACCAGCTAGGGGGTGTGGGGGAGCGCTACAAGCATCCCCACCGGGGTCTGGGGCGGAGCCCCAGAAGCCAACGCTTTTTGTAGAAAAAAAACTCACGCAAAATCTGCACTAATTATGTGAAACCATTTGAAATGTGAGAGACAACAAGTGTTCTGAATAGACCCTTTGTGAAGCACGAGGGGTCAAAGCTAATAGGATGCTAATTAAGAATTTGAAACATACAACCTGAGGCTCTATAAAGCTATTAATTTTGTGCAACCAATTCGTAGACTGAGTGAAATAAAGAGATTGATAGTTGCATACATTAAATGCGTACAATATTAATCAGTGGTAATAAATAATAACTTTCAGTCCTCTTCATTCTAATTAATCAGTTTCAAATCAATTTTCAATCTTTCATTTTTTACTGTTGAGTATAATTAGTCACTGAACATCATCACATAATGACATATTGGTGAATAAGAAAGAAATGGCATTAGTATCGTCAAAGTGCGTAACTCTAGACTGATGAACCGATACAGCAAGACCATGCATGAGATGATTTAGACTTGCTTGATTCATATATAGTGGTTCAGCCAATTCCAGGTTTTAAACCAGGTAGCTTGCCGGAAATGGTTGGTGTATTTGCGTGGCCATGCTATGGCGGCATGGCGCTATTATTCTCTAGTACTAGAGCTAGAACTCATTGGTAAATGGCAATAAAGAACTGATGCAGCACGCGCAGCTTTAAAGCAATTAATGTCGCTTGCATGAGTACTTACATGAACATACATGTACTGCATGCATGCGCGGCGTATCGGAAACGCGTACGCGCACGCGATTCATATAACCTCAATGATTAAATTCATTAGGGGGTGCGGTTGGGTGCAGGTGTGGTCCTTAAAATTCGGTACTGTATGGCCATGGCCGGACTGGCCCTACAGGGCGCGACGCCCTTGAGGTCCATCCGTAGTAATGTATACAATATCATAAGCATCCTACGTGTTACACTTCCGGTAATAACTTCCCGGCCCTCACCTCACGGCTTCCAGCGCTGTGGGAAAGCCTAGCTGTCTGCACACCACCAGCGCGTTGGCGTACGACCAGTAGTCGTCACACACAGTGCCCCACTGCCCGCTACGGTACACCTCCACACGCCCCTCCGTCAGGTTGAAGCCGTTGACCAGACGAATGGCGAGATCTGCATGCGAATGGAAACGATTGCGCAATAGCTAGCGGTATGCCCTCACCCGCGGCCGCGGGCTTTTGGTTGCATGGAATGTGTAAAATATATATATATAAGAACTCACCGTCCGAACACACGACTCCAGCGTCCATTGCGTGTGTGCACCCGGTGTTGCCCCATCCGGTGTAAGAACAGTTGGCGATCGAGGCCTCGTTGCCGACGCAGTTGACGTTCGTCAACCAAATCGTCCCCGTGCCCGCACCGAAGATCCCGTTGATGACGGCGCGCGATGCGGAGGAGAAGCCGAGCATGCGACACACCACCAGGGCGTCCTCGATGCTCCACTGGTTGCGACATATGGTGCCCCACACGTTGTTGTACCGCACCTCCACCCTGCCCTGGTACTGGCCGGCCAACCCGGTGCCGTTTACGTTCGCCAGCCGCACGGCGATTTGGGCTGTTCGATGAGGTGAGACATTCGGTACACGCAGAGGCCAAAAAAAAAGCAGAAAACACTCAAAATATAATATGTACCGCACACAAACGCCCCCTCTCTCGCCCCCTCTTTCTCGCTCCACGCCCCTCACTAAAACATAATGACGCCGCCCCCCTTTTTGCCGTATCGTACGTACCATCGGCCGAATACTGTAGCACTGCGACCACAAAAATAACGGAGCCTAGACGTGTCAGCTCCATATTACATAGGCGTCGGAACCGGGGGGCAGAGGGGGCTATCGCCCCCCCTGTAGGGATAAAGGGGGGGGCGAACGCATCATCCACCCCCCATTATTGGCTGGGATTAAGTTTAATTACGATCGAACATCCGCACTAGTCTCGTACCCAGACCCAAACGTACGTAAGCATTATCGCTTACAGTATAATGCAACGACATAGGGTCTGGTAAACAGCCTAACAAAAGTCGTTCTGGGCATCTGCAAAAAAAAGCGTACAATCAGAATGCAGAGCACCCGTGACGTCACAATCAGGGTGCAATCTGTTAATAAATTGCATGGTTATCTAAACAGTAGAGACAACGGTACTGTGTATTTCGCTTACCAAAGGTCCTAAGCGAAACGAACCAAAGGAGGGAGTAAAAATGGCTGAGCTACACCGCCATACATGTACTTTCAACAAACTACAAACTGTTTGTAAGCGCGCACATGACCCACGTTATTTCAAGTTAAACGAAGGTCGTTACGTGCTGCTGCCTGGTTGTTGGCTTCCGTAACGAGTCTTACTGCCACGTTGTGTTTGACAGTATGGCTGCGAAGCTCCGCCCTTTTTACTCCCTTGTTGCTATTAACTAACACCATTGATGAGACTTACACCCATTACGTCACTATTGGCGCGAAACTGCCTAGAACGACTTTTGTTAGGCTGTTTACCAGACCCATTTCTCGCGTAGCGGTGATGTAATCCATCCGCTACTGCGAGTGTGGGTCTGGGTACGAGACTACATCCGCACAGCACAATCAATTACAACATTTCAATGAATCAGATAATGCTACATGTAACAGCTGCCAATTCCTGATCCCACTCGCGTAGGGTTAACTGCCGTATCAATTGCTGGTTTGATCGCGTATCGCAGTGATGAAGTGTCAGCAAAGAATAATACTAACCCCCTCAGCCCCCATGCACCAAAAAAATTGCTCGTGTTTGAACGAGTGTATTGACGTAATCTCGAGCTCTGCTGCGCGTCGTTCTTCAAAATCTTGTTAGAGCACCATTTGAATTTTCTTTCCAAAAATATTGAAACAGGTACATGTACGCGCTAGCTAGTGTCAATGATTGCATAGATTAACAACCGTAAGGTTATTCATCTATGATGATTACGACGATACGCTCGAACGAGCCATTTTTT